>JANIJU010000001.1:60609525-60661059 GCA_025504685.1 Leucosticte australis
CAAGCCGTAAGAGCTTGAGTAGAATGATAGTTAATTTGTCACAGGGTGAAAAAGTAGAATTTTGGGGTTTTAGAATGGGGGTTCAAGAAACAAGATGGAGGAATCTGAGCATGTCCTGACCTTCTCTATCTTCTTGTCCTCCATCTTCTGCTGTGATGGTGACACTTTTTGATTGGTTTAGAGTAGAGACAGACTGTCTAACATAGGTGATAGGTGTTGGAAAATTATTGTAAATAAAGTACACATAGTTCTAGTATAAAAAGATAACACCACCCCAAGGGCAGTCAGTGTGCCACAACCCAACCTGCCAGACAGATCTCAGCAGGTCAGAGAAAGATTGTAATAGATAAGAAAAAATAAACAACCTTGAAAAGCAGAACTGACGAATCTTGACTTTTTCAGTTGCGGCGCTGGGAAAAAAAGACTTTCTATTACCTCAGGAGTGATCTCAACCACAGAAACCCAAGGACTTATGACCAGTTACCAACTGGATTTAATTCCATTCACCACTACTCTGTGGGCCTGGTCATCCAGGCAGTTTTTATCAAAGGAACAGTGCACCCATCCAAGCCATCAGCAGCCAGTTTTTCTAGGAGAATTCTGGGGGGAAACATTGTTAAAGTCTTTAGTAAAGAAGAAACTTTCCTATGAGTTTCACAAGCCACATATCAATCACATAATAAGAAAAATAGGATGTAACTATTTCTTTGTTGTTTTGCTTCATTTTGGTAATAGAACCCAGTATACATTAAGAATTGCTCAATAAACAATATTTAAAGATGACTTAAGATTAGAAAAGTGGTTTGCAATTTTGGTTTTCAATTCAGTTACACTTCAGATAACATAGCATAATTAACAGGTTAATGAGAAAAGTTATTTGCTTTGGTTAGTTTTGTCTTTATGCTTAACAACTTCAGAGAGAAATATCTTTGGAGAGACACATTCAATAATAACAGATTTACAATTTCATTTAACAGTAAGAAATTGCTTGAGCCAGTCATTTGTGTGATTTAAAAGACTCAAACAGTTTGGCTGCTAGAAGTTTTATGTCATATATATTTCAGCAACTCAGTACCTGGGAAATATCTGCTTTAGACGACTCTCATTTGAATGAGAAAGATGTTGAATGGTTGTAATTTGAGGTTGACTGTAAATGAGCAGTAATGTTCTTGAATACCTCACTTGACATATTTTGTTTACAGTGTTCCCTTTAAAAATGCTGAATAGTTGCCATGGAAATAAAGCATAAGTAATTTTCATAAGGAAACACAAAACTTATTAGTTTTATTTCATTCATTGTTTTATATTTCAGTAACACGTTGCATTTTTATGCACAAAGATACTTTCAGAACATGATGATAGTTTGTGACATTCCACGGCTAGGAAGGATTGTCAATTACTGAACTTTTTGTGGTGCTTCTATTTTTGTATCACAGAATAGAGTGCTAACATTCATCAATTTCACCTATGTGCAACTGGAAACTTGTTTTTAAAATTTATTATTCAAGCATCTTAGGAAAAATAGTCAGGGAGTCTACTGAAGAGCATTGAATACTGCTTCACACAGAAATATAATGCAGAGAAAGTAAATTAAGTTAGAAGACTTGAATAATGTTAAATGAAAAATTGGCAAAATCTCATCATCTATTGAAATAATAAAAATAAGGGTAAAATATATATATATGTAACAATAGATAAAGTCAAAATGCCAACTCAACTTTTTATTAACAGCTAGATTTTGGAATTATTTTATGTGTTCCCCATAAGACAGTGAAACAAATAAAGTAAATCTCCAGGGATAAAGATTAGTTCAATATTTCATAAGAGATTCTGCACTTTTAGAGAATCTTGCCTGAGTCACTGAAGGATTGAGTAGGGAGTGGTGTTAAACAGTTTAGGATAAAGTCTAGTTCTGAAATGAATAAATGCATTTACACAAATACAGGTTCTAGTACTATGTGTATATATTATTTTTATTCACAGTCAGAGTACTATAAAGCAATATAAATAGATATTTTAAAATGCCACAGTCGTTAGTATATTAAAATACTAAGACTTTCAGTAGAGTTTTAAGACTCCACATCTGCTTTAAAACTTACTTGCACAATACAGCACACTTCTAGGTCCTGGCTTTTTGGTCAGTCCAGTGATCCCTAATAAAATAAACTCTGCATTCAAGAACTTGTTTTCAGAAGCTGTAGGAGGTGTAGCTGAAAATCTTGTCTCACTCCGATATCCAGAGAGAGAAACAGCAAGTAGCTCTGATTTCTAGTGATTGATCTAGAAGTTAACTATAAAAGGAAAATTATAAAAGAAAATATTCCACTGCAATTTCTTGCCTCTATCAGTTGCAACACATTCTTGTATGAATGGAGTATAACATTTTTAACATCTGAGTGGAATACATAAAACTTTAGTTGTATCATTCAAACAATAGAAAGCATGCTTTCATATCATCATTAAAAAGTTTAGGAAAAGAGAAACCATAAAAAAGAGATGTGATGAAGAATAACAATCAAAAAATTATTAGACAAGCCAAATAAACATTTTGGTCATTGTTAATTTAACTCACATCATAGTTTCCTTAGAAGACTTCCCAATTCCCTTTATTTTGACACCTGTTCCTTTGCAGTTCTTTGTATCTGGCAGAGCCAAACAGCCCTTGGCTGAAAGCAATAATTTTGTGTGGCAAAATTTCTTCCTCTGTCAGATGATTTGCGATGGCCAGTACTTAATTTTAAATTCTTGCCTGTAAATTTAATTATTGTCTATAACTACTTTTTCAGTTTAATATTTTAAAATATATTTCAGCTCAAGTTTTTCAATTTATTGCATTGAGAACCATGAGTTTGTATCAAAATTGCCTGTTTGGGAGAATCAGATTTGGAGAATACCATACACTCTGTAAATAAATTCAAAAAGTTAATTTTGAAATGCCCTGAGATTGTTCTGAAACATTGTAGGTAATTTTATTATTGGCTTAGGTTTCATATTAGGGAATAGAATCAAATTTTCACTTCACAAAATAGCTCACACTGAAAACAACTGTTAAAAAAGAAAAAAAAATTATGAATATATGTTTGGTTTATTGTTTCATTCTGTCTAAATTTATTAGAGCAACAGTTTTTCAGAATAAAAAATTCACCTAGCACAGACTGGACATTATTAAGACATTTTATTGAAGAAATTGTTTGGTTAAGAAATCAAATAATGTCATGGTTTCAGAAAAGAAAACAAATTATTTCCACAATCAGATTATCTTGAAAGAATTAAAAAAAGAAGAAAATATGCTCAAATGAAATTTTAATTCAATTTTTTCTTTATTTATTATTTTAAGAATTCCAAGATACAATTATTTTCTTAAATTTAAATATTCTTTCACATTTGACTCCTCATATCTTTATTATTTCAACATGGTGTTTTATAGTGTTTGTAGCATTTATCTGAATGTCTAGTTTTTAAAATATAACACTAAACACACATTTTCTTTGCATAATAATTTCATTCTATCAACTTTTTTTTTTCAATAATTCAATAATTCAGTGACAGACAAGCCTGTGTAATTTTTATGAATTTGAGGAGCATCAACCACCTCTCTAGGAAGCCTTTTCCAGTGTTTGACCACCCTCTCAGTAAGGAAATGCTTCCTAAGGTCCAGTTTGAATATTCCCTGGTGCAGTTTTGTACCATTCCCACCACTCTTATCGCTGGATCCCAGGGATTCCATCCCCACCCCCTCTCAGGAATGTGTAGAAATCAGTGAAGTTGCACTTCAGCCTCCTTTCCACCAAACTAGACAAGCCTCAAGTTCTCAGCTTCTCCTCACAGGACATTCTTTTCAGCCCTTTCATCAGTTTTTTCCCCCTTCCCTGGACTCACCTGAGAACATTTAAATCCTTCTTATATTTTTATGGTATCTAACTCTTTATATCACTACTACATTTCACATTGTTCTATAATCTTGCTGTGGCCTGCCATCCTCAGTTACAATCCTCCATCTTTCTCTAAAGCAACTCCTACAGATGCTTACATGAGACTTCTGACTAGGAGCTTGTTCCCTATAGGCTGGGGAGCTCAAGGCTTTAAAGTGCCATTGATTGCTACCTTAGGTCAGATGTCTTCCCCTGCATCTTGCTCCTGTTTTGATTCCATGATGATTTTACAGTAGCCTATAACAGGGTAATCAAGTAAGCCAATCAGGTATTTCCAGAAATAATATTTCTGGATGGTCTTAATGGTGAAACATAAATTCACAATTTTGTTTGTGGCAACTGTAGGACCTGCATAACTAGCTGACTAAACACTAATCCAGTTTATTCTTACTTCAGTCCTGCTTTTTCAGCAGTTAGGAATACTCTGTTTTAGTAATAAAACAGACACACAAATTAGCAGCAGATCACACATTGTATGATAGCCTCACATAGTGATCTCAGCTGGAGCTTTTACATGATAATAAAATTGCTCAGCTAATCCAGGGGTGTCAGGTTAAGTTATTCAGTGAGAACTGCAACACACAGATGAGGTCACAGCAAGGTTGAAATTTGATTTTTACTAAACTACATTTATCTCCTTGAGATTCCAGAGCTGCATATGAATATTCATATCCTTGAAGGCAGCAGCTGCATTAACAATGCACAAATCTGTATTAAAGATGTAGCCACAAGTAGTAAAGAGTGATTTTTAAAGAGTTAGGAAGTAAGAGATAAATGAGTGACAGAAACATCAGAACAAATGGAAATGAGCAGAGAGTATGCAGAAGACTCAAAAATAATAGTAGGGGAATCCCTTTGTTTTTTATTGTTAAAAAGGAATATTGATTGCTCTGTAAAACATAAAAAAGAAATTAATAAACCCCCAAAATAATGGATTTACACTGGAGTTAGCTCTCCTATTTGAAAGACTGCTATGGTGAATAGCCAATGAAATTTTTTACTGTTTAACCTTTTGGGCACTGAGGTGGAGGTGCAAAGTTTTCAGTTAACATTAGCACTGCTCTGATAGTGGATCAAAAGGGTAGAATTGTGATGTCTAGCTACAGGAGTGCTTTGGGATGGTGACCTAGAATAATAATGTCCAAGTGCACACCTATGCACACAGCAGCCAAATAACACCCATTACCTGCAGCTCTATTTTAGAGAACTCCCTAAGGTGATTTGAGGAAATCGTGAAAGATTTGGATTCGTAAATACCAGGGCACATCCCTGTACTGAAGTAGATCCTATATCAGAAGAAGTGTTTTAGCAAACATGAATGAGGACTATTTTAACTCATCTTTTCTACAGATTACTACAGCCATATGATAATTACTGAGTTTTACCATCACTGAATGCCTACTGCTGGAAATGGCATGAAAACAAACATTTTTCTTTCCTGTTTATTTTTTTCTGGCATATTTGATGAGCAAGTGTTTTGAAAAGTGTTTGAAAATTGCATAAAAAATTTCTGAGTTCTGTAAATAACCTCAGTCATGTGAACAAACCAACTGTGATGGAACAAATTTTAAAAATTTCATTATTAAATTAAATCAGAGTTGTTAAGTAGAGCTTCCTGTGAGTTTTCCTTTTACAGTTCACCTCATGTACACATGACAAACAAACCCAAAAATAAATAACAGCATGACAGCTATTTTTCATTTACTACCCAAATAAGTTAACAGATCAAATTCAGACTAAGAGAACAGACATAAAAAACTTGTAAAACTTGTATAACAAATTTATCTCTTTGAGTTACACTGGAAGTCAGTCTGTGTTACTGCTCTTGGAATACAGTTTTGGCAAATGCAAAGACCTTTCTCCTTCTCTTTCCTGTTTTGGTTGGTATCACCCTGTCCTGTAGCATTTTATCTCACTAAGCATGCAATTTCTCTGAACTGCTGCTTACCTTTACCAGAAAATACTGCTACTACTGTGGCAGCAAACCACAAAAGAATAAAAGAAACCCTATTTTCTCCTCAAGTCACTGCCTTTTAAAAGGGAGATAGCAGGCAGTATTTATACTTCATATACACAGAAACCATCTGTTGCTGCTGTAGACACAGTGGAAATTTTCACAACCACCTATTAGTTTTGGAAGTGAAAATATGACCTCCATTTGCATATGTAGCCTTAGATAAAGCCATGAGAGTACAGAAGTGGTCAGCGCTTTGAACTTATTGAGAAAATATCTGCCACTTTTTATACCAAAATTAACCTAGAAAGATCTTGACATTCACATCTCTGGAAATACCAAGATTTGCATATTTATTGATAATATGCATATTTTCTGTAACGTATTCCTGAAGACTATAAAGTGGCTGCAAAGACACTCTTTACAGAATTTATGGGAAGATGTAGAAATAGATGCTGGGAATGGGAGGAGACTGCAGTAGGAATATGTGCAAGTAATACATGATGCTTAGCTCTAAGCTAAAGGACCATCTTTAACTGGCAAAATAGTTTTACCCGGCCTAAGCAATGAGTGGTGCCTTAAACCTGCAGTTTTATGCAAACATGGACAGTTCATCTGACTCCAAATGACTTGTTTTGGCACTAAAGACTAGGAATAGTGAATAACACCCAGGCTGGCTAAATATCAGCCTCATGTGAGTCCTTGGCAGATACATTTTGTTCTGTTGGAGCTTATGAGGTTGTGTATGCTAAGAAGCAGCTGAGGGGAAGGGGAGGGATGCATTATCTTTTCCTTAAGTTAAAAAAAAAAAAATTGTTAAATAAATTTCTGTATCCTGCAGCTCAAATGCTGGGGCTTTTTGTCAAAGCTTTTGTTCTTGGTAGATTCAACTCATGCTTCATGTACTGAATAACATAATACAATGTTAAAAAAAAAATCAAAGGAAACAAATACACTTACAATTTTTTTGAAGGACCTGGCCTGAAAAGATATTTGTCAATGCTTTATTAATATATTAGCTTCTTCAGCAGAATAAATTGTAAAGTTCATTTAGTAAGGGAAGTGGTGACACTGATGATACTATTTCATGAAATCTTAACCAATGTTTCATTGTTTTCCATGAAAAAACATCCAGTTTTGACCTTTTGTTCTTTAAAAAATTTAGATGTTAATTAAACAACATGTGGAAAATACTCTAAGACGTTATTTCACTGAAGCTTGGAGGAAACCCAGTAAACCCATTTCAGTCTAAAGCACCATCCAGGGAACTGAAACAAGTGTGTGTCAGGATGTTTAATATTATAGCCTAGGGGGACATAACACTTGCTATACGTGGGAAGTAAACAGCAGGGCTTTTCACTAAAAAATGAGACAGAGGAAAAACTTGTGATCACAGAACAGAAAACTATATTGCCAATCCAATACAAATGTAAGAGCTTCTCCACAACCCAAGCTGTGCCTCTCCCAGCTAAACTCTCATATTATCTTTTGTGAAATTTATTTTTTGTTGCAGAGATAAGAAGAGCTGAAAATACAAAAATTATTGTTCTTTTTTCAAAGAGTCTCTTCATGGAAAAAACCTTTGCTATGTTTTTCTTTTTAATTGAAACACCAGATGATTAGCTGGCTTATTCTCTACTATAATTAACAAAGCAGAAAATGGAAAGCTTCAAAAATTCAAGAATTCTTCAAAAATATAAATCAAAAATACAATATGATTTGCAGAGTTTTTCAATGATTCTTACCTTAAGAAAAGAGAAGTTTTTCAGATGTGATTTCTGGGGATCATCAAATTATATTTATGACAATTCATTACTTTTTGATTTAATTTCTAAATTGCTTTATGATTCAACCCTGAAAAGTGTGGTATCCTCCCACCTGAAACTTACATTACAAACTAGGTTTAATGTTCCAAAAGTTAATTTTCTAACAAATAACTTCACATATGTATTTGCATTTTTTTTCTTTCAGAGAGTAATTAGAGTCTTTATTCAGCAAATATTGTTGACAATAGGAACAATAAATTATGTTGGTATCCTTTAATAAATAAAAAAACAGCAATTCATAACTAAAGCTTTTCAGATGAAACAGACCTGCAATTTAGATTTGTGTCTCAAATTGTTGAAAATGTCACAAAATGACATTTTGTGTCAAGGCAGTCCAAGACAGATTAATATTGCTGATTTTAGATATAGTAAAAAAAAAAGGCTTTACATTTTTTAAATACATTTTCTTTTTCTTCAGGAATTTCATTCTCCCATGTTTTAAATGGTGTCAGCAGGGAAAGGCTCAGTCCTATTGTCCAAGTAGGTTCAATAGCAGTTCTCAGGCTACTGCTGTTCTCACATCAGCCTAAGTAAATTAAATTCAAACAGGTTCAGTGATATGGAGGCTACTAGCCAGTCATGGAAGCCAACATTAATTTATCTGTGTTATACTCCAATAACTACAGTTTCTCAAGATCCCTGAAATTACCAAGTTTCATTGTAGTAAAAGACAATAGGGTGAGAGAAGTCCTTTGTCTCTGGCATACTTGGATTTCTGAGGTAGCTTGATTATTGCAAATGATAACAAATAGTGAAAATTATTAGTCATCAAATTCAAAGAGATTTGAGAGGGCTTTCATTGTTGAAATCCTTTTCGGTTATTAATGATAAGTTTTTAGGTCTGGGTTGTGTTGGGATTTTTGTTGTTGTTTTGTTAGGGGTTTTGTTTGTTTGTTTGAAGGGCTTGGGTGTTTTTGTTTGTTTGTTTTAGTTTTTTCAATTGTACTTAAAGCCAAAGAAGTACGGAGGGAAAAAGATTGGGGTAGAAATGCAGCCTGGACTTAAGTATGCTTTACATTCTTGGAAAAGAATTTTAAAATGTCCTGATTATAATACTGTTGGGTAACCGTCCTTAGTGTAATACTGTTGGCTGACTTTATGTCAGTACTAAGTTAGGGGGTGTCCTGGGGTGACTTTATGATGCTGAATTGTATCTCCATTCATCTTATTTTAGCCCAAAAATAAGTTTTGCACCTTTAAGACTGGTTTCGAGAGCGAAGGGCAGAGAAGAAGCGCGCAGTTTGTTTTCAGACACTGCACTCACTCCTCCACATTCTGGCTCCTGGACTGTGTTGTCTGCAGCACGGACAGAGGGACAGAGACCTTCTCTGCTTTTAGTTAGTTTTTTCTAGCTGATGCAGTGAAGTTCCCTGGACTATTTTTTGGTTTTTTTGTTTTTTTTTTTTTCTTTTTTCCTTGGAACTGTGAAAACCTGCTCTGGAATGAAAACCCAGAAAACACCAGGAGCTCACACCTGTGGCCCACCAGGGCCCAGGATGTGGCATTTTCCAGCACAGGAGGGACTGATAAGAGACTGAGCCAAGCTACAGCCCACGACAAGGACTTTCTGAATTTTCCATCTCCTCAGAGCAATGAGAGGTTTCATTGTTAAATATTATTCATTTTTTTTTGTGCTCGTGAATACTTTGCTTGTTAAATAAAAGGGTTTTCTACACTTTTCTCTTAGGAAACCTTTTGCCGAACCAGTAGGGGGAGGAGCCACATTAATCTGCTTTCTAGTGGGACCCCTTTTGGAGTTTCCTCTCAAATTTGCCTTAAACCAGTACAGGGGGCTTGTTAAATAATATTTTTTAACTTTGAAATTTGTCACCTACTCTGGATATTGGATTACTTGTAAAGAATTCAAAACATTGTTGTGGTAGTTCCTCATTTGCAGATAATAGAGTACCTTTCTGAATCTAGCCTGTTTGCAATGGATATAACAATACACCTCATAACATACAGCAGCAAATAAAATCATTACTTTAATACTTATTAAATTCCCACTGAAACCTGAGGAGAAAATTTTGGTTCCAGTAAGGGCTACCTTCCCATATGGGTGACAGAAAAATCAAGTCAATAAAAATAAATAAGTAAAAGAAGGCAAGTTCCATCGTTGATACTTTTCAAGTCATAATTCTATATCTAAACTAACAATACTTGTTGCAGCAGCATCTGGCACTACAAAATTGCTAAGTTCTGTGACATTTATTTCCATCTAATCATTCAGCTGAAAGGTTACATTGACTTGAAATAGCAGAAAGAGCCCTGCTCATGGTAAAAACATTTGAGGGTTTTTTTTCCTCCCCACATATTTGCTGACGATCACAACTGGCATTTTCACTTCCCTTGTGAAACTCTTCCAGCTTCCCTTAAAATCATTCATTTTAATGAGCTGGATTTATTCTCCTTGTTTACCCTTTGTCTTTATTGTGATGGATGTTTCTTACTTTGTCTTTCAACTAAGCAGTATAGGAAACTATGTTAGTGTGTGGACTCCCCATTCCATTACAACTGCTTTGATCACAAAGTTTCGACTAATGATGCCAAATACGACACTGTGGATTAGTGTCTGGCTGCACTGAATTGCTTCATTTAGTGTAGGCAGCATAGAATGCTACCAGAATAAATCTAGGATCATTAGTCCAATTGCTCTATAGTAATAACTTTTCAGGCAAGAAACTGGATGTGTCTGCAATCTGAATTAAATGAGCTCCACAGTCTTTAAAACACCAGGCAATACAAGTGAATATACTTTAAAACTGTTATTTTGTTGATGTGTCCACACTTATATGTGAAGACTGGAAATAACGTTCAAATGTTTTTTTGGTTTTCTTCTCCTAATCACTGTACTGTCATATTATTTTCCATATTATTTCAATCGCTGCAGACAGATTTTTAATCAGAGCAGGAATCAAAAAAGGGAGTAAATGCTTTGTAGGCTTGTTAATGAAAAGAGAAAATGAACAAGCTAAAGGCTTATCACTGCATTACAAACATAAAGGCCTGAAAAGTTTGTGTGTATATATATATGTGTGTATACACACACACACACACACACACATGTACCTATATACTTTGTACATTTTATATGCATACCTAATACTCCTTTTTGTGTAACGGGATTGAAAAACAAGAATTTGGCTCCTGTAATGTATCGTGAAATGTCTGACCTCCTAAATGGGTTCAAGTGTAACTTACTGTTTCCCATCACAAGGTCACTGCTGTATTTAAGAGCCTTGAGAAAAAAGATAATTGATTGAGCTGATCTATGTTCCTTGCTCATCTCACTATGCCTATTTCTCATCTGCCCTGGGTTAATCACCAAGTCCACAGCCTGCTGATGTCCTCCATTACATCATAATTAGAATAAGCAGGCAGAGATGGGGAAAGCTGGTGAAATTATTCATATTTTCTTCTGAAGAGCCAGATGTTGCTGGATAGATTTCATTTAATTCTATGACAGTTGAAATAATAGTCTCCATGTGCAGAGAGCTGATAGTGACATTGATAACAAGGAAAGTGAGTTGTGCCTCTTAGCTAGTTAGCTATGGTTATTCATTTTTGGGGATCATATCATGGTATTTGCCAATTATAGCAGATTTGGGATGGATTTTACATATATATATGAAAAATCCTTAAAATATATTTCCACAGAAATTGAATTATGTTTTCTAATGTGAAAGCTATGCTGTGTGCATATTATGGATAGTAACAGATTTGATTTTTATGGACAAAATTTTTTCTATTTGGTAACATTATCTAAGAGAAAATATATACTAAATTTCTGCCTCATATTGGTAAAGCTGAGAAATTGTTTCTCTTCAATACTTATGTTTTCGAAATTTATACTGACTGTGATGAATATCAAGATATCCAGAGGAAGATCAAATTTTCTAAAATGCATTTGCATTTTACATAAACAAAAGTTGATAGTTAACTTTCAGAGATAATAAAATAGTAAATATAAAAAACCATGAAATTACTGAAAGAAATTTTTACCTATGGAAGTGGCACAGCAGGTATAAAACATTATCTTGCAATTGAATCCAATTATTTTCTTGCAATAATTTGAATGTATATTATAAAATATTTGTGGTGATTTAACCTTAGGCAACTCTTTGCCCAATATTCACATATTGCAGAAAGTGTTACTTACATTCAAATGGAAATACTGACAGAAAAATAAAAACAAACATCCTGCAGAATATCCTTGCCCTGAAAAAATTAATAAAAAGGTGCTCTGGGAAGACCCCATTGTGGCCTTCCAGTATCTTACAGGAGTTTATAAAGGAGGCAGACAGAATTCTTCTGCAGGTGGGTAGTGACAGGACAAGAAGCAATGGTTTGAAGCAGAAAGAGGGCTGGTCTAGATGAGATAGCAGAAAGAAATTCTTTACTGTGCGGGTGATGAGGTACAGGAGCAGGCTGCCTAGTGAAGTTGTAAATGTCTCGTCCCTGAAACTGTTTGAGGCCAAGTTGAATGGGATTCTGAGTGATCTGGTCTAGTGGAAGGTGTCCCTGCCTATGGCACAGGTGCTGGAAGTAGATGATCCTTAAGGTCCTTTCCAACACAAGCCTTTCTGTGATTCTGTGACTAGCTCTGGTACAATTATCACATGTTGTGGTATCACTTCTGCTACTCCTAGTGACCTTTGCTCAATTTATTCACATTAACGCTTTAGCATACAAGTATCAGTTGCTGAAAGGAAAAAAAACAAAATACCAAAAAACCTTAGGAAATAGAATTTTCATTCAAGTATCTTTTCACAGACTTTCTTCCCTTTTCACTTCTATTGCTTCACTTTTTATTAACTAAGATTTCTCTCCAGATATGTACTATACTCAAGTGCGAATAAATTTGTGACCCCTACTTTCCCATCATTCTCTACATTCTTAATTCAGATCATAGTGTTAGCTTCCATCACCTGCCCACCTGTGAGGAGGTCCTCTCTTGAGTCCTCAATAAAAAATTAATTTTACAATGATTTCTCATGGCCTTGGTAAAACAAGGCACACTGTACTAGAGTCCCATAGCATAAGGCAGGGTACAATATAACAAAAATACATTTTCTAGTCATACTGCTAAAATTAATGACCAGGTGATTTCTCAGAATGCACACTACACAAAATCAATAAGAAAATTCTGCTGAACAAACAAGGTTTTTTGTGATCAATACAAGACTTCTTCAACTATTTAAATCCTTATTACGCCTATGTAAAGGAATTGCTGATTATTTGTTTGGAAGATATTAAATATTTTATTACAATTTGTTATTTCCACCACAAGCAAAAATGTATAAATCAATTTCATAAAAAATATATAGTTAGATTATGATGTAAATTCTGACATAATTCCCATGTGGTAAATCCATGGAAACTTGGTAGCTAATCAAAGGTTTCTCTTGAAGAATGAGGTCAGAAGTCTTCATGAAGATAAAACTTTGATCACAATTGATGCTATCTTAATGAAGACAGATAACAGATCACCTTGAGAGATACTGTAGACACTATCCATGGGTGCGTCTACAGAAACAGAAAAAAAAGTATAACTTCTTTACCTATATGATGTGTTCTATCAAACAAACAGGGACAAAAAGACAGAATATTATGTTATCAATATGTGTGCAGATAATTGCTTATTGTGCTACAAAATGGTGTTTCAGTCACTAGCAATCCCTTCAGGGATAGTTTTCTTCCCTATTATCACTAAAATTTCATATATTGTTATTTCAAATATTTCTGTATTTTATCTGATTTTCAAAGTATAAACAGGACTTTTAATTTTGCATTGACCAAGAAATTATAACACAATCTCTTTCTAGCCATTTTGTACACATATGATCATGGCTAGGGGATGTTGAGCCATTTGATGTTCAGTCAAGTAAAAAAACAGCTCAATTGGATACCATATTTAAAAAAAAACTTTTATGTGAAGAGGTAGCCATTTATCCAATCTGCAGATGCCCCTGTGAATTATTTATGTTCAGCTGAAATTTTATATGGGCTAATATGATAATAACTAGAAATACATCTATGTTAAAATACTTCTGCTAGAATGTCAAAACTTTGCATATAGATATGCATTTTGATGTTATATAATTTTCCATTCATTCAAGCAAAGATAACAGGACAGGTAGTCATTACATGTCAGAAGTACTAAAAAAGTTTAACTGCAAAGAAATGATCCACAATATAAAACATGAGACTGCTGTTTTTAAGCATAGATGTATGTTAAATCTGTTCTCACTCTAAAATCATTACAAGTAGAAGCAAGAATACAACAGGTAATTTAATATATTTTTTTATCTAAAGAAAAATTTAAAATGGCCTTTTTTTATGCTATGTGTAACTAAGTGGAGCTAGCGATACTTTCTTTTTCATTTGTTACTCACTGAAATGCAATGCTGGTAAAGTGCAAATCATAGATTTTATGATTATAATTCAATATTTGCATGCTTATGCATGCAAAAATAAACACCTCCAATTGTTTCAATTTTTCATACCACATTTTAACTTACATATAACAGTCAAACTTTAAAATTTCAGAAGGCAAAGCAAAAATGACAAAATTTTGGAAAACTCTTAAGAAAAACTAAGATAGCAAGGTCCATTCAAAGAGAGAGTAAAACTTAATAGGGCTAGAAAAGGCTTTCATAGCATCTAAGAAACAAAAATGATCAGTTGCTAGAGATGATAGAAGAAAAGCCAACAAACTACAATCAACATTTTTAGGTTTGAACTACAGGCAAAATTGTAAGGGTCAAACTTTGCAAAATGTTGACTTTAGCACTGACCCCAATAATTCTATAATGTAAGAAGAAAGATTATGTCTCAATAATTTTAAAACAGTAAAAATTTATCTGTTTCATATGTGTTGAGTATTTGTGACTGATGAAGGTAGGCAGTGTTGACAATATTCATAAAGTGACTATTAATTTATTTGCCCCAAATAAAAGAGAAAACATTTACAACTGAAGAAAAATAGGAAAACCAAATCTACTTAACCTTGAAAAGGTTGTTCCTTGTGGAAACCCAGAGCACACCCTGCTCTGGTGTGCCCTGACCCCCAGGGGAGCACTGACTTTGACCCTCATTCATGGAGAAAGTTTCCTAGACTTCAAGATAGACTAGAACCCACAAAAATGTGAAATAGATTATAGAGAGTAGTGTAGGTGTGTCACTTGGTAAGAAACTTAGGTTTTGGGATTTTTAGTATGTTGGGGATGGAAGCAAGATGGAGCGCACTGGGTGTTGTCCTGGGTTTCTTCTTCCTGCTTCTTCTTCCTTCTTCTTCTTGGATTTGGGTGGCATTTTGTATTTGGGCAGAAAAGTCCACATTGCGGGCTCTGTGGGATCAGCTGTTGGGTTAAAAGGGAAAATAATCGAGGTGTCAGTTCTTAATTGGATAGTTTAGTCTTAAAAGACCTTGCAACAAGAGATTGTTGGCCGTTTTGTGCCTTCTAATGGAAAGCTGCCGAACTCACAGTAGTGACACTGTTTTACTGAGAAGAAATAATAAACACCTGAGTCCGAACATGAACTACTGTCTCAAGTGCCTTCAATCCAGACACAGAGAAACCGACAACCGCTACCCCCACAGTTCCTAAAATAAATACCTTAACATCTTTTTCAAAGTTACTATTTGACTTCTACTCCAAGCAGTTCTCCATTTACTCATTCCATCCACTCAGTTGCTGTCTCACATATAGGGAAACTCCCCTTCCTAGTCTTCTTATCCTGTCCTTCCTAAAAGAGCCTTTATCAAGTTGTAAGTCTTACCTGTTTTTTGCTGAACGTGTAGCCCTATGCACAACTCATTTGGCTCTCTTAGCTTTGGGATGAAACTATATATCTCTATTCTGAGTGCTTATACAGTCTGCAGAGTGGAATTTTGTGACAGCTCATAGAAATTTCTTTACTTGTATCTCAGTTTTCCTTTGAAGACAATTTTAGAGCCCATGCACAGGAAGCAAAATTTTCTGTTGGACCATGCTGTGCCTAAAGAAAACTCTACATAATCCCTCTAATAATGTGACAATAATTTCTAGGCAAATAGCAGATGGTTTTGGGTTTTTTGCTATTTATTTGACGGTATTTTATTTTATTTAAGTTCTTTTAGAGAAATGGCTCTGTTTGTTTAATCATTTATAGTCAACAGGCTACAATGTTTGCTCCTTGATCTGCAACAACAAGAAAGACTTTTAGTCTGCTTACAGTACAAAGATTGGCATTATATTCACAAAAGCAGAACTCATTCTTACTCAGGTTCTGCTTTTTCTTGTCTAGAAATTCCTACACCCCATCAACACATACACAATGTAGCCCAATTTAGAATACATTTTATGCCACATCTTTGAAGGCACTGCAAATATATTTATGACTTAACACAACTGGCATTATTTTCTATCTTCTGTAGTAATAATCTTTCCAGTGGAGCACAGCAGTGTGACAAAACAGAGGACCTTATTATGGTAATTGTGAGAACTCTCATTCACCTACAGTGAGATGTTTTGTTATGAGTTTTCAATGAACTAGCTTCTTTTTACATTGGTTACACATTGGTTTGGAAGATCTCCAATAATAATCAAGACAGTGCAGCTTTGTCAAAAACTCTGACATGTGCCCTTCTAACTTTGTAAGATTCTTAGTACAGCAAGAGTTAAATCTAGGAACAATATTCAAGAGCTTGTCGGTCTAAAATGTTGGGCTTGATTTTTTTGCACTACCTTCCTCTCTGAACTGTAAAATATAAAATCCTATTTTTGAAAAGATAGAGCTCTAGACACGTCTTGTAGACGCAAATCATTACACAAGGTGTACAATGATGAAGTATTAAACCCTGCTGTCTCACAGAGTCAGTAGTCAGCCTTGGTAAAAGACAGCTAGCTTATATCCCTGTCTGAAATCACTGTGGGGCCATATGAAAGATTTGTGACTATTTCACTTATTCTTCTGCGAAGCAGATAACGTTATCTGAATTTGTGAAGCACTGATAGTAAATAACTGATACCTCAGAAGAAAGTAACCAAACCAAAAAAAAAAAAAGGCAAAATGTGAATGTGCCACTAAAAAATGTTGAATTATTACATGATAATATTATGAATAGGCACAGTTGCCATTGAAAAGTCTTACCAATGAAAGTCACAGTGATTGAAAACTGGTGATAAACGTGGCCATTTAAATGCAGAAATTTGCAAACAAACAAACTTCTTTTGAAAAGAACATATTGTCACCAGGATTTTTTACCTTAAATTTGCTCCACTGTTATCTTTATTCTTCTGTCTCAAAAACTGCAGTGTTGTGACAGATTTCTCTCTCTTTGTCATGTATTATCTAAATCAGATGGCACCCAGAAGCAGAACATTCTACAATCAGCTTGAGCTAAAGTGATACAGATGGATATTTCATCTTAAGTTTCATACTTCACATGTGCAGCCATTCTATGATAATGGGAAGCTGCTAATAAATGACAATTGAATTTTTGTTTTTTCAAACTAAAAAGCTTAATAGGACAAATATTTCCTAGCCTTGATTCCTCTGATTAAATAAAGTAGATAAATATCTAATTTTTCAATTATACATTTGGTCAAACTCTCAAATCATGCTCTTTTATACATGTAGACCCATGTAAGTAGTCCAGTTTTCTGAACAACTTAGGAAACATCCTCACACATTGTATATGTTACAACATTTACCTTATAAAACAATACTATGAAAATATAGGTTTATTTTATCTATAATTTATAGTTTACCATATTCCTGTATCTACTTCTTTATGTATTGTTTGACACACATGCCAAGAAGAAGAAAGGTAAACAACTCCAGCTTGTCAGATATCTGGGTCACCATATTGCTATGAATAAGAAAGCTGTTGCCACTACCGTAGCTCTTTATGAGCTTCTGAAAGTTAATTTCATAATGACATAATTTGTGTGGGGCACAGATGTTCACCTCTAATCACTCTTAAGAAGAACATAAATATAAAGTATTTTGTTAGGGAACTCTACAACAGCCTGTATATAAATCAAAGCCAGACATTAAATACAAAATTAACTGCAGGGAGAACTCTTCAGCAGGTCAGAGTAAATTTGGGGTTGAAATATGCTCTTGGCTAACTAGGCTGCAGTTCCAATGACCTTAAGGGGTATTTCCAAAGCATCATTCTGCTTTATTGCTTTTAATAAAGAGATTCCTTGACCCCTATCTGAAAACATTTGTCATAAGCCTTATTCATATGAAGCACCTCTTATTTATCAGTGTCAAGCAGAACAGAAGTTATTTTTATAATCTGTTGATAGTTTTTATTTTTGTCTCAGAAAACACATATAAAATAATGTCTTTGTATTAGAACTTTGGATTAGTCAGTAGTTATGAAAATAGTGGTACAGCAGGAGGTTGGCATAGCTAGAAATTCAAAGGTAAGGCAGTATTTTAAAAAATTCTGAAAGTAACCAGATAAAAGAATGAACAGGTCAAGCCCATTAAGAAAAAAAACAAACTCAGAAAAGTTATCTGAAAGCCTGTGCTTATGGGATAAATACAAGGGATTAGAGTAAATATATGATAAATACTAGTTAGATTAAAAAGAATCTGCTTTCTTTTGAAGTCAAGAAGTTCTTTCTTTTGGCCAAAAAATTTGGGGAGTCTATCATGTTGCTAAAAGGTGTAAAAGTACACTCCAGCCAACAGAACATTTTAATATCTTGGAGAGTATCTAATTTAAAAAATCTTGTTAATTCATTACTGATTTATTTTTACATACTCAAAAAATGATTCACACAGTGAAAGAGGAGGTTTATGATTTGTAGAAATAAATGCTAGCCATGAGATAGAGACAGAGAGGGTATTACACATTAAAAATGTAATTTTGCTGAAAAATGAAAATCATGGTTAATTATGGATATAGCCAGTAAATCCATTTATGCCAATTACATAAATGATCTAATATAATGATCTAGTGCTCCTATTTTTATGTGTTTTACCAATTTGTTCCAGATTCATCACTATATTATTTGTATAATTGGTAATAAAGTAGATCTTAACGCTATTCCTAAAAAAAACTCAAGCAAACATACAAACAAACAACTACAGAAAGGAAAGCTCTACATCAGTTTCTAAAGTTTTACACATTTTATTTCAAAAGGACTGAAGATATTTCAAAAGGGTTCAAGAACCGTCCTGAGACAAAAAAGTATTTTAAGAAGGGAACTTCAATCAACTTAATTAATTGCCCATTAGCAAATTTTTGGTTTCCAATTCTGAAAAATAAATTAAAAATCTAGCAAACAAATATCTGAAAAACACCTTTCCTCCCTAATTCCTGGTGTCCCATGTTATGCCCAGTCCCTTTGGTGAGGGGCAGTGGAGGAGTTAGAGCTCCGTGCAGGTTCTGTTCTGTTGCTGTGATGTGGGTTCCTCCATCAGCTGCAGTCGCTTTGCAGTCATGCTTCCTACTCAGCCTCCTCACTGTCTGTTCTGGGGTGGCTGCTTTTCCTCCTGCCCTGATCTGGGTACCTATTTTGCTCTTCTTCAATGTTTCTTCTTCTCTGGTGTCCCTCCTACCCTGACAACTGTCTTGTATCTCTGCCTGTGTGTGTCCCTCTGCAAAATTGACTACATCTCTTGAAGAATCAATTCTGAATAAATATTATCCTGTTTGGTAAGAGCAGTTCAGTATTTTTAAATTATAAATAAGAATGGAGCCTCAAAAACACCTGGGCATCTGCCCATACATACACAACTTTAACTGAATATTGAAATTATCCTAGACCTAGGGAATTCCACATCCTAAACCATTTGAAAGGTTACTGTGGCCAGGTGTCATGAATTGGCACAGGAATAAGGAGAAGAGCATGGACAGCCTCCAAGCAGGAATGTTAATGAGGGAAGTGAATAGAAATCAACCTGGAGGACAAATGTCATGACATTTGTGAAAAGAACATCATAACACAATGATGTGCCTTAAATAATGTTTTATGAATATGAAAGAAAAACACAAGGTTAAGAAGTGTAAATAAGAAAACAGTAAGCTGATTCTAAATAAGTTTTGTTTAAAATTGCTAGTGAGCACACAAGAATTTTTTTCTATATTTGCCTTATCTATCTATTTGCCTTACATTTTCATCTCTGAGTGACTTTCAAAACTCTGCTTTTGGTTGCCCAAGGTCAGGTACCAAAGAGATGGCCAGATGCAAAACTGAATTGTGAATACTGCTTTGAAATCTGAGACTGTTCAAAGTGCCTTGAATAACAGTTTCTTTCTGTTTTAATATAACTTACATACCTGCCTTCCTGTAATTAGCATACTCAAAAACTTTACTTCTTCTTTGTTTCTTTTTTTTTTTTATGCCAAAATTCTGCACATACCTTTATTTTCATGTTCTGTTTCAAGATGAAAATATTGAAACTTTAAAGTTAGTATCTGGTCAACTATTTTACCTCTTTTTGTATTCCATAATGTCCCTGCTATTGCAATCCTGTGCTTTTAAATGAAGTCAGTCTCAGAGAAAACTAGAAAAAAACAGAGTGACTTTTTAATTGAAGATTAAAAAAAAAATCGTGTAATTCAAAAATTGCCAGAACTTTTAAACTGAATAGTTTTTTGACTATTTTTTGTCATCTAAAATTGCTTTTTCAGTCTCCTTAAATTCCAGCAATCTTCCAGGAGACTATAGCTCTAGTCAAAAAAACATGTTCCACTATTTTTTAGCATTCACTATCAAAGCTCATTTTTTTTCCAAGAAGAGCTAACTAAAAAGGCTGACCAATGACCATCTTTGTAGATTCAAGTTACTAAAAATATAAGTTTCTGAGTGATTTGTGGAGTTTTTTCACTGGGTTTAACAGCTTACTGGCTCAAAACAACAAAGGAAAAACTCAGTCATTAAATTTGTGGAATGAATTTTTTTCTAGAATAACAGAAATTATGACATCTTGTGTTATAATTTTATTTTGCTAAAGTAGGTGGAGTGAAACAGTTTGCTTCTTGCTCAAAATTTACAGTGACAAATCAGAAAAATGTTTTCTGTGCTGTTAAACTGAAAAATATTTTCATTAAAATGTGTTAATTTATCTCTCCAAAGGTGAATAAACTAGTTTGTGAGACTTAGGAAGTAACGTTCTGCTAACATTGTTTTTCTGTTAGCAGAAAGTTACCACTTGAAACCATTCACACTTGTTCTGATTTGATCTTAAAAACAGGGTTACTTTATTTTTTCAGTGCATACTGCGACAAGTGTACATTAATGTTGGGGGAGGGAAAAAAAAGGATTACTATTCTGCTCATTCAGGTAGGAAATAGGGTCACCTTGGACTAGGGCCAGTGACTTCTGTCAATTATCCCTTCTGTTAATGCTTAATATTAGAGTGGCAATTGTCATATACCCTCAATTAATATTTTTCTCAACATAACAAATATTTTTACACATGTATTTAATTTGAGGATTTTTCACACAGAGTAAAGATACAAAATATACAGTCCTACCAAGACATGAGCACAGGAGAGAGCCTGCTAGCAGCCATTGCCTCAGGCAAAGTGCTGTCACAAACTCCAGGGCTTTGATGTGCTCAGAAAGGGTGGAAAGCATAAGGCAAAGTGTGAGGGGTGGGCATGGAAGGGAGCAACTGAGTCCCACACTTGTTTCTATGTTAGTCAGCAGAACAGGGAATGACAGGGTGTTAGGGGAATGCGTTCTCCAACCTTTCAAAAGGAGTCACAGCAATTGCTTTCACATATGTTCCTTAGCTCCTCTGAGGATTTGCCCTTGCCTTAGATGTGGAATGATTGCTATTCACTCCCAGCATAGGCCCCTACTTGTAAAAGCCAGGCTAGACTTCAGAGAAAAGAGAGCAGGAAAAGAATAGCACTTCTTTCTAAAGTGCCTTGTACCAGTTTGTTGTAGGCACTCCAAGTCTTTCTCCACAGTTGCCAGTCACATGCCTAGAGTTTAAAACAGTTTTTACTCAGAATCCCTGATGTTACTGGCTGATGGATTTCAGCTGTTAAAAAAAAAAAAAAGGAAAAGGAAAAAAAAAACTGCTTTGTTTCCTGCTGTCCTTGGAGTTTTCAAACTATAGATACTGCTCCAACCTGCCTCTCTCAAGGACAAAATATTCCCTGCAAGTAATTCAGTCACAGATGGTGGATAGGCTAAGAAACAACATGACACACCACGTGGTGCAGCAAGCTCAGATTAAAATAGCCAGCTTACTCAAAGAAATAGCACCTACTGACATGAGTAGGACCTGCTTAGTATGACAATCATGCTCTTCCACTTCTTTTAGTACTATATTTCCTTTAGAGTTATATATTACTAGCTAGTACTTGAATAATATTTCAGTTTCCTTGAAGAATGGGAGAAGAGTAAGGGAGAAACAAGGTTTATGTCTCTGGAGATTGACCATGCTTTTTTAAACTTTTCTTAGTTTAAAATTAGTTCAAAACGAGCAATTCTACCAATATTGCAGTTGTTGTCAATAGTGCACGGTAGGTGTGATCAATAATGCCTAGAAAGTAGGAGAGTTTTTTGGGGATTTTTTTCTTGGAGGTTGCTACCTTGGAATAATGTTCTGACACTCAGAAAATGCAGTTTTGTTCAGAACCAGACACAGGCCACACCTAAGCTTTTAATACCTGCTAAAGCACATGCCTGGTTGTTATAACTTAAAAGTGTGTAAGTTAATCATGCACCTCATGTGAATTATTATGATTTCCTCATGAAGGACACGATGCTCCCAAGCTGTCTAGATGCATGATCTTTTCATATGGCAGCATTTTGATGTATGGTATTTGGGGAATCCAATTCTCTGTGTCTACTGGCATAATACCAGGTGTCTCTCAGCTGTCTCTGAGACATCTCTCGAGGCATTGTTAGATGTAAAACTGCAGTGTGACCTTGGTTTAGGTTTACTGAGAACTTTGTGGAACTGAGAAAGAAGCTTTGGAAATGTACATAGGTTTCAATAGAACAAGAACAGAAAGTACTAAACTGAAAAAGATGATTCTGCATGGATGCAGATCATTAGTGACTCTAAGAACCTTAAAAGTAAATATTTAAATGAAAAGGCTTTAAGTCCTGGGAATAAAGAAGGGAACTGGAAGGTAACTACTCAGTAACATTAGGTACCAGATCAGTTTCACAGTTAGTGTTAGACAGTAGTTTGGAATAGCTTAAAGTATTAAGTCCTGGACTTTGATTAATTGAGTAATTTCCTGGATATCCATTTACATCTAACCAAACTTGCACTATTTAAGTCTGGTAAATAAGTAGCACAAAAAAGAGAAAGTCCCTTAATTTTTCAGCGGCTCTTTTCCTATTTAATTGTTAATTTGTGAGGACAAGGACAGAATCCTTAATATGTTTTAATTTTTTACAAGAATATTCTTAAGATCCTATATACTTCTATTCTCTGAGAAATTAATAAAATTGTAGCAGATGTCCATTATACTAGGTCTCCTCCAAAAGGAATCATGGGCTGCTTATAAACAGAAATGATCTTTTTGACTGGAAAATAAAAAAGTCTATTCTAAAATATTCAGGAAGATGTCCCACACTTTTAGCTACATATACAATCTTATTACAACTCCAAGCTAGAGATTTCCCTATGACATGTAAATTTCCAGAAATGCACCATGAAAGACAGAGTTTTCTAAGAACTGAAGAAGTAGGATGCTTTCTGCAAAATAGCATCTGGTCATGGCTCCATACACAATTATCAATCAAAGTTCCATCTCACCTTTATGTCTACAAGGTACTTATTCTTTGTGCTAGTAAAAGCTTTTAGACATCAAGAATTGCTATGCTTGTATTCAGATGCTATGCATGTATTCAGATTTCTCTAAACCCTTCACTGGCCACTTGGAGTTTGCATGTAGGTTTAATTTCTGGTATCCTTTAAGCTTGAATTTTTGAATATTTACCCATCTGCTCAGAGGATATTTAAAGTTTCCAAACATCAAGAAAAACTGGGCATACAAAGGTCAACTCCACCTAGCACATGGAAAGAGTCTGATGCAGGTGCACTTCAATAAACCTGCCTTGAAGATATCTTATATATTTTTGGCAAATAAGATACAAATACTATACATTAGGTTTATTTTTTATGTGAAAGCATTCTAAGTAGCATATATACAGGAGATATACAAAACCTGTAAGAGAATGGATTTGCTATTCATGAGTTATATGGGATATTTTATCTGAGAACTGACGGAAATCTATAATCCATGAACAGAATTTAAAAAGTGATTTTAAAGGACACAAAGATGATGTGTGTTATTTTGTTTAAAACAAAATGTTTTAAAAATTGAACTACCTCAATCTTTTGCTAGTGAAATTTATAAAAACAAACAACTTCTACCCTCACACTTATAGAAACCCTCTAAAACTGTGCAAACTCTTACAGGTCAAAACTAAATCACAGTACATATTAGACAACAGAATATACAGAATAAAATGTGTATCCTCCAAATACCATAGACTGCAAACACAAATATTTTATTTTTATGAGTTTTTCCATGGATCTTGTGTACAATTTCACAGTCATTCTTCTGAAACTCGTATATTTCTCTGAATTTTCCAAGTTAATCACTGATCTGTTGCATCCTTCTTCATCCATTTACTGCTGAAAATCATTTTACTTTTTTTTTTTTAGAGTGAGAACTTTTAACAACGTAGAGCAATAAAACTACTTTTTATCATTGGAATACGAACTTTTTATTGTAATCCTTTAATGTGTGTGGGGAAAAAAATAAGATTTTACTCCTTGATTATGATGGCTCATAGGGGAGTAAGTGAACCTTGATTTGCTTGCAATCCAATATGTTTAAGCTGTAAAAATTTGTAATTAAAAATGTATGCATATAAACTCTTTTAGATTTGCTTTGTGTCTTTGGGAAATTATCTACAATGCGAACCAGTGCATTACGTATTTTATCCCATCTATGCTCCTCAGTGACTCAGAGGTATTTGGGATATCTATGATGAGCACCATGGGGAAAAAATCTGAATATAAGTGTGTTCTCTGAAGCAAATCTCTGGCATAGATGGACCATTTCTCAGCAAGTTAATGCTACAGACATACTCTATTAGTTCCCTTACTCCTCTGGGCAAAGTTATAATGAGTATTGGCACCAGTGGGCAAAAAAACCCAGGAACATCTGTTTGAATCTAAAGATACTTGTTGATAGAGCTAGAAACACATCAGTATTTAGTTTGTCTCAAGAATACAGAAGATTACTTGCAGCAGCAGAGGCTAGAAATTACCTCTGCATTTTCCTGTCCCATTTATACCATTGGGTTTGAAATCTAAGAGGTTTATAATAGTTTAGTCTGCATTATGTGCATAACCACATCCTTTATATTATTTTAAAATATATGCAATTTTTATTAGTTTTTATCTTTATAAGCTTTTTTTTCCTTTCAGCGTTACACTTTCTCCATCAAAGTGAACTTCTACTTCCTCACGATTTAAGTGTTTCTTTTAAATGCTCCTTCACCATGAAATCCATTATTATTCCTCTATTCTCAAAAACAATGTTGCTATTCAGTATGTAAAAGACATGAAAATAAGTTTATTTACTTTTCACCTATAGCTCAATAATTTATATTTATAGAACCTGTCTGTATTAAGCCTCACTTATATCGGAGAAGTAAAGAAAACCTAATATAAAAGACTTTTATCCATTTTCCCTCAGATTTTATGTAAAACCAAATGCAACAAACAGGTACCAAAGTACCAAACAGATCTACTTTGACTTACTTGATTGATGAAAGAAATATTGATTTCTCTTAATGGAAAATTAATTGTGTTTCCATGCTTTTCAGCTAGTAATAAAGCATGACCCTTTTTTTTTTCTTTTTTCCCCAAAAATATTTGATAGAAGATGTCAGACATTAGTGAAAATCAATACTGGTCACAGGTAAAGTATTTTGTGCACCTTTATTTTGGAGAAGAAACTGAAGTCCATTTCACCCTGGTGTATCTTTGTCTTTTGAAAGTTTTCTTTGGATCCAGCATCTTTAAACACACATTTGAGAACAGAATAGTGGAATGGTATTCATTGTTTTTGTTAATAATCAGCTGAGAAAACCTTTATTCAGCTTTACAGAATAAATAGATAAAATTCTTCATTATATCACCATGAAACTATGCAGAAAATGATAAGGAATTATGTCTAACATTATATGTCTGTTTTACTTATTTTTATTGTTACAAGTCAGTAACAATAAAATTCAGTAAAGAAATCAAGAACAACCAAATAAGGGAATTAACCTCATGTTTTGTGATTTAATATTCACATGTTTAGTTCAAGATATTTGTGTAGTAAGTGAAAGGGGAGATTCATGAAGGGAGCCTCACAGTAAGGCTCAAATCTTAAATTGATATGAGTTACAAATTGCTCCCTAGAACTGTTCAGCCTAATTAAAAAAGAATTTAGGATAAAAATAAAGTAATTTTTTGAATAAGAACACTAGAACTGATTGTTTGCTGTCTTTTCTTTGGTATTCAGCTCTTACTGATTGCTTGTTCAGTGTGATTTTTATTGAAGTCTACAAGAAGATTCCTTTAGGAATTGCTTTCACAGAATAAGATAAAGTGTTTTTGATGAAAAAATAAAGCTGTTCCATTTCTACTTAGTTGCCTTTCCTCCCCTTGTCTCCTCAAGAATTGTTTGAAACTTTTGTTCCAGTTGAAAATACTCAAGATTACTATTTAGGAATTGAGAATTTACTCTACCATATTCTTTGAAATTCTGAAGTTATTTGTATACAGGAGAATTGTGCATATTTTCCTCATAGGATCTTAGAACCATGGAACTGTTTGTCCTGAAAAGGACCTTTAAAGATCACCTGGTCCAACTTCCACCTGCAAAAAGCAGTGACATCTTCAATTGGATAAGGTTGCTCAGGGCCTTGTCCAATCTGACCTTGAATATTTCCAGGGATGAGCACCTACTACCTCTCTGGGCAACATGTTCCTTTGTTTTCACCAATATCACTGTAAGAACTTCTTTCTTATATCTTCTCTGAACTGACCCTCCTTCAGTTTAATACCATTTATCTTTGTCCTATGACAAAAAGACTGTTAAAAAGTCAGCCCTTTTTCACATATGGACAGTATATGTTGATGACCTTGAAAATAGGAACAAATTCATTCTCAATACATACATGTACACTCTAAAGAGGGAAGTGGGTTTGTGTTGACAGTCTGACCTAAATGCAGATTCCTGGTTTGCAATTAGGCAAAAAAGAGTCATTATAATATATATTTTGTACTTTGATTATGTTCCTGAAACCTTGTGGTCTGAAATAGTGGATTTCTTTTGTGGTTTTTTGGTGGTGTTTTTTTTTTAGGTTGTTGTCCTTTTGTTTGGTTGGTTTTGTTTGGTCAGTTTTTTGTTTTTGTTTTTTGGAGGGAGGATTTGTGTGATATGTTTTTTCCTGATGCATTACTGAATTACTTGAAAACTAAAATAATTTAATTAATGAACTTTTGGAAAAGCAAGAAAGCTGTTGTTACCAAACTATTATTTCTTCTATTAAAAACTTATACCTGTTTAGATGAAAAATAGAACAATTCTGATACAAGTTTGCTTCCATCTTGTCCTGAACAGACATAAAATTCTGCCACATTTTGCAACAAGTACAATAAGCTTCCAAAGGTTCCACAGTGCTGCTAATTTTCCAGCTGCTTCACCAGAATCACAGCTGTGCACAACTCTGCTGATGTCCCTTCTGATCTTTGGCTAGATTTTGAGGCAGTAATGCAATTTGAAGAAAAGTATCAAGGACTTGCTATTTAAATTTCTGACATGAATAATGATAAAGGCTGCTTCTCCATCCTGGCCATTAATTCCACTTCTTATATGAAGCTGCATACCTGCAGATATCTGCTTGGAGAGTCCAAGGTTGGACTATTCTCTTTTGTAGATCATCAGTTACTTTTGAAGGCTTTGTGGGAGATCCAGAGAAAGATTTGTTAATTTGGGATGGGAGCTGCAGCACAAAGACAAAAGCAATTTTTTAAAAAATGAACTCTAGTTAGCTTCCTTATAAGTGAATAAACCAGCTAATTGGGTGACTTGCTTCAGTTCAATAATATTGCAAGAAAACGTTAAAAAAAATATTACAAGGAAGACAGTTTATCTATACTTATGCTTGAAAACAAATTCTTGTGTCATACAGAAGGTTTTCATCCAGACAGCAGCAACCTTCTACTATAATTATGGTAATTGACGTTTCATCCCCAATCCTTTGCAAAGTATTAAATGGTACTGTAGTTCCTGGGGTTTTTTTTCTCTTTCTTATTTAAATACAAATGGTATGTCAATGGCAGAAAAAGGATTACAATTCATTTTTTGAAGACTCTTTGGAAATAATTAGATTTATATTTCCTATATTGAATTCTAATCCTTTCATGTAAAAAATTAAATGAAACATTTTATGTACCTTTTCAAAGTTTTTGAAAAAAAACATACATTTATTAGGCAGGACAGAAGAAATGTCAATCACCTATACATATATGATAAAAATATACAATATTTAGCTCATACTTCTTTGTGTCCATGCACAAATTTTTTGTGTCCTGGATGTGAGTCAGGGCTATCCCAAGCACAAATAATGTGTGGGCAGAGAATTGATTAAGGGTAGCCTTTAGGTGAAAGACTTGCGTGTGGTGAGGAACAAAAAGTTCAACAAGAGCAGGCAATGCACACTTGCAGCCCAAAAAGCCAATCACATCCTGGACTACAGCAAAAGGAATGTGACCAGCAGGTGGAGCAGGGTGATCCTCCCCCTATGCTCTGTCTTCATAGACCCCAGGTGGGATACTGCATCCAGCTCTGAGGCCCTCTATAAAAAGGAGAGGGACTTGATGGAGCAAGCCCAGAGGAGGGCCACAAATAGGATCAGAGCTCTGCAAAACTTCTATGAAGACAGGTTGAGAGAGCTGGGTAGCTCAACCTACGGAGAAAAGTCCCCAGGGAAACCTTTTAGCAGTCTCCTAGTATGTAAAGGGGGCTTAGAGAAACCTGGTCTAGTAGAATATGTCCCTGCCCATGGCAGGGAATGTGGAAAAAGACAAGATTTAAGATTCCTTCCAGCACAAACCATTCCATGATTTTGTGATTCTCTGAAACACAAATAAATGTGAACAGAACACATTTAGAATCTTCATTACAGACAATAGTACAAATTAGATGAGTTTTCCTGATGTAATCCTCCTTAGCCTGTGTTCCCAGTGTGAAGACAACAGTAGCATACATGCATAATAATGCATTTTCACCATCCTTCACATCAAGTAGAAATACTATTCAGTAATATTTTAAAATAGCATTCATTCAGACCAAGAAGACTGCTATGCTTCAGGTGAATGAAAATTTCTTTACAAACTGTTCAAAATGTCCATTTATCAATCAGCTAGATTTAATTGTAAAACTTCTTTTACACTGTGTCATTCTCAGTTGAAAACTGTTTCATAATCATCAATTCTGCATTGTTTGTTTCACATGAGACTCAACTCCTGATTTGTATTTTCATGATACAAGGTAAGTTGTCCTCGCCTTGTGAAAGAGAAATTTTAGTTTCTAAAACAGATTTTCTGTTAAGCATAAAGTGTTCTTACCCAGAAACTAACAACTCATGTATGTTCAACTTTGACACCATTCAGGGATGGCTTTTTTCACGCCGGAAGGATGAGACTCCAATGTTTTAACTAGACTGTTTTAGAATTTGTTTCTACTGTTTATTTGTTTCTGTGCTTGCTTGTTTAACCCCTCCAATGCTCCATAAAGTACAAATGGATAAACACAGGAGGGAACCTCAATTGGAGGATAATTCCTAATGTTTGGCAAGAAAGGTAAAAAATCCTACTTGAAACATAAGGTAAGAAATGAATCATTCTGAATGACATTGAATGCTTTCATAGTACTGTCCAAACACTCTAATTTGGAATGCAGGATTCCTATTGTTGCTGTTTGAAACAAAAAATCTGCCATTACTCTTTCAAGTAATAAATATATCAGATTGCTGTGAGTTTGGTTGCAGAACAGAGGAAAAAGGCATCAAGGGTTTGGATAACATGAATTAAATTATTTATCCTGAGCAAAAATTAAGCTATAGCATGTGGGACTCACCTAGTATTTTGGTAGAAGCAAGTTTTCTATAAAACATGAATTTATTTGCACTGAAGTACTATAATCCTCTACTCATCACATTGAAAAACAGAATTCAAGTTAAAAGTTTAAAGAGTTTTATAAAGTGTGCAATAAAAGATGCTTGTTACAAAAGAAGAAAAGACTTTTCTCAGTTTTTCCCCCCATAGGACACTCATATTGCTTACACAGACCATTCTGCAGCATCTGTAATTTAATGAGGGATCCTAAGCTTCCCAACTTCTATTTTTCTGTTTCAATTTCTGAATAGTTTGGTCAATTCTGTGTCTGAAGAAAATGCATTGGAGTTTCTACTGCAATATTGGAGTCTGCAGAGACTGAGCTCAGACTGTTGCTCAGGGACTCAGACATATTTTTATATATTTAATTCAATTTGTGATACCCAGTCTTCACGTTTTTTCACAAAAATTTATTCTACAAAAGAACAAAGTTGTTGTGAGAGAAGCTGCCCACAGTAGCTTCTGTGTGAAATCTTAAATTCTGTGTTACTAAAACAAGTTGTAAGATGGGGAGTTTGAATTTCAGTCCTTTATATCTAATTTATGATTGTGGTGAACAACAGGAGATATGCAAAATTATAGATACACAAAAAGTACTGACTTTGTAAATCATCCTATTTACATCTTTAAAGGTAAAAGACCTGCTGTTCTTCAAGATGGTGAAGAAAAATAAAATTAGAGTGCTTAATCATGTCCATAGTAAGCTCTACAATTATTTTCTGAACATAAATCAGTAGTAAAGCAAAAATAGTAAGAAAAGCAGCTTGGTATGTATGTACTGGCTATATGTACTACTGTGTCTTTTCTTCTGTCAACATTTCTAGACTTTAGATCTCAAAACATACTTTAGAATAATCACAATTCTAGCCATTGTATTATATTTTGAGTAAAATTCAATACTCACAAGATGTTTTGAATTTTGTCAATTAAGACTTCAATGGATTATGTATGGAGCTGGCCAATGCACAAGTGTGAAAATCAGATAAACACTGAGGTGTTTAGTACAGCCTGAAAATGGTGACAGAGCAAAAATTGTGACAGGCACTGTTAAAGCCTCTTCCCTCTAAAAAAATGCATTTCAGGAGAAAAGTATGTATCTTTGCACCCCCACCCTCTTAGGTATATACACAGGCAAACATGAATGTATAAACATGTTCAAAAATTTATATGTGCAATTTTTGTCCCCAAAGGCCTATGAGTGAACTAAGCCCTCTGCTATTGTGTCTGTTTGGTTGTGGACCTGAATGGAGTAGGCTAGATTACCACATACCATTTGTCCCAGTATAAAACATAAACTAATCTCTTAAATTCCTTACAGGAATTTAAAAAAGAAAATCATATGGAACATTTTACATATAAGGTATAAAGAGTGTTTAATAACTCCATCATACTCTATTGTTGGATATTTTGTACAGGCCAACAAGTGCCAGACTGCATCAGGCACCACACTCCTACAGGAAAGTGCAGTTTTGAAGTCAAGATAAAAGGATAATTATAGCCCCTCCATCTTTAACATTTTTCCTTCTTAACAGCACTCAAAGAAAATCTGTAGTCTGAAAGTTCAATATTATCTTCAGTAGCAAAAGCAAGATCATTAAAAGCATTTGTATTTAATATAGAGATAACATTTTGTGTCATCTCAGTTTCACTGTTGGTTTGCTTTCTCAGTTTTGAAAGCAACTCAGTGTGAATATTTCATATTCTACAGCATTTTCCTTCCCTCGCTTTAATTGCATTAAAATGAGTGCAGGATCTCATTCGTGGAATAGGAGCTGTGAATATTGAGTTTCATTATGCTAGAAATCTTAATTTAAGCTCAGTTTCATTGTTGGTTTACCTTATCAAAATGCTCTCCAGCAAGCTGAGCTGACGAGATAATGCAGAATGGAATATTAGTTATCACCACCAAGTACATAAACACAGAACAAAAGTAAATAACTGTCATCCCAAAATTAACATACTCATCCCTAAAGAACTGCTGTTCATAAACACCTAATTAATTCAATAAAGGTATGACTGGGTGTATTCAATAGAGGAGACTGGTTACTTTGTCTTCTTATGGAGAAAGATGTGGAGGGGAAGCAATTGCAAGGGTAGATCTTTTAAAAATTCCTAAAATTCATGTTTTGAAATTACTAGAATTTTAGCTCTTATGTAATTTTTATGTATGTATGTATGTATGTAATATTTATATATGCATATAAATGTATTTTTATATATGTATATAAACAACATTTGTATATGTATATAAAAACCTAAAGCTATTAACACAGTTTTTATTCAATGTGTGCTATCTCAGCATTTCTATATGCTACATTTTGCATCATCTTAACATGATGAATAAGCTAACTGCTAAACTGACAATGGCATGTCATTCATTTAAATCACTACATGAATTTGCATCCTTGTTTTCTTTCCCTTGACTGGCCCAAGGAGTCATTCAAGTGATCACTTGTTCAGCTGAGACACAGTATTTTTTCCTCAAAGTCAACACAATTTTGGCACTGGCTTGTGTGAGTATGACTGATTCTTACAGTACTGCTAAAACAAGGATTTCTTCTTTTTACACAGTAAGAATGAAAAGAAATATTAAAATTTCCACTTTTAGAATTTGGAAAAAAAACCCCTAAAAATATTTAATAAATTTTTGCTTGAACTAACTGCAGCTTTGTTGTCAAGATTTTATAGCTGCAGTGAGTTAAATATGCGGACACAGACTGGACTTTAAATAAATTAGGAAAGTTAGGATGAAACCTCAGTAGTGTTTTCATTATGTCAAAAAAGAGCTACTGTATTTCTGTCTTATTCCCAAGGATAATTTTCAAGTTGCTGTAGAGGAAAACAACAAAATATAGGGAAACAAATTGAACACTATCAAATTGATAGCCTTAAACTAAATCTTCTACTAGGAAAAATCTGTGACCTCTCCTTTTGAAAAACAAAGGCAAAAAAGCTATGTCTGGGTGCTGGTTTTGGGACTAAAGACACGAAGGAGAACACCTTAGTCTGATGTTTGAACATCTGTCATGGATTAACTACAACCAGCAACCAAGAACCACATGGTCATTTGCCCACTTCTCCACCAATGGGATTGAGAGAGAACTGGAAGAGAAAAATCTAGAAAACTTGTGGGATGAGATAAAGACAATTTAATAGGGAAAGCAAAAGTCAGGCACTTAAATAAATCAAACCAAGGAATTCATTCACCAGTTCCTATGGGTGTGCAGAGAAGTGCTCACCATCTCCAGGAATGGAGGACTCCATCACACATAATGGTAACTCAGGAAGACAACTATCACTCAATATGTCCTCCCTCTCCTTCCTTCTTACCCAACTTTATATATTGAACATGATGGCATATGGTCTGAAATATCCCTTTGGTCAGTCAGAGTCAGCTGTTCCTGCTGTGTCTCCTCCCAGCCTCCTTTAAGTACATCCACCTGCTCTGCTGTAGGGTCATTTGTGGGTTGCAGAGGTTAGCCTACCTCACCATGGTTGGTACCACAGGCTACAGGGGAATTTCTATTCTGGCATCTTCTCTCCCTCCTCCTTCTGTCTTGTTGAGTTGTTTCTCTCATGTATTTTGATTTCTATCTTTCCTGTCTGCTGTTGTGCAGCAATTTTTACCCTCTTCTTAAATCTTTTATTCTAGAGGAACTATTGTGACATCCCACCCTCAAGGGGAAGGGAACATTCAAGATTTTCAGATGCTTATGGTCAAAAGGAGCAACAAAATTCAGAGGATCTGCAAAAAAAAAAAAAAAGGCAGAGTTTTTTTATGAAATGACATACTTGACATGGAAATTAGTATGTTAGTCCCTGACCTATGGTATAAGCATACAGTAGTGGGTTTTGGATAAAGGAGTTTTAGAAATAAGAAGAGAGAAAGAGAGAGAGGAAGACAGGAAAGAAGGAAGGCAGGAAGGAGAACACTTGCACTGTACTGTGTTGTGCTCACCTCCAGGAGCTAGAACCAGGACATTTGTCCAGGAAAAAGGCTGCCCTACATCCCCTGATCCCCATCAATAGTCACATCTTGCTCTTTCTCATGGCTTATTATTACCAGCAACCCTTGGCTGGTTTCACAGACATCCAGGTCTTGGTGTTTGAGACATACACGTTAACCCCTTATATTTTGAGATTTTACAGATTCCACTGAAGCTCTTTTGACCCCCAACTCTTTTGGCCAGCAGTGGGTGTCTGTTAGAGCTGGCTGGAACTGTTTCTATCACACTTAGGAGTCTTCTAGCCTCTTCTCACAGAAGACACTCATGCAGACACCTTGTTACCAAAACCTTGTGAAGAATGCATTTGTTCATTAACAGAAGTGATTAAGAAGTATTTGATGTATTTTTTTTTCCTTTTTCTGAACAGAAAATACATTCTTAGAAAATAATTGAATAATTGAATTGAAATAAACTAAGAGCAAAAATAAAAATATATTTGTTTTCATGCTGTATTAGTCCAAAATTGTTTTCAAATAAGGTCAAATAATTGTCTGGTCACAATAAATCCAGATTTTTAATTATGTGTCAGCTTAATATCAGTACCAATGCTATGTCATCTGAAAGATATACATTTGCATATTTATTGTACCTATTCTCCTAAATAGTCTTGCTGGTCAGGATGCACCTTCTATTATAAATTTTTCATGTGCTTCTTTGCAGTCAGGTAGCCATGAGATATTATAGGAAAAGTCATCTGTTCAGGAATCCAAATCTAAGCACAGGAAATGGTGACAAAAAACCAATTATCATGAGACTCAGAGCTGCTCCAAGAGAAGAAGGCTAATGCTGTAATGGACTGATTAATTGTGAAGATATGTTATTGTCAGATCCTTTAAAAAAATATAGCCTTGAATAGGTGATATTTTGACTTTTCATTTTGGCTTTTCATTTTTTCATGAAAAAAAATACTGAAGGTTTCTATATGAAACATACAGAAACATAGTGTGTTGTATTTGTTATCAAGTTTCTGAATTTTTACATCTGGAAAGAGTGATCTTGAGAATTAATGTGAAATAATTGTAGTTTATTGTTATGTTTATATAAATTGCACAGAACTTGTTTGTCTAAGTATGTGGTATCCAGTGATTAAGATAATTAGACAACTAATTTACTTAAATTTGTTGCTTAGATGAGATATCACGAATAGCATCCTTCCTTCACCAAAAAAATCAGTAAAGCAATTAATTTTAACAGGTTGGAAGAATTGAGAAACAGAACGATTTCATGGTAAGAAGTAAACAGCAGCTGCTGCACAGTGCTTTGCAAAGTAAAGCATTAGCTTTCTCCTTCTGCTAGATGAAATAAAACATTTACAACTCTCTTACAAATATATAAGTATTTTTAGTTTAAAATAAAAATAGAAAACCTAAAACTAGTAAAGTAGGAGAGGCTTATTGTAAATAATTTCTTTTTCACTGTTTATGAGAAATATGGCATATTAAGGTAAAATTCTCCTAATGAATGATGGTGGGAATAGGAGAAGGAAAGGTCAGCTAGAATGAAGGGAAATTACTGCTGATGGGAGGAAATGAGGGAGTGCAATAAAATATTCTAAAGCTTTTACAATGACCTGATTTGGATTATTTTTTTCCTACAAAATGAACAAATTTAATTAAGGCTGAATTTCTTGATTTGCTTACTGTATTTAACTGCCATTCTTTTTCACTCTGCTCAACTTGTCCTCTGACTGTGGATTGCTATTGAAATATGGAATGTACAAGGTACTAAAGTGATTAAACTCCTTGGGTAATTTCTTCACCTACAAGTACCAAGGCATGGTTAACCTATAGATTATAAACTGGAATACAGATAAAACACCAATTATAGGTATACCTAAATGTGCACTTGTGTATAAAAACCCCCCCTTTAAAATTACCATTATTTCCAAAAGCGTGCTTAGATGATTGCTATTATCTGTTTACTATTTTTTTCTATGAGGTGGCACACAAAGCTTTACTGTGGGGAATCTTTACAATATCTTTCTAGTATTCTGTGAGTCAGAGGTTCTTATTTTCTGCTTCATGGTGTGTGGTAAGAACTACAATAACAATAATGTGGAGGTAATTACTGTCACTAAATTACTTCAGCTGGGCTTTCTCTGCAGCTTTATACAATAATTTCTCCTAAGTATTTTGTGTGAAACACATATCTAGTTATTTTGGATGCACAAAACGACGAGAATTCTGTGTAAGTCTTGTGATGTTCTATTTGCTTGGGTAATGTTCCTGTTTTATCTGCTCGCAGTTGTGACAAATGCATCTGCAAAGCTTTATCAGTGAGTGCTAACAAACCTGTTTACTCATCTGTTTGAATTTTCAAGTAAGTACTGACATATAAAGGAGGAGGAGGAAATATTTTTTTGGTAGCACAAAAACATACATGAATTAGAGATATGTCTAAGTAGAGATAGGAAGCTATATTTGCATAATCAGCAGGTATTAGTTGTGAGTCTATTCCTTTTATGGCTAAGCAATAAGCTTTTGAAAAATAGTGAAGAAGCCATTTGCACTTCTCAGTTCATAAAATGAGTGCATCATTAGGAATATTTCACCTGATTTGGCAATAAAGAGTTGACTCCTTTTACACTAGGTGAATTATAGTCTTTAGTGAGGGCATTTCAGTCTATGTAGAGCTATGAAAGTCCTAGAGATAAAAAATGCAGTAATTTGTTGCTGGTACAGCTTTGGGTCAAGATGCAGTTTTACCATGACTGCCTCTAAACCTGCCTTAATGTTTCCACCCCTGCTGGCACCAAGATCCTAGCAACAGCCTGACATCTTCATTGCTCCACATTTATCTGTGAAGTCTGATTGTAATCATCCCAAAATAAGGAAGATGCAGTAAGACACACTGCTAAAGCTTTCTCAGCGTGGCTCCTGGTACGTGAATAATGTACCAGGTTGAAGAATGTCCTTATTCAACCACTTTGTATTTCGCTACTCTATGTATTAAAGAAAATGATCCTGCTCAGTTTCATTTAGCACAGCAAACAGCATAGCTGAGGCCCACCCTGATGCTGGATACACCTTTTTTTTAGTAATCATTCTGAGTTGAGTGTCATTTAATCAAAGGAAAAAAAATATTTACTTTGTCCAGTTTCATTAAGAAAAGGAGAGTGATAAAAGTGAAGGGAAAGAATAAGAGTGAAATTGTTAACCTTTGTGCCAACCTGTTATCTGAGAAATGCACAAATGATTAATAAGAAAAACATAGAAGGTTTTTATAGGTTTTGAAGAAAGTTTTAAAGGCAGGGTAAGTAACATATGGTACAACAAATAATGACACACAGTGAAAGCATAGGAACACCCTGATTTGCCATAGCCATACCTCACTGACAGGGTTTACAGTTGTCTCCCTAGACATTTAGCATCACCTTGGAGCATATGTTATGTTTTATCATGGACAAACTTCTTGTCCTTAAGATGGATGGATATTAAGGTGAAAAGGTCTATTTCAAAAACACATAAATCAAGGTCATCAATTTTTATCACATGCCTCAATGACCAGGAACAATTTAGTGTTCTTATGGTTCAGCTGAAAGTCTTGAAAAGTTCAGAATTATTTTTATCCTTTTTATATTTTTGCTGTGAACCAACTATAGAATTTTAAATGTTAATGTTTTCTGAGGGAAAAAAAACGCACAAACCTTCAGTAACCTTGGTAAAAACATTTACTAAAACAGTACTAAAATCTGCTAAAAGTAAAATGTAAATGAGAAATCAAATTTCTGCAACTAAGAGAGTTGTAAATAAAATATTACAAAAACAAGGGAAATTCTTTAGTGGTGCACCATTCACGATACTATGTATTTACATTCCCTCTTCCCACCACATATTCAAATGAAAAATCAATACCACAGGTAGTTTTTCCACAAAATATAAAATGTTTTAATGAAATATAATACCTAAAAAAATATTATTAGCTCAGCGTAGTTGTCTTTCTCCTGAGAATAATTAACATATGTAATATTTAACATAAGTGGGGTTCCAGCCCTACAGACCTGAAGTTGTAATGTCTAATAGTTTTCTGAATCAAATATATAAAGACAAGGGAATTGCAAAAAGAAAAGTTTATGTGCAGGTATAAAATATCTGTTACATTCAGCTGAAAAGAATTTTCAATGCAGTAGCTGATATCTGACTATGGGGAAAGGTTTTGAAGAGTTCATTTTTGTGGGGTAAAGGGTATAAAGCATTTCCTAACTGAGGGTATTTCCTTCTGTAAGGCAGAGACTGGATCCATACATTTTTCCTATACAGGAATTCATGCAGTGAAAGAAGAGAATGGGGAATTAGAGTTTCATATACAGCTGAACAGCCATAATCTCACTGGCACTGTAGATACGTGGTGGGATAAATTGCCTAACTAGGTGCTGTAATAAATGGTAGACAGCTCGGGAAATGAGGAGATGGGGCTGTCTTGAGACATCTCAATGACATGAGTGAACAGGCAGGGGAGATGTTCTGCTTGACACAACAATTACCAACAAGGAAAAACTCACTGGGGATGTGAAAAAAGTGCTATATGGCAAATTTTTAAATCTTTAGAGAAGTTGCCAAACAAATAGCAGAATCCTGAATAGTGGACCTCAAGGGAAAGAAATTTGTCCTTCTTTAAGAATTACCCTGACAGACCCCTTTGGAACACTTTCCTGAAGGGCAAAGGGTCCAAGCAGAACAAGTTGATCTTTAAAAGTAATTTATTTAAAGAAGAAGATCAGTCTTTTGCTGTGTCCAGTGTGAAAAGCAGAAGATCGACATGGAGAAACAGAAACAGAAAAAGCAAGTATGTAGGAAATGGAAATGAGAGTGAATTATCCAGGAAGCCTGTAGAGACAATGCCTGCAAGTATAGAACTGGGAAGTCAAATCTCAATGGGACTTGAAGCTAGCACTAGATACACAAGTCAATAGAAAGGGCTTCTGTAAGTTTATCAGTTGAAAAGAAAAAGGAAAACAAACAAACACCTTAAAAAAATTTTGGGCCCACTATTCAGTAAAGCAGTGTACCTAGTGACAAAAAGGATATAGAAAATAACCCAGAGATACTCAGCAGTATTTTCTTGTTTTGATTGGTTATTCCCTCCCTCAATTTTCACTGGTCAGTTTCAGTTTCCAAAGATAATTCCTTTTAAATAAAAAGAATAAAACATCACTTACAATCAAGAATAATACAGCTAAGGAATATTTGAAACAGCAGGACAAATTAAGGACCATGAAGATAGGAGGCATGTTCCCCAGGGCACTGGTAGGTGTGGCCAATGCATTTGGACATTTCAAGGCTGGTTTTTTTGCCCTTTGAAAAGTGATAGGAAACAAAATGTTCCTGAGCACTGAAAGGACCTAATTTCACACTCATCTCTAAGACTGGAATATAAGAGGATCTGGACAGCTAAATGGAGGGAGACCAGTTTAATGTCAGATCAAACTTGAAAAAACAAGAATATCGTTGACCACAGTAGATTACCTAAGGGCAAATCGTATTTGACCAACCAATTTGCCTTTTGCAATGAAACAACTATCTCAATTAGACAAAAAAGAATGAGCATTAGATGCTGTTTATGACTCTGTGCTCCTCGTAATAGAAAAAACAAGAGACATGAGGAAAAGCTGAAAAAATGGATTTGCTTATGAGGGTAAAGAAGGGACCTGCTGCTCTCAAGGGAGGATGGAATGATGATGTGAGCTGGTACTATATACTTATGTTCAGGGGTAGGATAATAAGCAATAGGCATAGCTTGTAACATTGGAAATTCTGCCTTAATATATGGAGAAAATGTTGACCATAAGGGAGGTCAAACACTGGAATAGGATGCAGATTCTAGTGTTTTCCTAAGTCCTCAGGGGGAAAAAAATTAGTACTACTACCAAAAGAAAAAAAACCCTGTAGTCGAAATCTCAGCTAAAAAAGCCCCAAAACCTGCTATACTCATATTCACATAATGAATACCAGTTATTATTTTCCTTACTGCAACAGCACCTCACACAATGTGTTAGACCAATCACATATCAGGCTTTCAAACACTGAAATGAAATATAAAAAATAATAATATTTGGTAAGTCAATCATATTAACAAAAATGAAGAGATAATCTATTCACTATATTTATCTAAAGGAAAAGACTACTTTATTAACGTAGTTTCTTAAAAATATCTCTTAGTTTCTCCTTAGAGAAAGAAAGAGAGAGAACTTTTTTAAAACACATTATTTATTAATATGATTTCCCTTTAATCCTCTCTAATTATTCAAATATGTATAGAAATAAATTCCCTATCCTTCGTATTCAAATATATTTTTGCATTTATTCCATTATGATATTTGTTGCTGTTTTTGTGAAAACTGAAAATGCTTCTATTCTCCTCTCTGCAGGATAGAATGTTACAAAATGTTGCTGAAAATTCACAGCTCCCAAAACATAACAGCATTAATAAAATTTACATGCAAGATTGTCAAGGAATTTTACTTAGATTCTTTTCTCTTTTAGGGGTATATAGCCACCACATGGCATTTTACTGGCTAATACAAGACTAAAGCAGTGGAAAAAGAGGGGAGAAGTCAATGTAATATTCCACAGTATGATAAATCACACAGGGAAATATTGAATAGTTGTAGTTACTACCAGAGCACAGAAGTACTATGAAATTTCTTGCTTTATTTTATGAAGCATTGAACGGTTCAAAACAACTATTGCTTTGAGATGTCATCTATAAATCAACACAGGCCAATGGCAGGAAAGTGATGGATATCCACCCATCTAAGAGATTTGATCATAAGACACAAGCTGAAACAGTGACAAGGCACAGATAAATGTTTGTGCTCAGATTAACATCCCAAGGTCAGAGTGCCTAGGCATGTCAATGAGAAATTTCAGCTAACACTCTGAGAATATTAATCTAGAAATGTGTAATTGCAAACTAAAGAGGATATTGAATTTTAATGGTCTATTTTGATTGTCAAAGAAAATATTTATAGTATGCTAATCACGGAGAGATTGGAATTTGTTCTATCACAGGACTTGTTTCCTAAAAATATCAGCATTTACTTGGGTTTTTAAGACAATTTTATTTTTCATCTGTATATTTAACAAGTATGTTAGTAAAGCATCAAAATTGTATAAATTGTACTGCATAAATTGTACTGTAAAGTGTTTATTTCTTGAATGAAAAAATAGAACAATATTATGTCATGACAGTCACACACTAATTCTAAGATGACCATGTGTTTATACAAAGTCTTGTTAAGGTTTTACAGGATTATTTGACATTTCTATTTTTAGAAGTTAGTAACAGAAGATAGTGGGAGAGGCATTTCAAGAACATAGCTATTAATGTCAAAAGAACATACCAGCTTCCTAAAGTAGACAGGGTATATTAACTCTATTTTAAATATATGGTACTTTGGTCAGTTATAGAATATATTGAAAATATAATTTTCGCCATTAAAAACACCTGAAAAGTGGGGTTTACTTCTGATGTTAGACTTTCAATGTGAATGAGCGTAGTAGTTGTTTTAGCAAAATTCTCTTCAATTCACACTTTTCTGTCTGAGTTTGGGGTCAAGTCTGTAAGAGCTCACTTTTGTTCTGATGTGGGTTCTTTCTCTCTCTCTCTCCTTCTTTCTTTCCTTCTCTCAGATGCCCTTTTCTCTCTTTCTTTTTCCCTTTCTTTTTCTCTATTTTTTTCTCAGTGATCTTCCAGTTTGTTTCTCTCCATTCTGTGGACTACAGTAGCAAGAAAAAGAAATCTGAAATCACAAATAATTCATCCAGTATAAATAACTCTTAGGAAAAACAATTTTGTGAAGTGCACTGTACTAGGTCATTTAAACTGTGTATAGCCATTACTGAAATTTACTGGATTAACAATGTTTGGGCCCTGATGCTTCTGCAAATACAAGCTGAAAATGACATTATAAAAAAAAGAATGCCCAAGCAGTTTTGTTCAAGTAATAGTTGACAGAGTTTTTTGGAAATGTAAGTACTCACATGTGTACATATCTATATATATATTTATATACATAAAGACATACATCCTCCCTTTCCAGAGGAATCATCCATTATGCATTGAACAGTTCTAAACTACTAAGAACCTTTTTTTGTTTTACAAAATTTAGATGAAGGCAAATAAGTGATTTATTTATTGATGTCAGCATGTCATTCCTATTCCTTTCATACTCAGCAACAGTTTTATTCCCAGTTTTCAGAGTTTTGCATGAGCTAAGATATGTCTGTGATGTATGTATTTATACACACAAAAAAAACTCTACACAATATATTAGGCTCTTACAGCTATTGTAGATGAGTGAATAAGCTAAAGTGGAAAACAGGTGTATTTTGAAATAGACAAAGAATTTTTAATTCTTTAATGTATTAATATTATACAATTAATAAAAAAATAAATACTAAAAATTTAAAAGCTATTTAAATTGTTTCTTATTAAATAAGCAGCTATTCTCACTTGCAACCAATATTTTGATGGGATACTGCCAGGGAAAGAGTTGCTGCAGAAGAAACCACAGTAATATTGAGAGATATCTCTCAAGTCTTACTTAAATTTACTGAGATTTAAATTTCTGTTTAAGAAAAAAAAATAAATAAAAGCTGGTTTTTAAGGTGTTTAAAATCAATACTTTAAATAACATTTTTTTTCAAATAATTGACCCCATATTAATATTTTAATTTTATAAAACAAACTGAACAGCTACTATAGCTCCTGAGATTGCAACAAAGAGGAAGGACATATGGTTAAGCAAAATTGGTCTGAAAACATTTGATTTTTCAATATGCAAGTTGATTATTTAATTTGGCTCCACATTCTTACAGAACTGAAGCTGTTGCCAAGAAAATCTCTGGAACCCTCTGCAGGTCAATTTTGATGCATTAAATCAGTACAAGAAGAATGAGAAAATAATTATTAATCACTATCTGTGAAAAATCCAGTCAAAAATGTTAACATGATTGCAATCTTCATGTCTTCCATTTCATTGTTATTCTGCAAGTATTTCTGAACATTTGGGAACTGCAAAAGAACATGCTGTTCAAAGTTGTAAGGAGGGGAAATTGGGTAGAAAACTTGTTTCTAAAAAAGGATTGGCATGACTTTGTCTGCAGGGAGATCAATGAAATAATGCACTGTATTTAAATGCTTCATCCAAGAAAAAGAGAATAATATTAATTATAGCCTTTAGCTCTTTTCATGGCAATCCTTTGGTAATTATAGTTCAAGAGAAAGAACAGAAGTAATTTAAAGATGTGTTTCTTCATAAGATACCCAATTTTTATTTTTTTTTCCTTAGGAAAGAGTGCATTTCAAAGGAGAACTTTGTTTTAAGTTAGATATGCACTGTTTGCAGAGAAGTAATGAAATGAACCCTAAGGGTATTCCTGTAGTGCATGTTGTCCTTGCAGCTACATCCTTCATGGCAAGCTTGCTTGTTGGTAGCATGTTAAAGGGCATCAACTTTGATGATACCTGCTGAAGATCTTATAGTTATTGCTGGTGAATTTTAATGTGAAATTTTATGAAGTTTTTGGGGTTTTTTTCCTTTTTTTTCTTTCTATTTAATATTTGTAGTGCTAGCTTAAAATGTCAAGTAAAATGATTATGTAGTAACTTGAGATTGTATTAGAACAAAGAAAACAGAGTCTTAAAGACCAAACTCAAGACACAAGGAGATGATTTAAGTTAGAAAATGCATCTGAATTAGTGCAAGCTTTAAATTTTATGCAGTGTACCTCATAATGCAAACATGTAGACAAACTTTTCAAAAAAATGAGACATCATAGTGTTAAAGCCAATTAGGCATGTTGCTTATACAAAAAAAAAAAAAAAAAAAAAAAAAAAAAAAAAAGAAAAAAAAGCCTCTCTGAATTTCATTTAAGACCTGAGATACCTTGCTCACCAAATTCACTGAAGTTAGCTATTAAATAAGAATCTTGTCAGGAAGAATAAAAGAGTTGGATGCTCTGGTAATCTTCAGTTTTTAAGAGAGCTGTTTAGAACTATGGACAGTTCTCTATTAGAAATTGGAGCAGCGTTACTTGGGGTAGAGAGAAGATACATCTTGTGGCTGAACCCTTGAAGGCAGCTCAGCCTCACACAGCCACTTGCTCACTTCCCTTCCAGCAGAACACTGGAGAGGCCCATGGATTAAGATACAGAGAGTTGCATTGGTAAAACAAGGCTGCTCACACAGGCAAAGCAAAACAAGGAATTTAGTCACTACTTCCCTTTGTCAGGGAGATATTTAGCCATTTCTGAGAAAAACAGGGATTCATCAGGTGTAATGGTTACCTGAGAAGATGAAGGTCATAACTCTGAATGTGTCCCCCCTCTTTCTCCTCCTTCTGTAGTTTTATGGCCGAGCATGAGTACGTATGGGTCTGTTGGGGACAGATTTCCTGGCTGCGTCCCTGCTTAACCTCTGGTGCTCCCAACCTACTCAGTGGAGGGGCAGTGTAAGAAGCAGAAAGTGTCTAGATGCTGAGTAACCCCTGCTAAACAATAGCTAAAACATCCCTGTGCTATCCAGACTGTTGTCATCAAAAATCCAAAATACAGCAGCTTTCAGGCTGCTGTGAATAAAATTAATTCCAAGCCAAAACTAGTATACTACCTGAACCAGCCTATTATGCTAAGTAAATGAGACAGAAAGCAGTGGCAGATAGTCTCCTGACATAGGCATTTGTTATAGTAGTTAGAAGTGAAATTGTTGTTTTGAAGAATGCAAATGCATCATAGCACCACATGAAGTTCTCCAGACATAATTAATTGTCTAGCCCAAGATAGCAATCTGGGCTTTCACAACCAACTCTGAGAAATACATGCTTTCAAAAGACTATTTTAGCTGGTGTCTCTAGAGACTATTAACCTTTGTTTGCTGCTGTTCCATTCATTTTCACACCTGGGGCCTAACATTTGCTTTTCAACAGAGATCTGCTTAGGAAAAAAAAAAAAAAGAATATCTTTTTATCTTTCCAGCCCACTCACTCAGCTGGTTCTCGCATTGCTTTTGTCATCCTGGTCTGAAAAAATTCTCTTGGCTTCCAAAGTCTGTATTTTTTCAGGCCAAGGCTTCAAGATATCATCTCCCAGAGATGAACTCTAACCACTAGATTATTCGAACTATGTGTAGTATTCAATTAAGATATGAGATCCATACGTTTCTAGAATTATGTTGAATGTGCCCGGAGGATTGGATGGCTTCAATCTTTGTTTGTTTTTGACAACATATGTGCTTGAATCAAATTTAGATAATCTGGATTTATCCTGTGAGGTCATCACATGGATTTTTTTTCATCTGGACTAAATTTCTTGCATTAGTTTTATTTGTGTTGTTTTTTGCTTTTGTTCAAGTAAAATAATTCAGAATTCTGTCTGATGAAAGAATTTTTCTCCTCTTTTCTATTTTTTAATTTTTCCATCTCTTCTTATGCCTTCCAGGAAAAGAAGGAAATAAATAACAATTTTAAAAAAAGATTATGTAATCAACCTTTCATCACCTTGTTTGTTTTCACTCAGTGAAAAGGATATTCTTACATGTTTGATTTCCATCTGAAAGTTATTTGTATGTGACATCAAGCTATTATTTGGATAACTTTTGTAAATTTTTAAAGGTCAAAAATCAGCACAGTTGATTTTAACACAGTTAATTCATTAACTGCTTTGATTATGTGTAAGGACTTAAAGAGCACAGTTGCCTGTCTCGAACACTTTAAGCCACAGAAGGGCATTGCCATGAGATAAGCTCAGAGGGAGCAACAGGATGTTTCTAACCTGGCAGAGGTGAGATCTGGGTAGCACATCCTGGTTCGTGCATCCAGACAACAATTCCCACTGTGGAAATCTGTGTAAAGGAGCAACTGCAAATACACATATCACTGGTCAAACAAAGATCATCCCAAGTTATGGGATAGATGATGTCTAAGACCAGCAATGACCAAGGAAGCTCTCCCAGGTATGCTTCCCTGGACACCTGAAACTTGGATGGAAGATAAGCTACAGCATCTGGGAACTCAAGATAAGACAAAGGTGATGCTGTTGTTGGGGTGTTATCTCAGACCAAGGGGAAGATAACAGAGCTGGAGGAGAAGAATGGATCACTGATAATGGACACAAAGAATGCAGAATTTATGATTCAAAAGGAAAGCCAACTCAGCCACTGTGCTGAAACCAGCTCTGACTGGGTAAAAGGCAATTCAGGCAGGCAGAGATTCTGACCATGGCCTCACAGCCCACTGAACCAAGCAACCCACTGACTCAGAAGAAGAGAAATACTGAGCAGGGGGCTAATTAGCATTAGAAGTGAGGGAATCATTTAATCAACAGACTAAGAGAACTGTGTACCCAATAAGCATTAATTATCTGCTGAAATCTATAAATGTTGTAAAGTTTTGAATGACCAGCCTCTCCCTCTCTTTCTATTTCTCTCTCTCTCCTCCCCTCCCTCTTCCTCTCCCCTCCCACCACTTTTCTATTTCTTTCTATGTGTCTACCTCACACTTTATTGTTTAACAAAATCCATAGTATTGACTTTGGCATTTGGTCTTCTTTCCACCTTAATTGGGACAGAAGCATCTCCCAATAACTGGATCTTAACATTATGTCACACTTCTGAATGTATATTTCCACTTACATAGCAATCCTAAAAAATGTCCTTTTCAGTGGTAGATAAAAAATGGGTTTTTCTAACAGTTTCTGAGGATTCTAAATGTTCTCTTTGGTGATCCTGAATCAGAGTGAAAAAGGCAAATGAAGATGTTTAAAATTTGATTACATTATCAATATAAAAATCAAACTGAATAAATTTAGTGGGTTTTTTTAAAATTTTATTTCTATTATTTTATTTTGATGAAAAAATATTTTCATATTCTTACCTTTAAAACTCTGTGAACAGAATCCCATGGCTGTTAGTCTAAGGAAAATGCACATTTCTTTTATTACAAATTTAAAATTCAGTTCTTATATTTTTATGGAGTTTGGATGTGCAGAAAAAAAGTAGGACTCAGAACAGACACAAAAAACCATTTTTTTGGTAGTTCCGACATTGCTGTAACGTTTTGTTTCATACAGATAGATTTCTTCAGACAAACATTTCAAAAGTACTTAGAGCACTTAAGTCATTCAAAAAATGTTATTCTGTAATGGAATCATATCTAAAAAATATGTTTTTGAGACAGAAGAGGTTTTTTTTCCCAGCTTTTATAAGATCACAGGGTATGATATGAAAGTATCTCCCTAAGTGAACAACTGTGTTTTACCTTAGTCTGAGATGTTTAGGGGTTTTCTTACAGACAAATTTTCTCTTTCCCCCTGGAATTGTAGTCAACCCATTTTTTCACTAGGTCTGTTTATATTGTTAATGGTTCAAGGAGCATTTGAGTAGGTAAGAAGTTAATGATGAGACAAACATAAAAGCCTCAGATCTTCTCTGTTCAGATAAGCATTGATGGAACTCTATTTTATGATGCTATTTTTATACTCACAACTAATCCTTGAAGGCAGTGAGCCTGAAACACGGCTTCCCACCCAAGGTATTTGTGAAGATATTGCTACAGCACCTAACGAATCTATTGCAAAGCATGAACTGCTGTAAATAGAGATTGTAGTAGGAATGCTGTGAGATATCTGCAGTCTTTTTATCCACCTCCATCAAGATGGCATTGTTTTGTGTTGCAAGCTCATTATATTTGAAAATATCTCTCACTGCTTCCTTCCCTGTGCTTAGAGAAGCTCTCTGACAGAAGCTACAGAAAAGGCTTATAGGGAAAAAGAAAAGGAGGGTAGGAAAAAGTTACAACTGTAGCTACTACTACTACTGTCCTTTTCTAAATTTTACCTTTAATAAGGTGAGATACATCTTCTTTGAATCTGTCCATAGTTTTTCCTTTATCTGGGATTATGATTATTACGTTTGAGTAATAGTTTATTTTGTTTCTGGTTGCTAAAAATAGTCTTTATTTTGAGGCACATAAACCTATCCCTAAAATTTCCTTTATTTCCTTCAAGGTAAAGATGTACTCTATGAAAATCCTTTTGCCTCAACACCTATATTGTATATATTTATATACAAGCTAGTTACCCTGTTTTTCTTTTTAGGCCATGGTCATAAACTGATATGGCTAGAACCTGACACATTCTGAGAAGATGCCTCTATTTGATAAGATTATTCTTGATGTTGTAACCATATTTCTCTCAATTAGTTATAAAAATAATATAAAAATGGAGAACAGTTCAAATGTAGAAATTTGAATGTGGGCAAAGGAATTCTGATTGTACATTATTTGAAAACAGGCAAGTGTGTTTTTCATTTCACTTTTCCACCACTCAGAAGTGAATACAGTTCTGGAAACAGATTTAAGTGAAAAAGTATTCCTCAAAAAACATAGAAGACTGTAATTTTCCTAAAACTGATTATGTAAAAACTTTATATACAAATATTTGTATATATATAAATACACACAAAGATATACAAAACTATTGTGTATAGAAGTGTATTGAATAATACAGGCAGAGTATTGTGAAAATTAGTTCCTGAATTGTGGATCCAATATCAGAATTCTAACCAGATCAAATTCAGTAAGAAAAAGATCTTTCACTTAGCTTAGACTAGGATATTAATGATTTTACTATCTCCCATTTACCAACTGAAGAAATATAGTTTTACCTGTTTGTGTGATTGTACCCTTGAGTTTTTCCCCCTGGAGTTTACATAGCCTTGAGTTCTTCATTCCTTCTGCAAAACTATCTCATTTTGGAATGAGTATATAAAAATATTCCTGAAGGCATACCTTGGCAAAAAAAAAATTCAGTGTTAAAATAAATTGTTAAGAGGGGTGATTTTATAAAAAGGACTATGCTTTCAGTGCTGTACTTTCAGTGTACAGAAAAAAACCCCAAACTTGATAGAGTGAATAAGAACAGATGATAGACAGAAAAAGAAAAACTAAGAGGCAGATATTTACTTTAATTCACCAGTATTTCACTATTATTTGAATGCTTACAGAGCAGTAGCTAAGGAGGAGGAAATTGTCAAAAACTGTGTTACCAATCTTTGCATTTTTCATAGCTGTATTTGAAGGCATCAGCTTGGGTAAAAACTGAAGAATATGTGAAAATCAGAAAATAAGTTTAACATTGATTAAGGCAACACAAAATGTTAGGGTTTTTTCTTTTTTTTTAAATGTGGACCAATACATTAAACACTTCTTTTTTACTAAAACTGTGCTGCAACTCAAATGAAAACACTGTGTAGAGCAAGCTAACAATATTGTTTCATAAATAATCTCAATCACTTTAATTTTCATTACTTAACAATTGTTTGGCATTTGGAAAGGCTATGTGTAAACAAGTTTATCTCAGTAAAACAAAGAAACAAGAAAATAAACCCCTGTTTTTTGTTGAAAATGTCATCTAACTGGAAGCAGCATAATGAGTTTATGCTAGTTTATTTATCGCTGTTGTCCCCAAGATGTCATCTGTCATTTCCAAGCAGTTCCTGGAACATTACAGATAGCAGTAACATGCATTTAAACTTTTGCCAAATTCCACTGACATGGCTCAATGCACTGTAGGAGAGCACTGTTGAAAGTCTGATGGTTTTGAGTCCTGGTTTTGTTGTGCTGCTAAATCTTGACACTTAACTAATGTATCATAGTGCAAGAACAGCTAGCAGTTTAGAAATGCAATATCATTAGAAAGGACTAGTCTGACTCCTTGTTATCAAAAGGGCAGCTTCTGTGGTGGAAGACATGCATGTTCTTGACGATCTAGTCCCCACATTTTATTTTTAGCAAACAGCTGACTTGCTTGCCTTGACTGTTTTCTAAACAGGTAGAAATGTGTTACTGACTGTTTAAGATTTTGAAGACCAACCACATCCTGGGCTGCATCAAAAAGGCAAGATAAGCAGGTCAAAGGAGGTGATTTTCTACCTTGGTTCTGTCCTCGGGAGACCCTACCTGAAGTACTGCATCCAACTCTGGGGCTCTCAGCCCAGGAAGGATCTGTTGGAGTGAGTCTAGAGGAGGGCCCTAAAGATGATCAGAAAGCCAGAACATCTTTTATATGAAGACAGGCTGAGAGAGCAGCAGGCATTGTTCAGCCTGGAGAAGAGAAGGTTGAAGGGAGAGCTCATTGAGGCCTTTCATTCCTTAAAGGGACTTATAAAAAAGGTGGAGAGCAACTTGTTCCTAGGCAGAGAGTGATAGGACAAGGGAGAACGGTTTTAAACAAAAATAGGAGAGATTTAGGTTAGATGTTAGGAAGAAATTCTTTTCTTGGGCAGTGGTAAAGCAGAAGAAGCAGTTGCCCAGAGGAGCTGCAGATGCTCCATCCGTGGAAGTGTTTAAGGGCAGGTTGGTTGGGGCTCTGAGCAACTTGGTCTAGTGGCAGGTGTCCCTTGCTATGGAATATTGAATCCCAATATTGTCGATTAGGGCGTGCCTGGGCTCGTCCGGCCTTGGTTGCACTGGAGCTATAAGTATCTGCTGGGGATATTCCACCTCAGAGACACCCTTAGCTCACTGGCAATTCCAGCTAGGCTCTCAGAGTCCATGCAGAGTAGAAGCTCAGTTTACCTCCTGTGGAAAAGGTCCAGGCGATGGTGAAGAGAAAGAGAGCGGTTCTGCCGGAGAGTTATATCCAGAGTTTATTCCACGGTGTTACAGTTCTGAATCTTAGTAACAATCTCCAACAGACCCCGACCGCGTGGTTCCAAAGCCTTTTAAACCCCCAGGGAGGGGGAGGGGAGAGGATAGGTGAGCCACCAACCAGGTGGGAGGGGGAGGGTCTCAGGGGACAATGACACTTGGACAGGCCAATGACCCCAGGTCTGAGGAGCATCTTTGAACTTCTGCCAATCACACGACACCCTTAACTGGAATGTGGAAACTGATAGACAGCAGTTAAAAGGAAGGCAAGGGGGCAGGGGGAGGGGAAGGAAGTTGGCACACCTGAGAGACAGGATCACACCACAACACCTTGCCATGGCAGAGGGGGTTGAAACTAAATGATTTTTAACGTCTCTTTCAACCAGACCATTCTATGATTCTCTGGTGGTTTTGATAGGACAGGGTGCAGCCACTGCAGCATGTCAAGAGCTGACAGCCCAAGCTGGTGCCAGGAGAAAAAGGTTAAACAGGGCTGCATCTGCAGATACTGACATGGGCTGGAGATTTAAAACATCCTTTTGCTGTAACCTTTCTACCCCAAAAAAATGGTACAGAGAAGTAAGAAAAAAACATATCTGTGAAGAGGGAACATGCATCTATTCTTTCTTATCTAATAAGCGGAGGATTGGACAGTTAGGAGTGAGAGCATAAATTCTGTAGTGCCTGCATCAGCAGCAGTCACAGGTTCAGCAACAGTGATAAGTCTTGGGATTGTGATGCTGCTGTGGAAATGGTGGTGATGATCTCCATGACTTCTTTGCTCAAAGAGCAAGAAAGAGCCAGGCAGCTCCTTTCTTTTAGTAGGCACAACACACTCTCAATGTAGAAAAAACTGTGCAGGAACAGACATTATTTCTGTGCTACATAATATTGGAGATTAGATTCTAGGTAGTTGTTTTCCTTGAATCAATTCAGCTGTACTCCCTCTCCTCTCCTCTCCTCTCCTCTCCTCTCCTCTCCTCTCCTCTCCTCTCC
>JANIJU010000001.1:60661069-60720956 GCA_025504685.1 Leucosticte australis
CCTCTCCTCTCCTCTCCTCTCCTCTCCTCTCCTCTCCTCTCCTCTCCCTTTATGAATAATCTATATGCAATTTTATTTATGTTTAACAGTGCAGGATGATCACCTACATATTTTTCTGCTTATAATTATCTCTGTCTTAAAAAAAATATTTTGCATTCTTCCTTTGACCGTATTCAAAACCACATTTTAGTACACTTGGTAGCCTGTGTGCTGAAGCTTGTCAATAGCGTTGCTATTTACTTCCATAGTTTAACTACTGCTATATCTTATCTAGAGTCTATTTTCATTTCCTGTTGCTACCTTTGACTTATTCTCTGACTTCAATTTAACTTACAGAACATAATTTCAATATTTTTTTAAAGATGTGAAGAATATTTTGTTGTTTTTAATTTTTGCAGATACAATTACAAGGTAGTTTACAACTAAGCATAATTTGGATGTACAGTAGCTGTCTTTTTTTTTTCCCTCCAACTATCCCAAGAGATGAAAGCAGACCTTTAAAGATAAAAGTGAATTTAGAAATATAATGAAAGTGTTTTTAATATCTTAGCTTTTGCCATAAGCTTTGCTATGTACCATGCAAATTGACTGCTTCTGCATGTGGTAACCGTATTGTGCATTTTTCCCTCTTGGATAATGTGCTTTCTCCTACTTCAAAGAAACCTAAAATAATTGGACTTGTGTTATGTGTAGGAAACCAGGGTGAAATTAATTGAAATTGATGTTAATTGTATTATTTTCTTAATTGCTGCAAATGTGGGTCAACACTACCATGGACTTCATATAGATTTTAATAGAACTGTGAATTATAAGATATTTTTGGATTTGCTTCAAGCATTAAGTTCTTAAAAAAAAATTAATGATTGAATCTCATATGTAATGCCATCCCAGTGAGAGTAGATTTTGAGTGGCATTTTATGAGCCGATATTCACTTTGGGAGTGTACAAGACATGCTTGGATTGTTGTTCTAATGAAGGAACTCAAAGTCTGTTTTCTAGCAGACTTACCTAGCTTCAGATGAAGAATCTTGTTACAGATGAAGAACAGGGCAGGGTTCAGTTGTTAGCAGAAAGGTGTCTAGTGACATTTCCTTGGGGTGCTCACTGTGGTATCCAGTTGCTGCTGTAGAAGATCAGATATTGCCCTAAAGACCTATGTCAGACCTCTCAACTCCCTGTGAAAGCTTCCATTGCCTTAGGGCATCTGAAATGGCATTATTCATCTGTGTCTAATGGAGATGAGAAGTTGTAAAGGAGATTTCAATTACTCCAAGTAATATGGGTAAATGTTCATGCAAGATACAAGTAATAAATTAGATGTCATCAATAAAGAGCTTCTTGGAAAAATTAATCAGACTACCACAAGAAAAGAATAATTTTTTCTCTTGTCACAGGACTGAGATGAAAAACAAACCCAAAAAACCAACAAAACAAAACAAAACAAAATTCTCATGGTTTACTCAAAAGTAAAATTCTCGTAGGAGAAAAACAGTGCATGTGAAACTCTCAACAGTGAAGTGTAAGGTCAGTAGAAAAAGCTGCAAAAGAATGATGTAGTTATTTCAAAAACTACATTTTAAAATGTACTACTATTATATTAATATTTAATTATTATAGAATTACTATTTTTCAAATATGAAAAAAGTGGCTAAAAGAATAAAAGAGTAAAAAATTGCCTGAAGGTTTTTCAAGGACATTTTTTTAAATTTTCAGGAAAAAAAATTATTAATTTTAATAACTTTCTACATGAATCCAAAAATAATTTGAGGAAGATAAATAAAAAACTCAATAGCATAAATATGGAATAGTATCCAAAGTTCACTATCAGAGAAAGATGGCTGAAGGAAAGATATTTCAAAAAGGAAAAGATGTATTCAAATGAAGAGAGGATGAACTCTAGAACTGTAAAAGTATATGTTTAGCAATGTATGCTCTGTTACCATACTTACACTTCATACATGTATGAAAACAGCAATAAAACAGATGTTAAAAGATGTTGAAAAATATCTGATCCAAAATGCTGATAATTTGTTTGAGATGGAAGAAAACTCTCAGAGTTTTCATACTGCTTTAAAATGACCAAGGTACAACAGGAATTAAAAGGGAATATCTCATTGCAAGTTCACATATTGATTAGTGAATGCACTAATTAATATGAGAATTATCACTTCATTTGTTTTAAGTAGAAGAAGAAACTAGTAATTTTGCTTGTATTTCTAAAGAATTCCAGGCATGGTATAGGGCACAGACTGTAGATCTGACTAACAAAATCTTCAATAAAGAATGTGCTTTGACATATTTTTCACCTGTACTTGAGCTTTAGCTGTAAAAAGGCAATTTATATAAAATCTTTTGGAGCTGCTTTTAGTTCATAAGAAAATGCATAAGAGTAAATAATCAAAACTACAGGAACTATGTGACCACTAACCTTACTTCAGCCCCTGAGAAGATAATGGAGCAAATTGTTCTGGAAACCATTTCCAAGCATGTTAGGATGAGAAGGTGCCTGGTACTGGGGAAATGCATTGTGAGTGCTGGGTCCAGGTTTATGTTCCCTGCTGCAAAAGAGACTTTCATACACTGCACTGATTCCACAGAAGGGCCCTGGAGGTGATTTGGTGGGTGAAACATCCCTCATACAAGGAAAGTCTGAAAGATCTTGGACTGGTGAGTCTCAAGAGAAAGTTAAGGGGGATCAAGGTGTTTAAATACTGCTGGAAAGGTATAAAAAAAGACAGAACCAGATTCTTAGATGTAACAGGATGAGACACAAAGGGCAAAAACTGAAACATGGGGCATTTTATGTGAACATAATAAAATATTGTCTTTTTGTCAGGGTGGTAAAACAGTGGAATGCAGATATTAATTGTTAGTCCTTAATGCTTAACAATCAAATCAGAATGCCACATTTATTTTTTGGTTCCATTGTGGTAATGCCAGCTTTTTCAGTCAACATTTATAATTCTCTCTATATACATTATTAACTTTATAATTTTATATTTATAATTTATAATTTCCTAAAATTCTTATGCTCTAAAAGTAAATATTTACACCCTCTTTTGTTGTTTTTCTTACTTATTTATGTTCTCTAGGCCCAAGGGCTGGTCACATCTCTCTGAAGTATGGGTGTCCTGGCATACAACAGTGAGTTGCCAGCACCAAGATTTTTCTGTAGGAGGAGTTTGGTGTTTGAGGGAGTCTGATGCTCACTTAAACTCTGAAAGCTGCACACTGCAGCTTTCACCAGCAATTACTAAGCAGTGGCATTTTCACTTGGTTTCTCTGCACTATACGTGGTATTCACAGATTTCCAGCGATAGCATGGCTGGGGCAATGGTCACTGGACCCCTAGGCAATGTCTAAAATCAGGTCAGACCATCACAAACACTGACAAGCCCTTAGGCCCACCACTGCCTTATAAGTACAAAATCTATGGCCCTTTATTATTAATGTCAAAAATCATATTTACCAGTTGCTTACTTCACACTATTTCTTTTTTTCCCTAAACATTTAGTGCTTCCATAGACTTAGATTTTAGGCTCTTAGGATGCATGATCTTTTGAGGTGAGAAAGGTCTTGTACAAGGTAATAGTCTGGTAAGGGTTCATGCAATTTTTCCCTCAGGATTGCCTCCAGAAAATAGTTTTCTAAGCAGAAGGATCTCAAAAACTACCTACTTAAGTGGTGCAAAGGTCAGACCAAGGCTTGAAACAAACTGACAAAGTCTGAATAACAGGTTGATCTGTTTTAACAACTATATGTGCCTGAGATTTTAAAGGGTCTGCCCTTCCCCTTGCTCTGGTTATTTCTGCTTTTCTCCTTGTTGTTTGAAGTCCAGAGTCTGTTACACATTGAATCTTGATTCCTAACTTATAACCTATGAACTGATACTTCTGAAGAAACAAGGCTTGTGATCTGAAGCTGAGGTGTTATTTTTACACGTCTGAACATTGGAGACTTGAGTAGAAAATATTAGTTCCCACTGTTGGCCTTGGCATTATGAGGTTTGTTCAGGGGTGTTTGTTCTTAGTTGTTTCTTAGTTATTTGTTCTTTTACCACTGAGGGTTTAAATACAAAGAGGAAACATTTGTTTTGGTTGCTTTTTTTCTCAGGACCTTAATTGTCCTGAGCCTTATTTAAAAGATTTCAGAGTCAAAATTGGTCACAAAGAGTGGGATCTATGACAGAGATCACGATATAAGAGTACAAACCTCAAGAAAGGAAAATAAGATTTCTCATGAATGAAACATGCTAAAATGGTTTTCTTGAAGATATTTAAACAATTTTAAAAGTAACATCACATTTGAATTTAAAAGTATGTATTCTTGGGGTTTGCCTTTTCCATGTTGTTTTTCTCTTGGTTTTAGATATTTCTTGCTAAGTATTGGTTTCATGTCTAGGAACCACTTCTACTGAAGGTATTCTCATCAGAAAAAGTTGTTTGCAGTCACCATTGTGTTACATGAGCATAAAATATTGTGTGTCAGCAACTGGTCCTGCTCAGGGGACCATTCATAGTACTAGCCATTGATCTCAGCAGCACCCCCGACCCCTTTTCTATGTCTTTCGATTTCTCTGCCTCACATTTACTGTTAAATGAAATCTATATTATTGACTTCAGCATACGTTTTCACTTGCACCTTAATTTGGGCAGAATCACCTCTCACTGGTTGGATCATGACAATAGTACAAGATGTTCTTACAATAATTTTTAGTGTGTTTGATGTTTTTATTATATACAGGTATTTAATGTGATTGCATATGAGAGTATCAAAGGATTTTTTTAACTGCTATTGCTGATACAATGTCCATTAAACAACTCAAAAATATTGAATTTGCTATTTCTTTTGTATATTATACAGGTATTTGTTGCCAGTTAAAGTAACGGATTCTCCTGTGGTGAAAATTATAAAATTTACTGGTGGGGATAGAAAAGAAAAAGGACTAAAACCAATTGTGTATAACAGACATACAACAGTGAAAATCTCTGAGGAGTTAGCATTACACAAATACCCTATTCTAACAAGTTGCTTGATGCTCATGTTCTGCAGAAGGAGGTTGGTCTCAGTGCCCTTTAAGGCCTTTTCCATCTTAAACAGTACTGTTCTGCCATTTGCTTTTTGTTTGTTTAGTTTTTGTTTGTTTGTTTTTGTTGGTGTTGGTTTGTATGTTTGTTGGGGTTTTTATTGAAAAGGCCATTTACCAGGTGTCCTTAGAAGAGCAGACAGTTTTCATTCACATAGCCTTATAATATCTCTCTGTAAATATTCACAACAACAGAAAAAAGTAGAGCCACTGACTTGCTCCTCCTGTACCCTGGAGGGATGGGGAGGAGAATCAGAAAAAGTAAAACTTGGGGGTTGAAATGAGGCCAGTTTAATAATTGAAATGCAATAAAGTGCAATATAATATAATATTACTAATAATTACAATGAAATGGGAAACAGCAGAGAGCTAAAAAGACAGAGCAAGAGAAAACTCAAGAAAACAAAAACCCCAAGTGATGACTAATACTGTTGCTCGCTCCCTACCAACCAATCCACAGGCAGGTCACAGCCTACTTCTCCCAGTCATCATACTGAGCCTGATGTTTTATGGTATGAGAAATCCCTTTGACCACTTCAGATCAGCCATCCTGATTATGCTCCCTCACAGCTTCTTGTATCCCTGCTCACTGGCAGTGCATGGGCAATGAAGAACTCCTTGACTTATTTTAAGCACTGCTGAGGAACAACAAAAACATTGGTGCGCTATCAACATAATTCTCATCCTGAATCCAAAAGGCAGCACAATACTGCCTAGCAGGAGGAAAATTAACTCTATCCAAGCCAAAAGTAGGCCAGCCCCCAATGACATGTGTGTGTGTGTGTGAGAAAGCTTTCCCCTGACAATCTACCTTTTGCTGTCTCAGCTCGATAAAGAGCTACCAGCAATGTCATTTTTGATCTCAGTGACATGCCCAGGGCTCAAACACCCCAAGCAGCCTTACAGCACTATAGTCGATTCAATACCAACATGTCAAAATCTTCCTTGTACTGCAAACCCTTGAGTGCAGGGTTCAGTACTTCAGGTGGCACCTGGTAGCAGCTGCCTTCCATCTTGTAAATACAGCCTAGCAGGTGATTGCCTTCTCTCTTTGCTCCATGAGACTATTGATGACTCATATTTGGCTTCTTCTCCTTCACATTCCTATGCTTTTCCAGCAGCCTGCTTTCTAACCAGCAAGAGCCTGGTCTTCACGGTTGCCCTGGAGCCATTATTCTGTCCAAGGGTAGGTCTTCCCACTTGCTTTTGTTGAATGTGATGATATTCCTCCAGCCTGTGGATGTCCCTCTAGTTAGCTGCTTTCTGCATCATATCAGCTGCTCCCTACAACTGGCTATTGTCTTTGGACTTGTTGAGGCTTTCTGTCCCACCTTTATTACAAAGTCAACAGAGCACATTTTCTCTGCCTTGAAGGCTATCAGATGAACCTTGCTGCTTCTTTGTCAGCTGTTTCTATTCACTTGTGCTTCCTGCAACTGGGCATGGCTTACAGAGGAGTGTGGCAGATTGATGGGTCTCTAGTCCCCTAAGATTTTCTTCTTCCCCTTCTAAAAGAAAAGAGTGGAAATTTTTCTTGAGATACTTCTCTGTTCATGCATACCATAACGTAAAAGAAAACTACTGAAATTACAGCTAGGGGATAATTTCCATGAAATACCCTGCACACAAAAGCAAAAGTGATTTACAGGAACAAAAATAATTCAGCTTCTCTAAGATTCCATGTTTCATCATATTGGTTCCCATTTCTAAAAACTGTAACAACTTCAAAGACTTGTTATGCTTCTTGTAATCTTCTATAATCATTAGCAGTCAGAATTTTCACTGTCCTGGTAGGCACATGACTGCTGCACTACACATGGGGAGAGACCTCTGTCCACAAGTCTTCTTTCAGGATGTCATTGGTTTCAGCCTTTTTTTTATTTCCACATTGACAGTAATCAACATTACCCCTGCACACACCAACATCAGCAAAAGCAGAACAACCTTAAGGTTCTTCCAGAGTGCTGACATATTCCTGCAGAATGAATTTACAATAAACCATAATCAGCAAAGACAGTGGTTAGAATTCATCCTTACCTATACTGATGAAAATCCAAATCCAGCTGAAATGAGTTAAAATGTGGTCAGGTGACATGGAACTATATTCTCACATGGTAATAGAATAATTTTGAACCCTAAAGTATAATTTTCTGAGTTTATGTTGGTACATTTGAAATATTCTTGACCTTTGCCAGTCTAGCTGATGCTTGGCAGTATCTGTCTGTCCAGGAGCACATACAGCACTGTGTTTAATAATAACTGTGAATTTCAATGATAATTTTAAATGATTCTTTCTCCATCTCTGAGAAAGAAAAAAAAAAAAAAAAGGCAGGTAAAATACACATGGATTAAAAAAAAAAAGGTAAAGAGAAATTTTCCAGCTTAAGGATTACTGTGAATCTGACCCTATACTGGCTTTATGTTGCTAAATAATTAAGGAGAGCATTTGATTCAGAGCAAATACTTAAAATTAATGAAGTCCAGCACTCCTTAATCCTGTAAGAAAGAAGTGGCTTAGTAAAGAGTCTAAGATTTTCTCTTTCTAATAAATCCATAGCAAACATCAATATTAAATCCTATATGCCATACAAAACCCCAGAATTTGTCTGTGGGCATATCATGTGTCTGTGCCTGATTATCAAAAGTAATTGAGAGTTCTAATCAGTTTGAAGCATGAAAACTATGCCTACAAAATATAAATACAGAACATAAAAAAAGTTCAGCATTTTTTGGTTGTTATTTCAATTTTTATTATTATTGTTATTAATTGATTATTATGTATATATTTTTTTTTATTCTGGGTGTGTTGTGTCTAGCTGAAATGGAGTTCATTTTCCCCACAGCAGCTCTCACAGCTCTGTGCTTTGCATGGGGAGCTGGAAAGGTGTTGGTGACACCACAGGGTCTAGGCTCCTGCTGAACAGGGCTGACACAGCCTCAGGGCTGTTTCTCCATCACTTCATCCTCACCAGAAGTTGGTGCATGGGCAAGATGTTGGGAAGGCATATAACCAAAACAGCTGAATCAAAGTGGCCAAAGGGGTTTTCCACATTGTATGACATGTTCAACAATAACAGCTAAGATAAAGGAGGAAAAAGGATGGGGGAGAGTCATTTATCATTTGTTATTTACAGCATTTGCCCTCTGGAGCAACCACGACATGTGCTGAAGTCCTGCTTCCTGGGAAGCGGCCAGACTCTCCCTGATGGGAAGAAGAGAATAAAATTTTGGTTTTATTTTCCCTTGTTTGTGTACTCACTAAGTTCACTGCTATGTTAGTAAACTGCCTTTATCTTGACCCATGAGGTTTTTTTTCCATTGTATTTTCTCCCCCTGTCCTGATGAGGAAAGGAGTAATAGAGTGGCTTGCTGGGTGCTTGGCATCCAGCCAGGTTCAAACAGCTACATTGGGGGAAAGTAAAATGGTATTTTTTGAATACACAGCACGTAGATTTAGGGATTGATATTTCTAGTGGTACTGCAGATTTTCAGGAAAGCCAGTTGGGCAAGCATCTATCACTTTTATCAAATGTACATAAGGCACAAATTTTCCAATTCAATTCTATGTTAGAGTTTAATCGATTCGTGTCAAGCTTTAGGTACTGGCAATGCAGGCAGGCAAGCAGAGTTGGTAGAAAGAGGTCAAATAATTGAGACTATCCCAGAGTCAATCCTGTGCAGAAAAGAGAAATTTTAAAATTATGAGAGGTAAAGAATAGTGCTATATCTTTGAACATGGATCCAGGACCTATAGAGTCAGTTGGTATAACAAGGAATTTAGTTCACAACTTTTAGGGATGTTTTAGGGGACTTTTTTGAGTTTTAAAACTTCAGTTTATAATTTCTAAAGATTTTAAAAGTGTGAACATTTTACTCCTTGAAAATATTCAAGGTCAGGTTGGATGGAGCTTTGAACAACCTGATCTAATGAAAGTTATTCTTGCCTATGACATAGTGGCTGGAACTGGTTGATCTTTACGTTACCTTGCAACCCAACGTATTTTTTGATTTTTCTACTATTCAGTAAACTCTGAAGGGGGCTAATGTAATTATTAAAAAAAAAAAAAAACCACAAAAAAACCCCAAAAACAAATTAATTTAAAAAAAAAAGAATTTAAACATAAATAAAATCAGGGAAATTAAACATGCACCTAGAAAAAATATTTAATTTAGAAAATTCAAGTTTTCAAGTAAGAAAAGAGTTGAAGTATGAAACAATGAGACTAAAACAGAAATTAATAAAATATATTTCTATTTATAATTTAAGTATCTAATAATGGAGGTTTAGTCTTGAAAATATGAAAATTTTCTCCTTAATTAAATTCTGAAAAGGTCAATATAGCTTAGGCTAAATTTGGTTACTATTCATGGGTATCTCCTTAAGTGGAAATATATGGTTAGTCTTGTCCATTTTCTTTGCTTTTTCACTGCTGTTTTTTACTTTGAAAAATCACACTATGTGCTACTGGTATGCCTTTATACTCTACCATTATAGTAGTATAGAGATTACTCTCAGTCAAAAGATGAGAAGGTGGTGATGTTGATTTGAGATTTCCATAATGATAAGATCATTACATTTTGACAATAATTTTTCTGATCCTACAAATGGTAGAGAAATAATACAAAATGTAATATGTATTTCACTCTGACTTTTAAGTGAAAAAATTTCCAGAGTTAAGTTTTTTTAATTAAAACACAGTTTTACCACAGATATGTATCTGTTCTCATCACTCTATCAATATTTCTTATTCTATATACAAACCCTATTCTATGAAAATGTGGGTATTTCTTATGATCACAATGATGATAAATGTTTCATGCATATGCCCTTTGCCCTTTAAGTTACTCAAAATCCCTGATTCAAGGAACTATGGTGAACAAAGCAAACAAAAAGTAGAGTTTAAGCTGTGACATAAGTATGCTTCTAGGTTAAATAGTTTTAAAGTCTTTTGCTTAGTGAAGCCAGTTTCAAACTTTCACTTCCTGCTACAGGAAACGGCAGAAACTGAATGGTGTTGTCACACATCTGAGAAAAAATCTCCTAGTACTTTATCTTCAGAAAGCGAATTCAGGTTAGGATTAATTTTAAAGCAATGCTTAGACCTCTTAAAGTTAACCTTCAGAATCTGCACAAGGATCACTTTGTAATCAGTGAGAGGAAAAGAAACATCTACAGAAGAAATTTCAGGTTGTTATAAGATAGACAGCTACCATAAATTAGATGTGGAGGAATTTATTCCTCTCCTTTGGCCATAATGAGAGCACAGGATAACTTACATGGCAGCTGCTAGAGATCTAAATTTAGATGAAATTGCTCTGTGCCTTTTTACATGCCAGTAAGTTTAAAAGGTTCTTTTCCATTAAACTCAACTAACTTTAAAGCCCATTTCAAGGAATAAAATGCATCTACTCTTTTGTACTTAATCATATTTGTCAGGGCTAACAAATTAAACACATCCAGGACCATTTTCTGACACTGAAGCCAGGTGCCACAGAAAGGTTTGTGCCCATACTATTGAGCTCTTTTTGTCCCTGGATAAGTGTACCCACACCCACCCAGGAGGGACCGGACTCTCGCCAGGGTGCTAATGCAGAGCCAGGCTGTGCCCGTGGTTGTTCCCACTGGCTAGCCAGGAAAACAGCCTGTCACAGCACCTGCAAACAAAGTGGCATTCGCTTATTCTATGAAGTGATTAACTTCTTGTCTCTCAGTGCACTTTGTTGAGGGTGTATAAAATATAAAATTACTGATACATTGACAGACTTCATCACTAGCAGGGCTTATTTTGGTATTTACCCATGTCACTATTATGTCCAACTTAAGTGAAATGGATGACATGAAATGAAATTAACATGAGTTAGAAAGAATAGCAATAAACAAGTGGTTTCTTAGTATACTTGCCATTGGTTTTCAGGTGCCTAAATGGATTGCTGAAGCAGTGTGCAGATATATTCATTCAGTATTTCAGAGCTCTATAAAGTGGTAACACCCTATTTTTTCTGCTCTTCTAGTCTGAGATTTTAGCTCACTGCGCTGGTTTGGGATGGAGTAATTTTTTTCACAGTGGCTACCATAGGGCTGTGCTTTGGGTTTGTGGTGAACAGAGGGTTGATAATATAGAGATGTTTTTGTTGCTGCTGAGCATGGGAAGGTGGAAGGAGACACAGCTGGGACAGGTGGCCCAAACTGGCCAAAGGGATATTCCAGACCATATGGCATCATGCTCAGTATATAAAGTGAGGGGAAGAAGGAGGAATGGGGGGGACATTTGAAGTGCTGGCATTTGTCTTTCCAAGTCAGTGTTACATGTGATGGGGCCCTGCCCTCCTGGAGATGGCTGAATACCTGCCTGCCCATAGGAAGCAGTGAATTAATTCCTTGCTTTACTTTGCTTGTGCTCATGTCTTTATCTTAACCCAGGAGTTTCCTAACTTTTACCCTCTGATTCTCTCCCACTTCAGTCTGTAGGGGTGTTAAGCAAGTGGCTGTGTGGGTCTTGGCTGCTGACTGGGATTAAATCATGGCAATCACAAATAAAATAAAATTAAAAAATGTTTTTGTTTCTTCTTTTTTTTTTAATTCGCTGTGTATAAATTGTATATCCTAGACTAAAAAAAAAATTAAAATCCTGTTTTAGTGGTACACAGAGATAGTTTTAGGGGTAGGAAACATAAAAATTCTGGTTTCTGGCAATGAAAAACCTGGTACACCAGGAAACAATGAAAATGAGAAACTAAAGTGACCAATATTACAATCTGCTTATGGATCCCCATGAACCAACACTTGTCCCTGGTACTTAGAAGCAACCATCTGATGGTTACTTAATACAAGAAACTCCTGACTTTGCAAATTTGGATCCATGACCTTAAATGAACTCCTGAACATTCAACCATAAAGCAAAATTTAGGAATATTTGTTTTCCAGGAGAAGGTTGTTATTCTCAAATGAATGTAATATATAATTTATCTATTTTTCTTTACATTTGAACAAATATTTTTCACTAGTATGTTTTTGAGATTTTTAACTGGAAAATTTCATTTGAGCAGGTCTTCTTTATCATGCTATAATGTCTTAGGGAAAGTCCCAAATATCTTAACATTGCTTGAAGAACAAGCAAGAGACACTTCAGAACTCACCTCTGATGTTTGTACCAGAACCACAGCATGCTGCAGAACTTTGGACCAAATGCTGGCAGGGGGAATGAGCTAAGCCTTCAAATGAAACTGTCAGAGGATTATCTTCTGAAAATCAATTATAAACATCAGAACTGATTCATTAGTGTTTTAATAATTAAAGGCTAATGGTTTAAACATCAAATATCTTTAGTAAACACTCTTGTTCAGTGAACTCTTTGGTTATACTTCAATAATTAGACATAAGGCCAAATTGTTCTCCAAATACCAGAAGTTGATGATATTACAGAATGTAGGTCAAAGCTAATTCATAAAGGATACACATTTTGGGGGGAAACAGAATGTGTTATCAGCTACTTTATACCTTGTCTAAAACTGGGTCTCTGGACTAAGTGCTACAGAATTTATTGAATAAAAACTATTTATTGGAAAAAAAAAAAAAAAGCTTTATGCATTAATCTATACTGTTTGTTAATTTTCATTTCTCTGCTTTTCTTTGTCATCATGCCTTTCATTTTTTTTTCCTTTCTAACAATGAATTTCCTTGTCTCATTTAAATTCATGAGATATTCTGACAACAGAAATATTTGGGTTTGGATGCTCAAATAATCACTAATGGTGAATGTCGTAAGAAAAAAGGTAAAAGGCAAAAGTAAACATACCCAAATTATTAGAAGTTAAAAATCCCACAAGACTTTGAGAATTCTACTTTTTTCTATAAGATTGATGTTAAATGATAACAGCTGAAACACAATAATTTTATGTCTATGAGACTAGATACATATATATTGATAAATTTAAGTTGAAAAAAATTACAAAAATTAAGAAATATGTAATTTTTATGGTTTGTTTCCTTCTTTCAGCATAATATTAAAACAGAGAGATCCATACTCAGGACCCCAGATTTGTGATAATAATAACATTGCAGCATGTAACATCAGTGTAAAACACAATTTTAAATTTCAGCAAGACTGATACCAAATTAACAGCAAAACCTGTATTAACCATGGCAACAAGAAGTTTCCATTTTGTGAACAAGAATCAATTATTATAAGAGAAATCCATACAAGAAATATTATAAAAGGTTCTCCCTGTAGTCTTTTCATCAGACTTCAAAGGGACTTTTCTCAAACACATTAGTAATAGACTATAATTCAAAGGTTGCACTTATGTTGCAATATTAGCTGTAAGAAGTAAGAGAACTGAAAGATGCACACTCTGAGAGTAGCCTTTGTTTCTTCTGAAAAGAAATAATCATTTCAGCAACAGAAGTTTATTATGTGGTTTTAAATTTCAAACAGGAAAAGAAACATATCCTACATTTTCTGGAACTATCTGAAATAAGACAAAGAAATCAATACAATCTGAATGAAATAGAAATTACCACATCAATGTGATTTTTGCAAAGATTAAAGACTGGATAAAGACAGTACTACTGAGTAATGAGAAGGTACATCACTATTCATGGGTGTAAATAATAATAGAATGACATGGCCAGATCTAGTACCTATATTACAAAAAGAAAATGTTTGAAACACAGCACTCAATTATTGCAAATTAACCAAAAAAAGTCAATTTGAAATTCATATGTACAGAATACATATATATAAGAACATATATCTATATAGAAAATGAACAAGCAATAACATAAAAGAGTTAAAAGTAGAAGAAAAAAGAAAAATTACCTCTGTGAGGTGATATATCAACAGCAGAAATAAACAGGTGGAATACAGACAGACAAGCTTGGATATTTTTTCTAAAAATAAATCTAGTTGAATTACAAATGAACAAAGAGAAGCTTCGCAATATTTATTTTATTGAAATATTTCCTCTGCTGGGTCTTTTTTCCCAAAAGACTATACAGTGGTCACAGATTTAAACAGTAGTCATTGGAAAATTTGAATATTGTTAGAATGCTCTCGTTTTCTTTTTGTATTCTTTTTTCTTTTTTTTTTTTTTCCTCTCTGAAGGATGCATGGGAAAAGTCAGGGCTATATATAACTTTAATACAGCTAAGGTACTACAACAAATAGCAGCAATACAGTCTTTCTTTGGAACCTGGTCCTGTAATACAAACTTTCACTGATTTTTGGAATTTCTTTTATACATATGAATATCCCACACAGACAAAGTTGTCAGTATATTGACAATATTTGTTTTGAAGTCTCTCTCAAGCATTCCCTCTCTCTAGTCTAATAATAAAAACAGCTTGGTGTGGGTTTTTATTTTTCTTTGTTTGAATTTTAGAAGAGATGAGAAAGGATGGGAAGGGAAGGGATGTGTTTCAAAGGTGAATTTAATAAAAAGCCATCTCAGACTTAAAACACAAATTACTTTATTCTCAGCTTCATAGTTAAGAAAACCCCAATGCTGGTCAGATGTGTGCAAGGCAGAGAGGAAGGGAAAGGAAACAAAAAAGAAAGAGCAGATATCAAGAAGCATTTGATTGTGCAAACTCATGAACATACAGAATTGCCTATGAAGCATAATTGTTGAGTCAAAAAGCATTGAAAAATCTGCAAAAATTAGATGGCATCCTGAGAGACAAGCAAAGCTAAAAAAGATTTTGATGGGTGGAGTTATCATGGGCCATTTCACCACCAATATCTTCATGTCCTGTGCTGTGGGTTTTTTCTTTCTTTTGGCTGTATAGGACAATATTCTGCTTCCCATTATAAATTTTTCAGTGTATTGCAGAATGTATTAGGGATTTACAAGTTCATCCAGAAAATTTGATTATAAAGATCTTTTGCCTTTTTTTTTTTTTTTTACGAAAAGGAAAAAAGTGAGAGAAAAACCTTCAGCAAATCAGAATTTCTAAAAGCTAATTTAAACAGAAAATTGTATTTTGTTTACTGTGAAAATACAGTATTTTCTCCTCCTCCATATGAAAATAAAATTAAGTTATTTGGAAAAGCAATGGGATTTTATTTCAATACACCCATCAGTACTAATCTGTATGTTGTACAGATATATCTGTGAAAAAAGGAATCACCTTAATTGTCTAACTCATTTATGCCAGTCCCAGAGAAGATAATGAGATGATTAATGTAATTAACATCAGTAGAGTTTGGCTTATGTGTTAGAAATATTAGTGGTGCTTGGAATGCTTAATAAGTACTCAATTATAATTAGTATTTCATAATCCTTTCTCCTCTCTTGCTGTAAATCTTTAATGCTTTTCTAAAAATATTAGTACCAAGTTCTTCTTTCGTGCAAAACCTTTGAAAAGTAAAAACTAAATTTAATGGACATGTTGCAGAAAGTTGAACTCCTAAAATATAATTTATAAAAAACATATTGTTGTTGCTGTATGAAGTAGCAACATTTTTCTTTAAAATTATAAAAAAATTACAAGAGTTTATTTCTGTTTAATTTCATTTCACATGCTATATAATTTATTCTTTAGTTTTCCTTTCAATTTTAAAGGTATAATGAATGAAGGAGGAGCTGTCTTTATAGTCAGTGAATATTAACCATGTGTAGTTTAGCTGTTCTTTCATTCCAAACCAGACACAAGAATTTAAATAAATTCTTAATGAATACAGAAACATTTGTTTTCAGGTTTTGTAACTAGCAGTAAATTATGTTTTTTTCTCACACAAACACAGTTACAGTATTTACTCCTAATGACACAAACCATTTTTACTCACTCTTCTTGTTTTGACAGCCACATCCCTGCAACAGGAGACTTTCTCCTAAGCTGTAGTGCAGTCCTGTATCTTTAAAGGTTAATTTTTAGACTAAAAAGGAAATCAATGAACTCCAGCTGGGATGTAAGTCAAGTCATTTATCTTTTCCACAGCTATATTCTATTCTTAAAATTCAAGAGACAAGCAATATGCAGAGTAATTTTCATTTTTTCTGGGCAACTCAGACTTTTTTTTTTTTTTTCCTTTCAAAAAAATCCATTAAAAAAATCATCTTGGTGGAAAAAAACCCCAAAACTGTTTCAAAATGTTTTTTTGTGGTAGTATCTCTCTCCTTAACCAACATGTCCAACATAAAAAGAAAACAAAAATCCCCTAAACAACAAAAGCCACCTAACAGAACCATAACTGTTGATGCTTTTTTGGAAGTTCAGTAAAGAATATAAGAAGCTGGGCCTAAGGTGTACAGTTGCATGAGGGAAGGAGCTTTACTGAAAGCAGAGGAGGAAAGAGTCTTTGAAGAGAACAAGATTGCTTCTTTTGCTGACACTAAACCACTCTGGGGTCTTGGTGACACCATAAATGTTAGAACCGGATCCGAGCAGGAAAAAGAGCATCAGTGAACGAGGCCAGGCACTGGATGCAGATCTTGCACACTGATTAATTTCATCAAGCCATTTCAATTGCTTTCCCAAGAAAATAATGGACATAGCTTGGAGAACAGTTCCCTTCAATTAAAGCTTACAAAATGCAACAAAATGCCTCTGCAACAGGAGTGACCCCTTCATCTCTGCATAGTCCTCTACCATTGATGTCAGAATGCTTTGTACCCTCATGAATTCTCACCTGTTCTGGAGTGCTGCCCTAAGACACACAGCATTTGTCCTCCTCTGTAGAAGAACTTCTTAATGCATACAATGGAATCATCACATTTCAGGCATTTTGGCATGAAAATCTTTAAAAGTAACAATTATGACTAGGTACCTCTGGTCAGAAGAGTAAGGGGATCTGACCACATGTATGAAGAAAAATAAATCGTTTTGAGGCAGTAAGAAAGATGATCAACAGCATGAGCATGCAACTCATCCAACCACAGCTAACAAATACAGGATCATAAACGATGCTAGGGCTCTGGCAGAGTGCCAGGGACACTCAGTATCCTGGTAATCTGGCAGCAACAGCCAAACATGCAAATTGTCTTTAATACACATAAGAGTTGCACTGCCTTTTGACTCCATCAGAGTGATTTGAGAGCATCACACCACATGGATAATGTAGATGGCATCCTGCCCATGCTGCTGCTATCAGTAAAGGGTCAGGATACCAAGAGGCAGAATGTTGGCAATTTGTCTACAACAATGATCTTGGTCAAAGAACAATGTACCAAGAGCCAGGGTTTCAGTACTGCATGAAGTAAGATGAAATTTGGATTAATGACAGAATATTGTGGATTGTGCCTCCAATTAGTCAAAAGACTTGAGTCCAACCTAGTTTAAACTTGAGTTTACCCATGCCTCTTATGTCTGGAACCACAGATTAATGCCTGTCTTTGTTTTATTCAGCCATATAAAATACAGCCATAGCCTCTGGTTCAAACTTTTTCTCCATAATCAAAGTATAAATTTAACCTCAGTCCACATAACCCAGGTATTGCCAGACTCATCAGATTACAGCCACTGGGTACATATGTCTTAGTTTCCCCTTCTAGATATTTTCTATTTTATATTAATAATTAAATAGTAATTGACTCTAAGAAAAAAAAAACAAAAACAAAAAAACGCTTCACATACACAAGAAAAGAATTGTAACTGTTACAGGTAGAATTCTGAAAAATTATTTTTGTTTGTGGGCATGACAACCATCTCATTGTCTTCTTTCACAGGACTGTTTCATTTAATGTAAGTGGGAATTAAACTTCTGAATCATATAGGTAGCTCATGAAAAAGTGCAACATCAAACGAGCTGCCTGAGTGCAATACAGTGATTAACCTTGTGGTAGCTCCTTGTATGCTTGAAAGTTATATTGAAAATAACATCAGAAAAAAAGAAATGACAAACAGCTCCATTACAAGCTGAAGAGAATCTTTTATTCTTATTTGAACTTTGCTGACAGCGTGAGCTATAAAGAAAATAAGAACTGTGTTGTAGAAAGCATTTTTTATTCTCTTCTCATTTTTCATTGAATAGTTTGGAATAAGTTTCCATCTCACGTAGGTTGACTTAAAAAATTCATCTGGATTTAAGAATCACTTCCTTCCTTTTAGGTTAAACCAGTTCTTTTGAAAATTTATCAGAGTATATCAGTCCTACCATCTGCATGAATGTAGCTAGTAATTTTTAAAATATTTTTCTTACAAGAGGAATGAAAGTTAGCTAAGAACAATAACACTGAATGAAATAATTAGGAATCTATCCTATAGAGTAGGATAGAGGTCTGTACTGGGAAAAGTAGTACATAGTAACATAGATCTAACTACTGACTATTAAAAAAATAGCAGAAATCAGTCCAACTGCCTCTTGGTAGATTCTCACTGTGTAAAATTAAGGTGCAGATCTCCTTGTCACAAGGCATTATGGTTATTATGAATTTATGGAGGAAATAATTCCCTCGATGGCCATTAGAAAACAAAAATATAACTTCAGGCTTGTGAATTTGCAGATTGCTGGAGGGTTGCAGAATGGCCTGGGAAAATATCACTGCATGTGGGTCCTATTACTATGCTGCTTCACAGTAATCTTCTTTCAGCTTCTGTTTAAGGCAGCCTGCTAGACTGATGGGCCTCTGGGCTGACATGCTGCGTAGCTTAGTAATTTGTATGAGTGTTTGTAATAGCCTTTTTTTTTTTTTTTTTAATAATATAGCTGAGCTGTCCATAGAAACAAGAAGTTTTCTGAAAACATATGCCTATGGATTCTGAAGACATCAGGGTAGAATAAAGCTATACTCTATTTTCAATTAAAGGATAACAGTTCCTTCCTCGAAGATTTTTCAAGTTGCCAGACTAGCCTTCTGCTTGGAAAAACTCTTCTACGTTACATTAATTGCCTACTTTACATTATGAAGGCTTTGCAAATTTCAATCTGAAAAAAGCAGGTATATTGTTGCTGAAATCAGAGACATCGTTCTATGTTCAACAGCAACAGCCTGTGTGACAACAGCCTGAGGGTGGCTTTTATTTCAAGGTGTATCAATTGCTGCTGTAAATGTTTCTCCCTGAGTTCATTTGCTGTTCATTCACACTCGAAACTCTGGATGCCTCCCCTACATGGCCAGACCAACATGGAGGAAGTGTCTGTACACAGGTCAGCCCAAAATAGAGTATCAAACCACACAAGTAGGACAAGAACTTTGATGAGAGCAAGGGGCTTAAGGTGTTTTCAAGGCAGGTGCTCCCCTCTGGTGACTGGATCTGCCCAGCTCTGTGGGAGTGAGCACATCATGAAGACCAATAACCCATTGTTAGGGTGATTGAACTGTCTATTGCAATTGCTGTATCTTGTTAAGTGTAACATGTATTGTGTTGTGTCATTGAATCACTCTGTATCACACATATTAGCACACATAAATCAGAATACTCTGTAATATCAGCAATCTTTAAAATAAGTGAATTTGATATTAAGTAGTACACCCTCCATTGGTGAAGTACTTTGTCAGAGACTATTGGATTCTGACACTGATGCTGAGGTCTGTTATTATTTTGTGCAATGAACAACATTCCTAGAAAATTACTTTCCTGGGACATGGAAATAATTCCCAGGAAAGTTAATAAAAGCAAAATCACATGTGTACCTGTGTGGGCTTGTATATATAAGTGCATGTGTATGTATGCACATGCATACATACACAACATTGTATACAATGTGTGGGATAGAGGGGAAGAGCTAATTCTGGCAGCTGTGTAAAAAGACTTTGGGTTTCTGACTTCTTCAGAGACTCTGGGCAAAAAGCCTTCTCCAATATCTACACTTGGTGTCTTGTTTACTGTCGTTTCTATTCATAACACTTCCCCATCTAATCATGGTGTAGTAAAGAAAAGCCAATGAGTCATTATGAGATAAACAAGTCTGCAGGAGCATCAACCAAGTAATAGCATTAACATTAACTTTTAATTTGGCATGTTAACATTAAGAGACTAAGTCTACTTTGTGAAACTGGAAGGCTTGCAGGTTGAAATCAATATTCCCTTACTGATAAAACAAGGTGAGAGTATGTTTCCCACACTTTGTCACTTGCAAAATGGTTGAGTTTGTTGACTTTGTTGTTTTGGGTTTTTTTCTTTTCAGAATAGCAATGTAAACCTTTTTCAGATCACTATGCTCAATGACTGTTTCTTTTCATAAAAATTGCCCAGCATTAGAAGCTTGTTGTTCAATTAATTATTTTTTTTATTCTGAACTGCTTTTTTCATCTGTTGTCTCAATTACACAATCTAAAAGTTTTTGAATATACTTGAATATTTGCTAATATTTACTACAGCTTCAAATTTCTTGCTAATTTGAATTCTGCTTTCAACACCATTATCCCAGGTCCTTATGGGGCATTCTCTGTAAAGGTGCATCCCCTGCCCCTGTAAAGGTACATCCCCTGCCCCACCCCAAGATGCTTTGTAGCATTACAGGGTTGCAAAGCAAAGACTTCCATGGATATAAAGTCAGGACAATTTTGTTTGGAAGGGACACATGGACATCTGCTAGTTCAATCCTTGCCCAGATCAGGGTCAGCTAGAGCAGGCTGCTCAGAGCTGTGACTGTTTGGATTTTGAGTATCACCAAGGATAAACTCCGCAATGTCTCTGAACCTTTCCTGAGTTATGACAATGTCATACTGAAAAAAATGTTTCCTCCTATCTGTATCTTACCCTGTTTTTTAGAAAAAAATGCTTATTTTATGACTTGTTTCTATATATAAGGAAAATTGAATGTTGAATTTCTGTTGAATTTCTGTTCAATTTTATCTTCATTTTGCCAAAAGGGCTTCTATTTGTGAGGAAAAAAACAAACAATACGTTAGAAGAGAAATAAAGAGGTGGAATATTAACAATTAAATTAAATAAAGCCTAAGGATACAGAAATTTTTAGGTCTTGGACTGAAAGACAAAATGAATTATAGGCCATCTGGCTGGATTCAAGGAATTGTATTATCTTTTGTTAACAGATTAATTCTTTGGTACAAACCCATCCTCAAGCATAATTTTGGAATGATCCTTCCTAATACTGCAGTAAATATAGTAGTTTATAGTGGATATTAAAAAAGAAAGCTTATTGGGAAGAATCAGATTGAAGAAAAATAATAAACTGTTTCCTCAATGCAATTTGGGTAGTTTTGGGTTTGGTTTGCTGGTTTTTTGGTTTTTTATTTGGTTGTTTGAGGGTTTTTTGAGTTTTGGGGTTTTTTTTTGTTTGTTTGTTGTTTCATTTTTGGCTTTTGTTTTGGTTTTTTGGTTTTTTTTTTTTTTTTAATATATGCAGCAATTAAAAAATTACTTTAGAGGTTTGACATATAAACCCAGTAAATTTCAGTAGTCCAAATGCTGTGTTTCAAATACCGTGTTTTGTGTGTTGATGATGCACATCAGGCTTCAGAAAACTTAAAACCTAGTAAATTAATGCAAAGGTGATAATATTGTGCTTTTTAAAAAAATTTAACAATTATCCTCATCACAAAGTTGCAGAAATAAATCAGTGCATGCATGTTCTATACATGTTGTATGACAAATGTTTTTGAAGTCAGTTTTAACAGTCATTTATAACTGATATATTTGTTTATAAACCAAAAATTTTGTGAATCATTACAAGTAGTTTCTTTTATATCTCATTGTTTTATTTGTTGGAATAAAATAATATGTGTTAACTAACCTGGTTGAATGAGTAAAGTTCAGATCCTTAGTTTTACCCACACCTTATAATCCTTTTAAAGATATTATGTTATGCAAGGGTTGAGACTCCATAAATCAACAGTGTAACCAATGGAAAAAGACAAGCAGCTCTGAGCATTTCCCTGGAAGTAACTCACCAATATTTAGGCCAAAATCTAGATAACTAGGCATTCTTCACTGATGACACTGAGACTTTGTATACTTGGTGATCCACTAAAAATGAAATTTAGCCTCAGAATAAAAGATGTAACTCTAAGGGTCTACAAGCTTTGTGTGCATATATAATTGAAACTCTAAGTATATGGTTGCTCGTAATTATAAATTACATATGTATATATTAAAAAATATTTCACCAGGATATCCATGTCTAACACATTGATTATGACAGTAAAACTGTACGTTTGTGCCTAAATAAGTTGTAGAGATAATATGCAGTAAAAAGTTTTGTTCAACCTATTAGTATAAACCTGACAGTCTTGATTCCTTTAGAGGCAAAAAATAGTATTTTTGCAAGAACAGGTGGTACTTAATTTTGTCTCTCTACATCAACATTCTGCCTTCTCTAAGAACTCTTCAAGGGGTGGACAAAAAGGTTGAAATACCTCATATTGCAGAGGATGTTTTGAGGGATGAAAATTTTGGAATATTCCTGTGATTTCCTTTTGCTTGTACAGGTACTAAAACTTTCTGTCTACTCTTCAAATTAATAGAAAAAGTTAAAATTATAATATTCATCTTTGAACTAAATATGCCATTTCTTTTCTATATGCATAATACTCTAGTTATAATAACTTTGGAAATACTTAAGGTAATAAGTCCTTTCTTTTCTAAGATACCATTTATAAGCTATGTTCATTCACTTATGTATTTAAAAAACAATTTAAACATTTTCTGACTGGAGAAAAGCATGATTATTCACAGGAAGAATTCAGACATTCAGATTCAATATTTCTACAGAGACAGAACCTCTCTACAAACAAGCTAGACAAATCTAATTTCAATAAGTTTTGCAATTCATCTTCTGCAGTAAATTCATGGTTCCTTATATCTATTAACATCCTGATTGCTTTAGCTGATTGAGAATACATGAATGTAATATTATATAAATATTTATTTGGAATATATGTAAATATTAGTTTATTGGTTTGAATCTCTGGCCATTTTACCTTTGGTATACTTATGGTTTATGTGCAGAAACTGCCTCTGCATTTTTATTATTTTAGTTTCTCATATCTAATTTTTCTATTTGCACCCTTTTTTTACTCTATTTCCAACATGCACAAACACCTCTATGATAAGCATTTAAATAATTTTGAGATAAATTTCTGTGTGTACTACAGGTTTAAAAGTGAATATGATTATGTTGGAGACGTGACTATAATCCTCAAGTCTAATTCTGTCTCCATGGGAAGCAAAAACTGAAGAACAGAAGTCTGTTTTCATATTATGCAGGAAAGACACATGGATCCTTGGTCACCAAGATTTTTGTCATTAAAACGTTGTAAAAGGGGCTTTTTATTGAGTGTGCTGTCTAATCAGCTTTCCCATCAATTTTGCAGCCATTTGTAGTCAAAAGTAATGAGTGTCTCAGCTCATAAGTTTCAAAGTAATATATTAGAAAATCAAAGTAAGAGTGCACTGAATGGAAACTGCATTGAACTTCAGAAAGCAATATTGATAGTTTTTTCCTGCTGAGGCAATTATGGTGAACAGCAAAACCTGTTTTTGATGCTATTAGCTGTTGACAATTTAATTATTCCAAGGATTTTCTTAAGAAGTTTCTTCAAAGTATTAATGTGTTGCCCAACACAATATTAAATCGCTCTTTTTTTTTTAACAAGGAATTATAAATTGCTACTAAATTGCATTTAAAATGTAAAATGTATGAAAGCTTTAAAACTAGAAATATATTTTCTCTGAAGGGAGCTGAAATAATAATGCCAATGCAAGAGGTCCAATATTTAAATATGCATATTATATCCAGAAAATAAAGAAAGAATAGAAAGGGATAAATAGAAAGGAAAATAAAGGATTGTCAGTCTTGCTAGAGCTGCTGGAAAATCCTCAGTGTCTTTTTAGACTATGATGCTGGAGATTTCTTAATATTCTATCAAGAAGGATCTCTATTTTAATGAATGAATTAATTGATTAATTAATTTTAAAGTGTCACCTTGTCATGATATAGCAATGATTATTTTCTGTTGCATTTTGGGTTTTCTTCTTATAGTTATTTTACCTACAGCTGTTAGAAGCAGAAACTGCATAAAGCATTGTCTAGAAAAATAACCTGTACTTGAACAGAAGTTCATTAATGAAATGAAACAAAGGGTGCTGAAAAGATCTTGAGAAAATTGTATTATTTGAAATTTTCACTCACTTAAGTTCTGAAATACAGAAAAGTTGGAAGAATCTCCAGGTAAGTATTTATTGATTGCATATACTCCTGTGTTGGAGACCTTGTAAAAAATTTCTCCTCAGGTACCTGAGAGTAACTATAGGAATGGTCTCAGAAACTCACAAAAATTATTAAGTGTCCTGTTTAACAGTGAAATATTAATATGTAAATATCTCTGCTGCACTCGGTTGTTCTAAACTGCTGCACCTGCTGTTGTAAACTGTTGTATCTGCTGTACCAGTTGTAAACTGGTAACCTCTATGACTCATGTCACCCCAGAAACAAAAGGTTTAAAAAATTGTGTCATCAAATTTTGTCTCCTCTGAAGCTGCTTCCTCCTTTCTCTCAAACCATACTAATTTTTACTGTGTTTTTTGTTTTGTTTTGTTGGGTTTTGTTTTTTGTTTTTTAAGTCTGCTTTTCTAGACCAATAGCATTTGTTCCTGGGATTCCTGCTTTCCAGACGTGCATGTTTAGGAATGATGTGACCCCGAGATTAGCTCAGTTGGTTAGAGCGTGGTTCTAAAGGTGACAGGAACACCAGGGTTGTGGGGTTAATCCCTGCATGGGCCATTTACTTAAGAGCTGGACTTGATGATCATTCTGGGTCCCTTCCAACTCTTAATTACTGTGATTCTAAGACGATTAGCTAAGCAAAATAGTAAGTGCTGGAAGGTCATGCTTCTCTGTGCAAAGGTATGATAGCACAATTCTTTGTGAAATGAGTAGTATCTTCCATCACGACAAAACAGGAAATCAGTGTTGTCACTATTAGAGAAACAGGCTCAAAAAAACCACTGTAACATTACAGAATACCAGCAATCTGTGCTCCAGGTTAGATGTGGTGAAAGGGTTTAATGAAACATGCATAAATGCTAGAACTATAAAAGGTATTTTGCTAGGGGTATTAGGTATTCTCCTAATTTAAGATGTGTTGCTTTATGTAGCAGTTAATATTAAAAAAAAAAAAAAAAGGATCAGAGACTTTGAGTCAGCTGTTGTCTAAGTAAAGAAACACAGAAATTCAAAAGCACTCACTATGTATGCAGTTTATCCCTGATTCACAGGCCTTAGGAAAAAAACTTCCTCTCTTCACAGAGTATTGGAAAAAGCCTCAAAGGATTACAGAATCTATAAATATTAACTCTCTAATCACTAAAAAAAAAAAGGAGCACTTACAAATCTAATTTCTTCTCTGGTTTTTTTTTTTTTTATTTTTTCAGTAGTTATTAAAGGAAAGGGAATAATTTGCTTTAATGTGAATTGTTTTCAGATTGTCTGTTTAATTTGCCAATTTTTTCCAGTGAATATAAATAGTAATTTGTATGTGTCTTTTGAACTGTAAGTTATAGTAAGTTTTAAATCTAAGTTCTTTTAGCTGGGGGGGTGGTTCATAGTAGCTGAATTTTCTTTTTAACTTAAAAACATCAGCATCATAAATATCCTTTTACAGGAGGTGAAGAAAATGTGCTAATTAACCTTTCCTTACAATAAAATCTAGATTTATGAAGGCATTAGTGTCGCTATGTTGGAGGAGATCCACCAGGGAGAGAAAGAGCTAAAATATTGAAAACTGCAGGGGAACTCAGTATTTATTTCAGGCCATACTTGCAAATGTGTTAACAGTGGTAAAGAAGCTTTAAAGTATATTGGTCATCTTCTTTAACATTCAAGTTTTTTTGGGTAGTAGGTTTTTTTAAAAATTCAGCTAAATGAGCCATCTCTAGCTTGAACAGTCTCAGCTATCTCTGACTTTCCTCAGTGGAGGAAATGCTCCAGTCCCTTAATCATCTTCATGACCCTTTTCTGGACTGTCTCCAGTATGGCCATGTCTGTTTTGTACTGGAAAGCCCAGAATTGTGCACAGGACTCCAGGTGTAGCTTCACTGATGCCAAACAGAGAGCAAAGACCATTTCCCTTGACCTGCTCTGCCTAATGTAGTCCAGGATACCATTTTCCTGCTTTTAAAGAAGGGTACATTGCTGTTTCATGTTCATCTTGGTGACCATCTGGAAACCCAGGTCCTTTTCTGTCAAGCAGCACTCGCTCTGGGTGGTGCACAGCATGTACTGGTGCCTTGCGCTGCTCCTCTCCAGATGCAGGACTCTGAACTTTTCCCTGTTCAACTTCCCCTTGCTCAACTTCCCCTTGTTGAACTTCATTATGTTCATGTAGGCCACTTCTCCAGCTTGTCAAGGTCACTCTGGATGGCAGCATAACCCTCTGGCATATCAGCCACTCTGTCTTGTATTGTGTCATCAGCAAGTTTGCTGAGGTGCCCTCTGTTCTATCATACAAATCATTAACAAAGATGAATGGGATTGAGCCCTTTATTAATCCCTGGCTAGCTGCTGACTTGCAACTAGATTTTGTGTCGCTGAACACCACCCTCTAGGCCCAGCCTTTCAGCCACTTTTAAATCCAGCTCAATCCTCATCCATCCATACATCAACACCTTGTCTATGAGAATCTTATAGGAGACAGTGTCAAAATCCTTACTGATGTCAAGGTAGACAAAATCCACTGTTTTCCCTTCAACTATCAAGTCTGTCATTTGATCACAGAAAGCTATCAGGCTGCTCAGGCATCTTGCTTTGGTGAATTCATGCTGAGTATTCCTGTTATCTGTCTTCTTGTGTGTGGAAATATTCTCAAGGATTAATTGGTCATTCATCTTCCTGGGGATCAAGGTAAGGTTGATGAAGTTCCTCGAGAACTGTTTTTGAGAATAAAAGTGTCATTTGATTACCTTCAACCTTTAGGCACCTCTCCTAATTGCCACAACCATTCAGAGGTTTTCCATTTCAGAGTGGCCTTGCAATGATATCAGTCAGGTCCATCAGCACTTCTGGGTGTATTCCATCAGGGATTATGGATTACATAGCCATTTTGCATAAATATTCTGTACCCTGATCCTTTTCAACCAAAGTAAAGTCTTCTAGCCTTTGTCCTTGATCAATCCCAGGCCCCTGGAATTCCTGAAAACTGATCTTGTTAGTAAAGACTAAGGCAGAGGTAGCATTCAGTATCTCAGCTTTTCTAAGGTCCTGTGTCACTTTCCATTCAGCAGTAGGCTTACATGGCTTTTAGAGTCTTCCTTGTGTCACCTATACACTTATAGAAACATTTCTTGCTGCCTCTGACATTGCTGGCCAGATTCAATTACAGGTGTCTGGTCAGGAAAGCATGCTCTGACAGTGTCTCTGTCCTTTACCCAGGTTACTTGTCCTTCCTTCCATCTTCTGTAAAATTCCTTTTATATTTTTGGTTTTTCCCAGGATTTCCTTGTCCAAAGGCCTCCTGACTTTTTTTTCCAAATTCTTTTCTCTTTTAGATGGAATAGTAGTGAGGTGGTGATTACTTTGGAGTAAGGCGAACATGAATAGCTTTTCTTAGCATCCTCTCTATTCCAGGGTCTTATCCCATGAGTCTTTCAAGAAGATTCATGAACAAGAAGTCATCCTTCTTCTTCTGAAGGGATCCTTCATCTTCTGTAGTACAGTTATGGTCTTGATGTCTCTCACAGCATCCAGAACTCGTTACTGAAACCAATGCTGACCTTCATGACACCAATAAATCTTTGATTTTAAGAGGCACAAATGTTTCTAAATACTAACCATGCAGTTGTCCTTTCTGTTAATTTACTGACCTATGGATAAAAATAATTATTTTGCTTACCTTAGAAAAAGGAAGGGAGGAGTTTTGAAATATCTTTCCTGCAGACATTATCTAAATTATCAATGGAAATTGTAAACTAAGCATTAAACTTTTTCTGAGTGACATGACATAAACCTGTAGTTCCAATATATTAGAGTTGGGGAAAACAGGTACATTTTGCCTCACATTTTTATTAATAATATAACAAAGTGTATCCCTGCAGCTTTATTAGTGGTTACTCTTGCAAGCACCGGCTCATAAAATTATGTTATTCCAATATCTATCTGTGACAGCATCAAGCCTGTGAAATTAACATGTGCCATGTTAATTTCAGTAGTGTTATTGAGCTTGCAAATTTTTTGGGAGGGAAGATATTGACATGGCTGCACGCTAACTGGTAAAGTACAAGGTTGGAATCTTTGGCTTTGTGAGAGCACAGTTGCCTGTCTCAAACTCTTTAAGCCACAGAAGGGCATTGCCATGAGATAAGCTCAGAGGGAGCAACAGGATGTTTCTAACCTGGCAGAGGTGAGATCTGGGTAGCACATCCTGGTTCATGCATCCAGACAACAATTCCCACTGTGGAAATCTGTGTAAAGGAGCAGCTGCAAATACACATATCACTGGTCAAACAAAGATCATCCCAAGTTATGGGATAGATGATGTCTAAGACCAACAATGACCAAGGAAGCTCCCCCAGATATGCTTCCCTGGATACCTGAAACTTGAGTGGAAGATAAACTACAGCATCTGGGAACTCAAAACAAGATTAAGGTGATGCTGTTGTTGGGGTGTTATCTCAGACCAAGGGGAAGATAACAGAGCTGGAGGAGAAGAATAGATCACTGATAATGGACACAAAGAATGCAGAATTTATGATTCAAAAGGAAAGCCGACTCAGCCACTGTGCTGAAACCAGCTCTGACTGGGTAAAAGGCAATTCAGGCAGGCAGAGATTCTGACCATGGCCTCACAGCCCACTGAACCAAGCAACCCACTGACTCAGAAGAAGAGAAATACTGAGCAGGGGGAATAACTAGCATTAGAAGTGAGGGAATCATTTAACCGATAGATTAAGAGAACTGTTTAGCCAATAAGCATTATTTTCTTTGTTTGCTAAAATCTATATGTAGTGAAAACCTTGGGACCCCATACCACTGAGAAGCCCAGGGGTGAAGGAGGACCAACAGGCTGGCAATGGATCCATGGATGTTCTCTCTTCTGCTCGATCTCTCTGTCTCTTTCATCTCTTCTTTTTAACTCTCTACCTCAAATTTGTTGTTAAATAAAATCTGTATTATTGACTTTGGCAATATACCTCATTTTCACCTTAATTCTAGGAGAGACATCTCCAAATAACTGGATCTTAACAGACATCTTAATATTCATATGAATATTTTTCCTTGTAGAATATCACAGTGGGACAAGGCTTCACCCTACATCTGTGTAAAGATATGTAATAGCTGTAGTTTAACAAGAGCCTTTTTGTTTTCATTTAGACAAACCAATGTCCTCTTCTCTTTGGTGGGAATTTGACTGGGAGCAAAATTAGAAAAAAAAAAAAAAAGTTACATTATTTAATACATAAGTGAATACATAAGTTAAAGCATTCTAACAGAAGCTGTAACAGTAGGAAATCTATAGGATAAAATACAATTGCTACTACCTGGATGGAAAGTGATTGGTATGCATGGAGACTATTCCACAGTGTTTCCTAACTTACAGCCTGGATCCTTAAGCAGAAGCTAAGAGGGATGAGGTGGGGGGTGGAGTGATGACACCACAGCCAGGCTCTGTGGCAGGGAAGGGAAGCTGATAGCACCATGTAGTGGATACATAGGCACTGTATCCACTGAGTAAGCACTCCTGATTTCATTGACTATACCTGAAGAGCAAACTGAGAGAATTTTACACCAGTTAGTAACAAAAGCACGTATAAACAGAGTCACTCAAGCTCCACCTAAATGTAAAAAATAGTGTAAAAGTGAGTCAAGAATAGCTAGAAATTAGAGGAGAGTCCATTATAACTTGTGGGATCAGAAAGGCTGAACCTGTTCTTCTCTCCCATAGGGATACCTAATAGTAAGAATTTTATGAGCATTAAATTATTATCTTGTGCTAGTTTTCCTTGTTTATTTGAGCTTGTCTCTATATTGCTTCAAATTTGTTTTTGCAGACAGTTACTATCACCAGCAATTTTCAAACTTTATCTATCGTAATTTTCTATTACCAGTGTATTTGCTAATAAAGTGTCTTACTCTGTAAACTGTTTAGCATCAGTCCCTCAAGAATGCTAGCAGTTGCCAACTGCAGATTACATAATTGACAAAAGCAGGGAGATCCAGGTCTCCCTTTCTAAACTGTAATAAAGGATTTGATTCTGATTCTCTTGGCAGGTATCCCTGACCAAGTTAGTGGAATCACCTTCCAATACAGTGGAATCCCAATAATGGGCCACTGACAGACTGGTCAGGCACAAGGCTCTCAGCTTTCTCAGGGCATTGGTAGACTGGGCAAACATAAAGGGTTCAAGGAACCCTTCCACTTTTCTAAGACACTCATCTGTGCTTCATGTGATATCCCTAATTCATACAGAAAATAATTTAAATTCAGGTATCAAGAAGATGCTCTATAGAAGCATCTTCCTTCACACAGCAATTTTCTTTAAAGTGCTTCTACTTAAAAGAAGCCATGCTGAATGTGCATTATTTATTTTTTATGTTTACACTGGGGATTGTAGGCACGTATGTAAGTCTGTTTGCTTAAAACCTACCTGTCAAATGTGCCTCATTGTGAAGGATGTCCCTTATTTTAGACTCCAACCTGATGTTATGCTAAATTTATTCCTTTAAATTACTTATATCAGAAATGCTGAATCAGTCTATTGAAGTGATTCAAAATGTTATGCTGAGTCTGCTTTCCCCGAAGGGACCGTGACAGTGGGCCCCACTGCTGGGATCACAATCACTGCCTATACCTTTCCTCATACAGCTGACAGCATAAGAACTTTCCCACAAAAGATACATGCAGGGAAATAATACTTCTCAGAGCCAAGTTAGAAGAGTTAACTCCATTGTCTTGAATATTTGACAGTTCAGTGAATCCTGTATTTCATTGTTCCTCCTCTCCTATTTGCCTGTGGGATAAAACTACGTGGTTAATGTTGAAGAAATTCTAAATGCTCCTCTTAAAAAAAAAATCATAAGATTTTGTTTTTTCTTCTCTGAGAAATGAATGTAAGGCTGACCAGATATACCATCAACACAAGTAATCAGTTATTACGTGTTGTATTTTTAATGTAAAAAATTTCTTTTAAAAGGAATTTAAAAGCCAATTAATTTAAAGATAATGAATGCAGTCCTATACCATCACATTTCTCTAAATAACCTCGCTATACTGTAGATGGCTTTGCACAAGGTCTCAGGTTTTTTCCATTGTCTATCATCTTTTCAATGCTCAGAAACGTAAAAGACAATAGTAATGAAAATACTTTGTACAAAGTCCACAACACATCAAGCATAGTATATTGAAGATTAATTAAATAATTTACTGTGTGGGGTTTTTGTTTTGTTTAAGATGCAAGTGCAGTATCATTGCAGTATCTGATACCTGTAACAGCCTGACCATTTTTTATAGCAGCAGGAAGATTAATGTGGTTGTATAATAGCCTAATTAAGTATAAATTTGGTTTCTCAGGTGTCTGAAAAGTCCTTGAGGTTTCTGAAAAAGAAAGATTAAAGAAAGGATTATTCTTTCTGAAACAAGAACTGGAAAATATTTGTTTCACAAAGAAGAATTTTATATTTTTTTCTTTTAAGGAAGAATCAAAAATACAAACAAAATGTCTTTAACACAAAAGCTTTTTTTCCCCATTTTTAATGCAGAGTATTTAAGACGTCACTGTGATTCATGGACACACTTCTTTGGAAATTTTTCCACCCTATTGCAACAATAGAATACGTAAGGACTAAAATTTTTAATATTGAATAATCATTAGCATGTGCTTATAGTAATTTTTCTGTCTTAGTCATCATTCTTTGTGACAGAGGATGATTTACTGCCCAGAAAATCCAGAGGCATCACTAAATTCTGGAAAAAACAAGTAACAAATCATGTACTGAAGTGTAATGATTGGTAAGTAAAGATTCTTTTCATTCTCCAGAGGAAGAAAAATTTGCTAACAAGAAACATTAGTTGTCTTATAGTTACAATCACATAATTCTTTTAAAGCATGAACTCTAAACTAATGGAACTTCCTTACCAAGTAGAATCTTCAAAGAAACGTGTGATTTTTTATGATCTCATTTTGTTACATTATGTTTCCTGTTGCTTTGTCTTCTTTTTAAGCCCAGGCTACACATGCTTTACCTTAATTGTACCATATGATAGGTTTGAGTATTTTCAGCACTGAAGAAAGAATCTTTTTCTCCCTTTCAACTTCTCTCTAAGAGCACACCAAATTGATCTTCACTTCAGTGTGATCCACTGCCAAGTAGCCACAAAGGCAGGTTCTTGACCTGTCCAACACATAAGGCAATCTCTTATTGGTTATGTGACTGCACATTTTCATCCTGCTTTTCCCTACTTTCAGAAAGTCCTTTGGGTTTTGTTTTTGGTGGGATTTTTTGTTTGTTTGTTTGGTTGGTTGGTTTTGGGTTTTTTGGGGGGGGTGGGAAGGATGAGAATTTAGGTTTGCTTCACCTTTTTCACCTTTTTCCTCATGCCTTCAGTAAATTCTCCATTCTGATTCTGGATCCTTCTCTTTTTTTTTTTTTTTTTTTTTAATCGTTGCTATACCAAGAAAACAGGTTTTAGAATACAGGAAATCATGTCGTCAACACAGTACTGTTTTCATATTTTACATTAATTAGGGATTGTTTCTTATTAATTGCCTGTTCCATTTTCCCTGTGCCATTATTTCTATTGACTTTTTGTCCACTATGCATGACTTCTTACCACAGAAATTCTGAAAACTATTCTGTTTATCTGCTCATTGTACTACATTTTTGCTCTTGAGTTTTGTCCCCAGAGTATGAACATTTTCATACTTCTCCTCTCTGCTTCTCCTTTCAATGCAAATTTAGTACATAGTTTTAAAATAATTTCACTTGTAATGACAGTAAATTACTGAAAAAAACTCTAACAAACAAAAACCTTTGGTACTTAATGCTGTTGCTCACAAAAAGCCAGCTACTGCAATTTGAAACCCACTGGCTGTTTAACCTGCACACCAGAAGCAAGCATTTAAAAATATCTTTCATTTACATGGACGATTTTCATACTTTTCCTGCAAGACTACTTTTTTCTGTAAATCTTTGGAGTGTGGTTTTTGATATGAAACAGAAACAAAAGCCTTGCAGTTTATCTGCAATGTGAGATTACCTCTGGCCATATCCAGGTTATTAAAAAAATTGTTCCTTCTGCATCTTCCAAATGATACACTGCTATCATGATACTTCATTGTTTCAAGGAATGTGAACAACCTGTCAGCAAGCATAATTACATAGGCTCGTTTTCCCTGTGCTTACAAAGTAAAATGTAAAGGAGAATATTCCTTTTTTCTTGTGAAGAGCCCCTCTCTCAACAACAAAAAAACAAACCAAAAAAACCCCACAATACCCCAAAGGAAAAAATATTTCTTTAAAATTGTTTAGGCAAAATTATTAGAAATTGGAAACATGGAAGCACTCAAGAAGTCCATGCACAAATAATATGCATATTTTGTATGCCTGGTTTAGGCAGTGCTTTTCTAATTTCCTGACAGCTGACTTCTCAAACTTTGCAGTGACATTTTGTTAACAAGCCATTCATTTGCTGTGATGAACAGGCACAATTCAGATATCCTTTTGACTAAAACATGTCTTGTCCCAGTACTGGAAAACCTGTCATCTTCCCTTAACTAAATCTATGACCACTACATGGACAGTAGTTTCACCACTGGAAATTATCCAGATTGATATTTTAAAGAAGATATTGCAGAGAATAATGTATAGAACTTTTATCTTAATACAGGTAACAAAAGGTGCTTGCTTTTGCATTCAGGCTTTCAATTTAACTGTCCCTCAGAGAAATCAGCAGAAGTTGTTCTGATGGGATATAGAACAATAAAAAGTATCCAGAAGAATCTTTCCCTAAAGCTACATGTATTACAGTACCCTTTTTTTAACTACACAGTGGGAGCTGCATCTGGTTCCTAAAATTGTACTTTAAAAACTTTTAAAAAGAGGTAAAAAAGTAAAAAAGATTTTGAAGTTTATTACTTTACCCAGACAATTCTTTCAATCAAATAATGGAAATTTACATCCTGTTTTGTTTTGCTTTTTTATTAAAATCGTTTGTCTTTTGTCAGTTATCATCAAAACCTACATGGTTTTGAATAAGGGAAATTGACCACTCTGCAGTCTGCAGTTTTTACAGAAAAAGAACCTCAAACTCCAAAACAAAACCAACAGTCTCAACAACGCAAATCTTGTAATTTGAAATGCTCAAATGTCATTTAAATGTGCTCAAATGAGCACATTGTGTTAATGGAATATAACCAACTGGGAAAATATTGTTATTTTATAGGATAATGCAAATTACCCTTTTTATAATGTAACGTGTCCTTGACAAGTTTATGCAGAGGAATAAAATTAACATAACCCATTGTAAATAATATAATATATTATACAATTTATGTTTGTTTGGTCTTAATTATATAAATTTTGTGATTTATGTTTCTAGAATTTTTCTTAGCCATTACCTCAGATATAGAAAACAGCCAGCATCAGTTTTAGGAAAATCTAAATTGTCATGCACTGATTAATTTTTTTGTTCATTTGTTTGTTTTTTGGGTTTCTTTTGCATCTGGATAGTTTCAGGTTTTATCTATTTGTTTGATTCAAATAGTTCACTTTTAAAATTATATGATGAGTGCACATAAAAATGTATTTGTGCTTTCAAATATCTTAAATATAGTAATGGTTTCTGCATATTGGATTTAAAACAATAATACTTTACTCTGTATCTTTCATGGAAGGTCAGACACCATACAAATATAAATTGTCAGCATAAATAGCTTTTAATTTTATGATCTTGTACAGGGGTATATTTTTTTATAATGCATTCCCTGATAGCAGTTTCAAAAAAATTCTTACAGAGACACAAGCACTGTGATGTGTATATTTTTATATCTCTCCCTTCATAAAGCTAACCCTTTATTCTCAGGTGCCACCACCTCACTCAGCCTCTATGTCATTACATTTTGCCATTACCCAGGGGATTTTACTGCTGCTGCAAAATTGCAAGTTGCATCTTTATCACTACACCTGATAAATGTGTAGACTGACAAGCCTTCTTTCCACACTGTAGATATAATTCCACTACACTCACTCTGGTAAAGACTATAACCTAAAATAAAGCTTAATCATATCAAATACCCTTTAATAATGAATGTGGGTCAGAAGGGGAACATCAAAAGTACTGACTATAGGCCAGATATTTCAAAACACTGAGCAAGAATATGCTTAGATTTAATGCTCACAGTACCTTAGGTGAAGATACAAAGCTTAAGTCTTCCATTTAAAAGCCTCACTCAGAAGACACACAAAAAGATATTGTTAAGAGTCTGTAGTTCCCAGGTAAAGTCAGTTATCCACTCACTTTCAGTCTTTCAAATAATTGAGCAAAACTCCGGTTTGTTACTTTGCTTGTTGTGGTTTTATTGTTAAGAGTTTTTTAATCCAGTGGTGAATCTGCCTGCTTTTTCAAGTGCCTTTATGTTAAATAAAAATTACATACAAAGAGTGAGATCCAGGTCCAGCTCCTTTCTGTGCATGAGCTGATTAAAAACCATATTTCGATTTTCCACTTAAGTGCCCTAACCATTTTGCAAGCTACTAAGTCTATTAGGCTGGTTCCACTGTGCAGAACATAATTCAAGAATCATTGAGTCATACAAAGAAAACATGAAAAGAAGCACAGCTTTGCAGCTTTAGTTGCTACAGACCTTACCAGCCTGGGTGGAAGCCTAAACCTAGTGCCAACTCACTGGACAGCTTCTGTGTTTTAACCAGTAGAATTTGTCTGTAAAACCTGTGCTTTTTCTTCTCTTTTTATATCAACTGTTCTAATCCCTACATTTCTTCTTGCTTTTTCCTTTCTTTATGATTTCTTTTTAAATTTTATTTTGCTGGGTCTTGTGCAGTAGCTGCAGTAGAAAAACTGATAGTAACCTTCAGTATCTTATCATAACATGCATGTTCTGGCAAAAGCTCTTCAGGTATCAAAAGCACAGGAGTTATTGTTTGCATCATCTTCTGAATTTCTAACTGGTGATTATTTTTAATAATTAGAGTAGATCAACTCATCTTTGCACATATTAACACACACATATGTATACTTACAATAGCTGTTTACAAAAGTGTCTCATACTAATACACATTTTGTATACTTCAACCACATCAGGTTATTTACAGGACTGCTGAGCTCTAACCAGTTCAGAAAAAGCCCTGTTACATGCAGATGCACGTCTCAAAGAAACTAAGGAAACTTCTAGTCAAAGTGTCTCTCAATTCAACTTCTTTTTTGTGCTTCACTGTCAAGTAGCAGGTGACAGAAGACTAATCATCAGATTTATGATTTTGAAAATATGCACCTATTTTTACTAGAAAATCTAAATTTGGTATAAAAGCCCCACTGTATCTGAAATTTCTGTGTTTTTTTACAGTTTTGTATTGATCCAAGGTCATTATTAGTCTTGCTATGTATATATAAAATATATGTATGTATTTTATATTTGTTCTATCTGCTTACTAATAGCCAATCATGCATGTGATGAAATTTTACAATAGAAACCATTTCAGAATGTACCAAATACTTCTGGAAAGATAGATTTAATTAGCTTGAACAAAAAAACAAAGAACTTTGCATTAAAATACATACCCAAAGAGTGTGTCTTCTATATGAAATAGTTAACAGCTGCTATAAAGATTAAACACAAAAGCCACAAATACTTCTAATTGTATATCACTACCTTGTAGGGTTCCTATGTGTGACACCACTACTAAGTTATTAAAATCTACTGGTAGAATTTAAATATTTTAGTACCAATAACACAACCAAACAATTCAAACAATGTACATTAAAAGATCATAGCTCTTGCTGTTTCTATGAACTGTTTATGGAGGAGAGCAGAGGAATGCATGAGGCATATGCAGCTTTAGAGAAGAAAAGATCATAAAGGATTAATGAAGGTAAGTATGTTTGGTTTGGGGAGGAATTAAACACCGTGGAGTGCCACACTGAAAAATCATCCCTGATTGAACAGACAATTAATACTCTTAATTTATATAAGGATCTGGAAGACTGGGTTTTGTGATAAGTTTACTAATTCATGTTTTACAAGAACTTCTTTAGCAGTAATTCTTAGATGTCTGCATAATAAACTTTTCAAATGCAGAGATGCATCTATGCACATTTTCTTACAGTAACATGTAGTTAACATATGTAATAGAACTGGGCCCTGTAGACACCCACTCCACAACAACATACAGGACTGAGAAGATAGTGTGGTACCACTACAAGTTAAAGAACTTTTGCTGCTGCCTATCTGTGCCTGGTTTCCCCAGGCTGACAGATGATCCATGCTTTTAGGCAAGTATTGCAACACTTCATTCTTAGCACCTACTGTGTTGATGGGGAAATATTTACTAAGTGATACATAAATTCCACAAAAGTGTAAAGTCTAGTATTTCAGATATGGAGAGTGCAAAATAAGCTGAAAGTGGTTATCAAATAAAATGAAAAAGTCTAGAAAGTTTACTGAAGCTAATTACATATGGAAATTACAGCTAGATTCTAGAATCTAGAACTAGATTCTTAAACACTTGTGTTCAGTGCTGCTTAATTATGGGAATGTGTAATTGTGTAATCAATCAGCTTTTGACGTTAAACTTTTGCACACATTTAAAGATGTTTTTTTACAAAACAGCAAATGTTTATGCCTAGCATAGGATGCAAAAATTTTGTCTTTTTTCTGTTAAAGTAAATTTGCATGTTGTAAAAGAGGCTAGGACTTATTTCCTCTGCCCCCACAGGTGTGTGAAAGGCTGATTCACATTTCACCTGTGGGACAGAGGGTAGATTAACTTCCATCTCAGAGCAGGGTGGCCTTGATCACGTTATTTGCAGCAAGTTTGTTATTCCCCAGATCATGTCTGAGCTCTTCTGTGAGCATGATAGCTGGTGTGGGAAAAACACTCTGAAAAGCATGCCAGCAGTCAGAGAGGAGTGTGCCAGTGTTCAAGGCCATGACTTAGCTTTTAGGTTTACTGGGATAGATGCAGTCTGAGAAGCACAATCCTGTGAATCTCTATTCTCAAAGAATAATTTTTAATTTGGGACCTTATTGCCTATAAAATACTGGTATTTAATAGAAAGCAGTTTGGAGTCTCTTTGGAGAGAGTAGTTTAACACCCAAAAGTCAGAATACTCATCCAAATATCTGAATGCAGAGCCTGAGTTTTCTTATCAACACCTCTTTTTGTACCAATTTTACATGAAACAGCCTTTGCATGAATTTGGATCTGGGACTCATTCTTCTTGGACCAGCATTTCACTTTCCTGAAGAGTTACAGTTCATCTCCACAGATTCAGGGTGTTGGATTCACCTGCATTTTCTTTGACCCCTGTATAACAATTCTGCTTGATAAGGCCATTAAGCAGGTTTTGATTTTTTTAAGAAATTCCATGAAAATAAGATTGGCTTTATAGACAAAAAGTGAAATACTAGTAAAAATATTTGGATAAAAAGTTGAACATATGTTTAACAGAACATGTATTTCCCCAAAATCCAGACAGCGATATTAAAAAGGTTTTTTGAGATTATTGAAAATGGAATAAAAATTTGGTATCAAAAGAAATATTTATTTTGCATTTTTCCCTTTCTTTTTCTGTGTGATAAGTCTGAAGAATATTTTAAAAAAGAAAAGTAATTCAAACAAGACTCAGAAAACTTTAGAATGAAGCACTTCAACTTCTTGAAATACTTTGCATTTATTATTCAATCATGGTCATGAAGTTGACAAACATTCCAGTTAAGTTCCATGCTTATGGATCTGCTACTACCATGGATCTGCTATGGATCTACTACTGAAGGGAATGTTAATCCACAGAAAACCAATTTTTATTATGAGTTACAACACTTATTGGAAATACAATAGCTGCTTTCTTAAAATCTGCAGGGTCACAGACAAATCTTTTTTACTTATGCTGCAAAAAATTCAGGACAATGGCAACTTCCAGGACTTGCATGAATGCTATCATCCCTGGTGTTTCACCAGATATTTCTTGAGAACCTCATTAATTTCTAAGACTTCATTAGTGCCACACATGGATCCTTTCTTTTTTCACCTATGTTGTCATGCAGATATGCTTTTAATGACACTTTTGAAGGAGAGGTTTTGTTTTGCCTCTCTTCATCCTCCTATAAATTAAGGGATCTACTGAAAAAGTACACCTGAAAATGTCTATTCTTTCCATGTATCTTATGGTCATGTATCTTCAGTCCCTTTTCATTGACTCTGAAATGGAATTAATCAACATAGTTTGTCTTAGACTACATATCAAATTTAAAGACAGTAAATGTTTGCCAAGATAAATCTCTGAGTCAATGATAAATGGAACACCTTAGCCATCATATTTCTTAGTAAAAAGTGTGAACATTGATTTAATATGTGCCCATAGACTGTAGAAAGTTATATAGATTTTATTCATAAATAAATTTTCCGTGTGAAATACAGCACATCCTATAGTGGTGTAAAAGGGGGATAATTGATGCAATTGCAATTTTTTCTGCTTCTTATTAGTATTTGGAACATTACAAAGGGTATAAGGTAGATCTAAAACAATTACATATATTTACACTTGAATTATTCAAAGAAGTCAGAGAAAAGAGTCTTCAAAAGTTTGATTAATAACAAAAAATTCAAACATCAAAAAATCTGTAAAATTACAGTCTTTTCTAACAGATTAAAAAATCCTCAGTTGAAGACAAAGTTACATAATTCAGTATATATGTATTTCTGATATACAGAAAGAGTCTAAAAAGAGTTACATTATAGATGTACAGATACATCTATAATGTAACTCTTTCAAAGAACATAGTGGAACTGAAAATTTGTATTTATCAAAGACCAACTTTTGTCAAAATTATTTAGTCTTTTGAATGTTGACAATATATATTCTGTTCACCTAATCATTTATTTACTTGTTCATTTTCAAAACTCTTGACTCCACTGTATCGTCATAGGAATTTTAATTGCTCTATTTTCTTGATACAGACTGAAAAAAAAAAAGAATTCATTAATAAAAATCTGTAAGATTTGACCAGTTTTCACAACTCCTTTGCTGTCTTTCAGAGTAAAAAACCCAATACAATATCTTAGTAGGTTTCACTAAAATTATTATGTTTAGCATGACCATTTGCTGTATTACTTCCATAGTAAAGCCATTATATACCCCTATGTGTTTTGCAAAAGTTCACAATACTTATTTCAATATAGCACCACTCCTGCCAACTAAATATTTTAAATTTGCAGGAAAGCAAATGCTTAGTGAAGCCCTTTAGCTTTAGAATAAATGGGGGGGAAGGGGTGGGGGGAGAGCTGATTTTCTGATTGATTTAGGTAATATGAATAAATTATTAATCCTTATGGTAGCAAAGAAAATTAATCTTTTGAGCACAATAAAATTAAAAGGTTTTGGCTTGCCTGATCTCAACAAAGTAAGATGAATTTTTAATACAGTAAATTAATTAGGCACATAATGAGGAATAGAATGCATAATAACTCTAATTCTGATAAATAGCAAAATAGTTCAGATGCTCAAAGAAATAAATATCATCCATCACAAACACACCTTAAATTCTGTTTGTTAGGGAATATTAATGGTAAGAGAGCTTGCACAGAAGTGTTAGATAAATTCTATTTGCTGATTTTGTTCAGCACAATTACATTATGTGCTGACCCTCATCTGTAACTTTTTGTGAAAATGATTTTAGGACATTATTCATTTCTGAGGGTGGTAATGTACCATAAAGGATTTGTATTATCATTAAACATACTGTCTACGCCAGGTGTTACATGTTATTTGCTTCTGCCCTGAAGATCATTTAACAGCTTATAAATCTTTATGGCCCCATGATGTTTTGCTACAATAATTTGCATCTTTAAATAGCTTCTGAATTATGCATTCTAAAAATAAGTAAAAACCAACATTTTTGTTATTAAAGGACATATATCTTCTGTTTTACAATAGCCTGAGTTACAAATGCTAAGCAATACTAGTATGGGAAAAACTAAAGTTGATTAGGAAGGCAAAACCAATTTTTCCGACCTTTTGACAGCATAAAGGTATTTCAATGCAGATTAAGTAGTTAATCCATTTAAGACATGTTCTTTTATGAGGACTCTCCAGGAACTTTAAAGAATTATATAACTGCATAACTCTATTTCAGCAGAATGTCATGGATGCTATCTATAGGTGAGTTTTGAAATCTAGGAAGTAAATATTTTTAAATAAAATCTAATATAATACCTTCTATAACAAAAATGGATTTGGAAGTTAAGAAATAACTGATTTGATAAATTTGTCTTGGCTTCTTATTGCTCTGTGTATCTTTATTTTAATGGATAGGTTTATCCTTTAAAGAGAAGGCTACTGCAAAGTCAGGGGCTTGTCTTTTTTAGTGCATACAGTCTGAACCACCATGGGAGAGGGAAGCTTTGGGAAAAACTGGGCTCATGTTTTCAGAGAGCATTTCAGAAAGGAATGCTTATAGAACAATAGAAATAACAGGTATTTTATATCAAGAAGGAAGCTTCCTCAGGGAAGCATGAAGAGAACAGGTAATCATCAGAATTCACAAAAAAATATTTCCTATGGCTGAGGAACAGAATTTTACTTTGCTACTTTTTCCTCAGCTCTGGTCAGCTTGTACCTCCTTTTTATTACTTGCAATATCTTGATGTTTCTGATGTTGCTGTCTTAGTGGTCACTTGGTGGTCTGGGTGATTAATGTGCCTACTTTGAACTGTCTTTTCAGCTCCAGCTGAAATTCATGGGAGAGTCCCCAGTGACTTAATTTTGTACATCTGAGCCCTCCCTTTTCAGCAGAAGGTAATGTCAAAATCTATCACGTTTCAGGGGTTTCAGTTGCAATTCTTGAAATTTCTTACACTTACAGCGTTAGTATGTCTATGCAGATTATGCCCAGATATTGCATATGATGGCTAATAGATATTTATTAGTAAAATAATTTGAAAATAAATGCTAAAACATACATTGACGTTTAGCTTAGTTAATATAAGGTCATTATCATAAACTCCGCTGTAAAACTTACATTACTTTCTCCTGCTCTTATTCACTAAGTCATTGTTTTATCTATATTGTCAATGTTATGCATTTTTTTTACAAAAAGTATTCTATACACTCACAGGAGTAATATTGATTCTCTCGTCTGTAATTTAAAGTTTGTATTTTTTTAGATGAAGCTTTCACAATATTCTGACAGGCTAATTCTTTAGCTTTCTATAAAAATTAGAGACTATATACTGCATATAAATTATTTTCTTTAATAATTAAAAAAAAGCAACAAAGGAAAAAACTCTGTGCCCTCAGAACCAATAGAATAGCTTATTTATATAATAAAATATGTATATATTCTAAATAGGAGATATGTATTCTAAGTATGGTCAAAGATGGTGATATGAACATAGGTCTAAAATTCCTGAAAAATAATTTAGATGGGGTTTAAGAAATTTAAAAATTACCAATTTGATCGTCAGAACAAATGTGACACATATCACTCCAGACTATGTGCAGAATGCAGTTTATTAGGAAATAAATTTATCTATATTTAAAAGTATGAAGTCAGGGCTGCAGATACATTTTATGAGAGAAAACAGAGGAATATTTCTGTTCCTTGTACAGTTTTCTGCATAGTGCTTTATAAAGAGTGAATATAAACTGTTGGTCATTGTTCATTATTGACAAAAAACTCCTAAGAAAACAGTATTAAAAATATTTGGTGTTAAAATAATGAAAAAAAAAACCCAACTATTGAAAGTCTTATCATGTAGTGTTTAATCCTGTAAGTCATAGTAATAAAAATGCACAAAACAGAAAAATAACTTCAAGCCATTAGAAAAGATCTGTTCTGTAAATCCTAATTCTCTGATAATAACCTGCTACAGAAGCGGTTTATGTCTTTCATGTGCCATCTCTCTCATATGGCATTTGTCAATCTGTTCATATTCTAATTATAGTAAAGAATAAATCTAGTACACGAAGAAACAAAGTTTTTGATCAATTTTCTCTTTTTGAACTAAAAACTATTACAAAGCTCTCACTTTTCAACAGTTATATTCTAAATTATATATAATTTGTGATTATACATTTCCATAGATCTGAAGTCAAGCATTTAGCACTGACTTGTATAGTCTTATCTTTAGAGTCCGGGTGATCAGGCCTGAGAACTCATCAACCAGAAAGATAAACTAAGGTGTGAGTTTTCCTTGCTTGCTCTTGCCCGATGGTTTTATGCTGTTGCAGTCTTCTCTGCTGCTTATTGAATGTATCTGGTCAGGCCATAAGCCAAGACAGATGATTTCCAAAACATAGCAATGAAGTTGGTAAAAGATCTAGAGAACAAATCCTGTGAGGAGGGGGTGAGAAAACTGGGATTCTGTAGCCTGGAGAAAAGGAGGATCATGGAAACTCTTATTGCTCTGAAACACCTACCTGAGGCTGTGGGAAGGTGAGAGTTGGTCTCTTTTCCAAAGTGACAAGCAATAGGATGAGAGGAAATGGCCTCAGGTTGTGTCAGGGAAGGTTTAGCTTGAATATAAGGAAAAAATTTCTTCACTAAAATGGTGGTCAAGAACTGGACAAGGCTATCCAGGGAGTGATGGAAACACCATTCTTGGTGCGATGAATCCATGGTGTGAGACTGTCTATGACTATGGGCTGTTCAGAAGGCACAGGCAAGGAAGGAAGAGCAGAGACATGCTCTCTGCATCAAGACATGGATAGTGTAAAGAGCTCTCTGAAAAACAGCCATAAACAGGTTGAAAGCTTGTGGGTAAGAATCAGAGACTCAGGCAGCAAAGGGAGCCTTGTGACTGGTGTCCACTACAAGCTGCCTGTTGCTGAAGCCTCCTTCCTCCAGCTCCAGGAGGTAACATGCTTGCAGATACTTGTCCTGCTGGGGGACTTCAATCACTCTGGCACCTGCTGAAAATGTAGCATAGCTAATCTTGGAATGCATGGAGGGTAACTTTCCACACCAGTTTACAGACAGCCCTTCAGGAAGGGATGTGATACCATACCTGATGATCCCCAATGCAACTGAGCTAATTGGTGATGGCAGCAGTGGAGGCAGCCTGGGCTGACCATAATCATACACTGGTGCAGTTTACAATCCTGAGGAATGTGGGTCAGGCATAGGGCAAACTCAGGACCCTGAATTTTGGGAAAGAAAACTTCCACATGTTCTATTTTCTAGACTGTTTCTCAGACAAATAAGGGCAGCTATTGGGACAGATTTTTATATTATTTGAACAAATAGAATTAGATACTATAATAAAAATTCTCCCTTTTCCTTGACAATCTGAATTACCCTGGTAATTCATTACCAATTGCACTGCCTGCAATCAGAAAACAACACAAAATAACTCTGTCTAGTGATTAGTGTCTAAAAGTCTCATGCAGGATGCAAATTAAAATGACTAGATGAATTACTTCTGGGATTACAAAACAGTCTTGACAAAGCTACCAATTTGGATTTTCTGTGGTACTTATGCTTTCATAACTGAATTTAATCTTTTTTGGCCATTTTTATTTCCCTATGGATGAGGTCTTAAGGATCATTCAACTGCATGGTTAGCTTTTCCTGGAGAGAAAGAAAGGGCTAAAATGTTTTCCCTCTTTCTTTTCTAGCAAGTTACTTCTTCAGCCTTACTTATTAAACTCAACAGATTAAATCTTTCGTACCTCTAGGCTGTACTACATCGGGATACCAATCCTCCCTTTCAACACATACTTGCCTCTCAACTTGCTACAGCTGCCTATATCAACAACCCAGTTCTGAAGACAGTCACTACAAATCTACAGGACTCATGAAAAAGGGTTGTAAACCATGGCAGCTCTACTGCAGCAAGAGTAGAGAGTGCTCCTCTGTCCTTCTCAGGCATTGATCTTTCCCACTTAATAAATAAAACCTTATGTGCAGTGGAGTTTTCTTAAGCATTTCAATACATATTTAAGGACTTGATTGACATATTCTCCAATTTAGGGAAATTCCAGAAATTTAAAGAAAGCACCAACTAAATAAGAGACTGAAATTGGAAACATAGCTTCTCATTAATAGTAGTTTCCTATGTCTGACTTTGTTTTTTTTTCCCTGAGTTAAAAATTCTAAAGTTATACATATACTCTGGTGAAGAATCCTATTTTACTGGATCTTCAGCATTTCAGATTTGAGGTGGTGTGGATGATCCATAAGTTTTAAAATTTGGGCAGTCTGAACAGCAGCTCAGTTAATAAAATGCACTGCTATTATCACATGTAAGTTTAAATTCTTAAGGTGTTACAAAGTATTAAAGAACACTTGTCTTTGTGCACAATAAGAAAAAGAAATATATATTCTCCTATGTGAAGAATAATGTTTTTTCTTAAGTATTATCAGGAAGATTCTTACTATCATGAAAATATATTTGCTTCCTAGGAAGCTGAAGGCCTATTTTACCATACAGAAGTTGTTTAATGCTAAAGAGAATTCAGACTCAAAGTTCTACTGATTTTTTGCACAATTTTCATTGCTAGTTTTGCCTTTACAATTAAAAATAATGATGGACTGATATAAAATATATGCAAAAGTAGCAAGAAAATGAGGTATCAAATTATTATTGCTGCAATGGGAGAATAAACTAAGTTGGTAAAGTTTTATTTGAAAATTATTCAAAATTATTCAGTAATCAACAGTCTTTTACACTGAACACAAGTTGCTAGTGACTGACAATGATAAATGATATTTATTTCTGTTATTCAGTTGATGATAATGTGCTATTCACATAGGAATAACTTTATCTAACCATTATATTTTCCAAGTTCTTTGTATTGTTTAGCTATCATTTAATAATGGACAGTTCCTGAATAGCATGTAAGAGTCACTGAACTTAATTTTTCTCCTAAATTCAAAGAATGCAGAAGGCCTTTCAAGTGTTTTGCTGTTTTGATTTTTTTTTAAAGAACGATATATAATTTAAAACACTTTATCCATATGTTTCAGTTTAAATTCTCTATTGAAAATATTACAGCTGTACAGTAAAGCATTATTTTTTTTCATGCCCTTTAAGGTATGCGTGTTTTAGCTGCTGCTAGATGACAATGAAACATGTATTGAAGGAAAAAAGTATGCTGTGTGACCCCAACTTCCACAGATGCAAGTCAGAGGAATCCTCAGAATTCCAATTATCTGTATGCAGGACCATTCAATCTAAGGATGTGAAATATCATTTTTACAGTAAATAATTGATACAGCTAAATATTTGCTTGTTTTATTATTGAAGTCATTGACCTGTATGACATCTGAAATATTTACGTTCAAGTTAATCATAAATTTGAATAAGCTGATTATCTACTAGCAATTCCACTTACTGTTTATTTGGTTTATCACGTCCTCTAATCTTAGCTATCTATCAATCCTTTGACTTCATGAAGAATCTCAATTTTTTTTTCTATGCAAATTCCAGACCCTCACTGAAACTAATTGTTACAATATTTTAATATTTTAGTGTTTAAATATTATCTTTTTAAAGAAAATTTCTCTGTGATTTTCAATCATTTGGACACACATATACTTTTTTAATTTTTTTTTAAATGGTATTCATTCTTTGTATATATCTAAGAAAGATGACTCCTTCCTTCTCTATATTCAATTTTGAAATGTTTGTCTTTCCCTCTGAAATTTTACCTTTGTGTATATTTTCTTTCCTCCATCCCCCTCCAGTTCACCTACACACACACATTCAGGAATAAAAGATATTCACAGTTTGTAGGCTTTTTTTTCTAATTTAGAAACTCTGACAAAACAAAATTTTTATTCATGGAGAAAATAGAAAGCCTATGGAGTTAATAGGTTCCTTATGATCTTTCAGAAAAATACCTAGATTTTATTTGCTTAGCAGATCCAGTTTTATTTTTTTCCTCTTGGGGCCACAATATGAAGTAGAACAAAGACCTCAAAAAGGCTAATCAGATATTATAAAATAACAGTTTTATATGTCTTCACTCAATTCAATTTTAGCCACCTAAAAATTAGCCTGTAAGACTATGTCTGTGCTACCAAATTAAAGATGATCTGCTAATCCCCAGACCTAAATCAAATGTCAAATGTTTGGAATCCATGATACTTAAAGCCAGTATTCCTTGTGTCAGATTTGCACAAAGATGGAAAAATGGAATAATCAAAACCAGAGTCAGGAAATAGCTAAAGAGTTAACAATATGAAAAAGAGTTAAACAATATGAAAAAAATAAGTGTTTAGTATTGGAATGCACTCCCTGTCCTCCTTTTGTTCCACAGCTAGTCTGTACCTTATGTCTACATCTATTACGTAAACTCCTTCTACCACTTAGGTAGAGATAGATAATTCTGTTGGTTTGTGGATTTTGACAGGGTTGACTTTGAAAAAGAAAAGAAAACCTAGGCTTGAGTTGAAGACTCAGGAGATACCACCCTTCCTGGCTGGCTAGAGGAGAGTCTGCTGTGGTTCTCAGAGATGTGTCCTGCCAGCAGTGAGGCTGAGTGTGCATGCACAAAAAGCTTGTCCCAACAAATACACACTATATGGACCCAGAAGCACACAAAAAAAGGTGGACAGAACTTTTACAGGCATACCCATAAACACAAACAGCATACAAACAAGTATGAGCAACAGAAATTGGGCCAACCCTATTCCTCCTTGGGGCTATCCACTAGTAAGTTTGCATATCGGAATGTATACGTGCCACCACCAAGTCTCATGCCCAGCCACATTTACTGATCCTTCAAACACTGACTTTCAGATCATCCAGTTTCCATGCCCAGAGCTTGGGTGTTTCACATGGTCTCCAGCTTACAGGCTATGTCTTTCCAGATGCTGGCCTCCATCTCCTTCCCTGTTAATCCTGAAGTTTATTAGTGAACTCCTTAGTGCACCCCCAACACAAACAGAATATAAAGTAGTTAGGAATAGAGTCTGACAAGAGCACAGGATGAATTGTGACAATCAGTTACACTAGAATCTTCATTAAATAATCTTCAGTAAAAAACTTTGTTGAATGTAAGTATTTAACTGACATACTATTCTGTGTCTTTGCAATGGTGACCAGTGTTCATCTGCAATCTCTTGTTTAACACAGTGATTGTACAGTTTTAAGAGATCCACTGACTCAATATTTGGTATGGGAATAGCAATGAAGTCCTTGATTCTCTCTAATTAAGATTAATTTCTGTATGACAAAAAGAAAAATCATGGTAAGAATAACCTTCAATTTCAATGTGTGAGTGATTGCACTGCAAATTCTCTTAGGTAGCTGGCTTTTCCCTTCTGATTAAATGAGGTTGACTGCCTTATGGATAAGGGGCAATGCTCATCTGAATCTCAGGGACTTTTAAGCATTACTTCTAATATGGATGAACTTAGTCTTGCAAAACTGAATGATGTAATATACAGCTTCACAACATTCACACTTATAGAGGGTTGACCCTGCCTGGATGTCAGGCACCCACCAAAGTCACTCTACCACTTCTCAACTGGACAGAGAAGGGAAAATATAAGGAAGGGTTCATGGGTTGAAATAATGTCCCAAAGACATATCACTCACCAAATACCATCATGGACAAAACAGGCTTGAATTTGGGATATTAATTGAATTTATTACTAATAAAATTCAGAGCAGGACATTGCTTCAGCTTCACCCAGTTGTTACAAATGAGTGTTTTAAGATCACTGAAAGAATCACCAGGAAAAGTATCAGTAAAAGCAGATTTAGTATAAAAGTGACAACACTGACTGCTGTGGACCAGAAGAGCTCAAAGTTTCTCATTTTGGACTGCTGTTTATAGGCTGCAACAGGGTGGACTTTGGTCATAACTGCTTCTTCCTGGCCACACTTTGGATCAACAACTCTTTTGAAAAGTGTGAGCATAAGAATGTTATTATATTCAGGCAAAAAAAAAAAAAAAAAAAAAAGGCAGGAGCTCATTAGACAGCTCCAGTTCCTGGGAGCAGCTGTTGTTTCCAATAAGCTCAAGAGGAACTCAGCCCAGGTGCTGTTCATCAAGTGCCCAGTCCTAATGAGCAGTTCTCAGGTCATAGTGTGAAAGGCCTGAAAAAGGGGAGTAGGGGGAGGATACACCACCACACCTTCTTAGCTCTGCCTTCTTTCCCCAGAGGTGCAGGGAGACAGGCAACAGGGGTTACAGCTACTGGTTCACCATACATAGTTTCTTTGCTGCTCAGGGAGAAGAGTTCTTCCCCTGCTACAGCATGGATTCCCTGTGGGATCACAAATTCTGACAGCAAAGCTGCTCCAAGGTGGGCTACTCTCAACACAGGTCTGCAGATCCCTGCTAGAAATCTGCTCTGACACGTGTCTCCCATGAGTTCAAAGCCTCCTCTCAGGTATCCACCTGTTCTAGTGTTGGCCCCTCCAACACTAGATCTCTGCATCCCTGTGCTCCCCCATGGGCTGCTGGGGCACAGCTGCCTCACCATGGTCTGCACCACAGGCTGCAGGACAATCTCAGCTCCAGCACTCGGAGCATCTCTTTCCCCCACGTCTTCACTGCTCCCGGTGTCTGCAGAGTGGTTCCTTTCACACATTCTCACTCCACTCACTTTCTCTGAGAGCAATTACTTATGCACAATAATTTCTTTTTCTTCTTCTTAAATATTTTATCATAGAGGTGTTGCCGCCATTTCTGATTATCTCCAGCTTTGGCCAGCAGCACATCCACCATGGAGCTGTCTGGCATTGGTTCTGCTGGACATGGAGGAAACTATTAGCACCTTCTGTAGAGCAAAACCTGGCCATGCAAACCCAATGCATACTCAAAGTCTGCCACTAGTTAGCATATCTTAAAACATAAAGAGGCACAGGAGACAGATGGTCATACCTGCCAGTTCTGTCAGTTAATTCTAGATAATATTATCAAGGTGGCTTTCAAGACCATGTGCCAAATTTCTCTAAAAGCGTGCTTCAAAGGGCAACCCATGTCCTTTAAAAATCAAGAAGTGGAAAAGATGCTTTACAACTTGTAACTCTAAGGTAAGCTACATGATACAGAAGACAACACCCTGCTTAAACCCAAACAGGACAATTTTTTGATACATTCATTTTGATACGGGAAAAAACCAGCCTGGTGGGTAAAGTCCTTTTCTGTTGATCATTATAAATGTAAGTCTCAGAAAATGGGGATGATTTAAAAGTTGAAGCTTACCTGTAAAATCAATATCAAAAGCAACAGCAACAACAGAAGATCAACACTTTTAAAAAATATTATGATTCTTTCTTAGGTATTAGTTGATGAGCTTTCTGTTTGTATGTGTAAATAAATATTAAAAAAACGACCAAACACCTCTTCCAGGAAAGATAATGATAGTGGTCCATTAATAATAACTGTTGTTTTATCATACAGAATAAATTCATGTGTTTTCTAAGAAATCTTTTCTCTTGCATTTCATTATTTTAGTTATGGCTCATTCAGAATCTCCTTTGCTGTTGGTGGTTGTCATCTTTGCAGACTTACTTTAAGTTCCCTATAGGTGCATCTCAAATACTCTTTCTTCATCAGACAATACTTTGCCTCACCCAGTATGAAATCTTATGATTCAGTCATCCTGAAATATAATAAAATACTTCTTCGTTCCCTTCCTACTCTCTATTTTATCATAACAACCCCAACTGGCTTCAACATATGTAAACCTTTTCACTCCAGGACATGGTGTCACTGACTGAAGGCTTCAAAGTGTAAAAGAACAGTTTTCCACTTCAACTTAAATAGCACCAACTGAAATGAAAAAAATACTGAGTGAAATGATAAAAAAAAATCCACTTATGCATATAGCCTCTAGATACTTGCCTTTTACATTTTTCTCCTCATCTGAGTTAATCACATTTCTATTTGGCAACGAAAAAACAACTCACACTGTTTTTCTGTGACAGCACCTCAGTGACTCTGTCTTTTCTCTCTGTCACATACAGGGTTATTAATTAATTCACATCTATATACATATTAGTTTCTGTACTTCATCATTCCTAATTCAGAAATGCTGAGGTTCTGCAGTTTCCTTTGATACTAGTTTCAGTCTTGAGAAAAAATAAAAATCCTGCTTTCCAGATTAAACAGAGAGGTATATTCAAATTAACCATTTTTCCATGGATCTATCAATGACTTTTAATAAGATATCCTTTCCTATGTCTGTTGCTGTTTCATTTTGTGTTAATCTTGACCTAACTGGTTCTGTTTGATTTAATTCTATGCAGTCAGAATAATATCATTACTTTAAAAAAAGACATATAAAATAGAAATTTTCTCGTTTCTTTTATGAAGGGAAATATTTTGTGCATTTTTCCCCCCTTTGACTAGCTTTACTACACTGGAGAGGAAGGAAAACATGGCTTGCTCTTACTACTTTGAATACCATTTTTCCCCACTTTTGGAAGTATACTTTCCAATAAAACTGTTATTTCCATATCTTTCTTACCTACTTACTCATTATAATTCGTTGAAGCTGAAAGCTAACTTGTCCTGATCTGAACTGAAATATTTAATTTATTGTGACATTTTTTTTTCTGAATTTTATATCCAAATTTAGTAATTTTATCAATTTTTGTGCTTCACAGATGCAGAATTAGTCACTTAGTTAATATCACATCACCATGGTTACATAATTAAACTTTGCAAAGGGTGCTTATAATGGTATTGCATCTGCAATTTTGTCAGGAAAACTAACATTTTTGCCCAGGAATAAAGTCTTCAATTTTCCTTAAGACATATTTAAAATAATTTTAAAATTAACTTCTATATTTTGTCATTTTTAAAAGGGAAAATAGGTCTTATGTATAACTTATTCTGTAGGAAACCAAGGTACATTCCTTACACTTTCATCTGACAGAAAGAAACTTCCATAGCCAAGGTCAAACTATAGTAAATTGGAAATATATTATGAACCTTGAAAACCAGAATATTATTAAAATTCAAGTAACCTTCCAAAATGCAGGGGTATTATCACTCATCTCTATTATAAAACATTTTTGATTAACAGGTTAAAGTAAGATGAAATGAGAAGTTCAGAGGTGTAATCATGTAATTATACTATGGTAGATGAGGTTTTGAAAGATTATGACTTTGTCTCACACATTTAGGTAGCTTATGTGTTGCAGAATGCCTCACACTGCTGCAGTTTGTGGTCCATATTAAAGATCTTTGTGGGCTATTTCAGAGAGAAACAGCATAAAGAATAATTTATCCAAACTCAGAATACTACTACTTAATTAAAGATGCTGAGCGCAAAGCAAATTTCATCCCTTTTTTCTAAGATACATATTCAGACATTATATATGCCCCAAAAAGGTTATTTTAGGCGCCACAATTTTCAAAAATGCTCAGATTTCTACATTTAATACTTTACACACTTGCCTTTCTAATTTGCTTACCAAAGTATACGGCTGACACAGTAGATAGCTACTTCCTTACATCACTTTATTCTATTCACCTACACTCAGATGAGCAAAATAAGGAAAATTCCTAATGCTTTTCTAGTTATTTTTCTCCTTCATATAGGTGCTAAAAAATAATAATTGTGAAAAGTCACTCATTTAAAAATGTTGTTAAGGGTAACAAAATAAAGGATAAGCCAAAGCCCTGTTTTAGTTTCCATATCTCTTCCCACTTGATGCTGTATTGTTTATGTATAATTTTTTTAATAAAATATATTTGGGAGAATGTAGTAGTGTAACAATTGGAGCACCTTTTGATGCAGCTTTAATTTATTACTTCATACTTATGGAAGTTCATATACATACTTTAATACATTAAATATTGATTTAATACTAAATCACAGGATCAGGCAGCTCTGACAATGCACATGTCAACACACCAGTAGTCAAGGAAGGACTGATCTGTGGCCTCTTGCAAGAGCCCAACCCACACAAATTTGTGTCCCTGAACAGAATTCCCCCTAGGGTTTAGGAAAAATGACTGATGTTGTTGCAAGGTCACTGCCTATAATATTTGAAACATCCTGGAGATGGGCCAACATTCTCATGACTGAAAAAGAGCAAATGTCACCTACAATAAGAGCCCAAAAGAAGACCTGGGAAACTGCAGCCCATTAGTTTTACTTCATTCCCTAGAAAAGTATTGTAAGGAGTCTTCCTAAAAACTATTCCAAATCAAATGATTCAGGTGATAGGGAAAAGGGACCACTGTCTTACTAAAGGAAAATTATGCCTAATTAACCAAATTTTTCAGGAGAGTATGGGTGTTTTTTTACCTGGACTTCAGCAAAAGTTCAACACTGCTTCCCACAGCCTCGTCCTGGACAAATTGGCAAGGTACAGATTGAATGACTGGACAATGATATGGGTGATTGACAAAGTACAAGGTTCTGCAGCTGGGAGGCCATTACCAAGGAGCCCAATGCAGGCTGGATCTGTGTGTCTGGGAAGCAGCCTTGCTGAGAGGGACCTGGGAGTCCTGGTGAACCAGGTGAGCACAAATCAGAAAGTGTGATGCTGCAGCAACAAAAAGCAAGTCAGATCATGGGCTATATCTACAAGGGTATTACTGGCAGAGAGAGAGAAACTCAGCACTTGTAAGGCCACACCAAAATGGCAATCTCCAGTTCTGGTCCCCCCAATTCAAGAAAGATGGAGATGGCCTTCAGAATGTCCAAAGGAAGGCTGAGAAGATTAACAAAAGGCTGGAAAACACTCTGGCAAGGAAAAACTGAAGGAACTATAGCATTTCACCTCATAGGAGAGAAGCTTCAAGGGGAACCAGTACTTGAAACTTCATGGAAAGAGAGGATGGAGGCTCTCTTTCCACAAGGAGACACATAGAGAGGACAATGGGTGATGTGTATAAGTTACACTTGGAGAGGTTTCAGCTTGATAAGAAGTTTATAGTAAGAAGACAGTAATTAATTTGGCCTTCCAAAGGATATGGCAGAGTCTCCATCACTGTAGGTTTTCAAAATGCAACAGGATAGGGAGCTAGGTGAGGTCATGTTGGCTCCTCTTCCAGCAAAATATTGTACAGATGGTCTCTTCAGGTCCCTTCCAACCAAGCTGTTCTATGATTATGTAATTCAATGAAGTAGAAACCAGAGAAACCCAGACATTTCTAGAACGCAAATTGTTTCACTTAAGTGCTTATTTCTTACAATGAATCACATTGAAGACACCTAGAGCCATTTCTCAAATTTGAGGGGTTTGGGGCCTTGTTGTGGGTTTTTTTGGTTTGGTTTGGGTTTTTTAGGTTTTTTGGTTTTGGTTTTTTTTTGTTGTTGTTGTTGTTTTAGTTTGGTTGGGGTTTTTTGGGGTTTTTTTTGGGTTTTTTTTTTTTTTTTTTTGTTTTTGTTTTGGTTTAATTTCAGGGGATATCTACTCTTGTGGTATTAAACTTCTTTACACATTTTATTTAAAGGATAAATAGGAAAATCCTAAAGGAACTTCTTAAGCTGACCACATGTTTACTTTTGAAATTGTATCAAGGTTTCATTAATATATGTCATCTGGAAACCCATGCCAAGACATCTAATGTCATTGAAAGTCCTTAGCCCCACCCACCTGCTGCTTCAAGGAGTATCGCCCTACTACGTGTCCCAATGTCTCAGGGCCATTCCTGGGCATGTGTCTGATGCCTTAGGGTTCCCCAGGTGGACCTGCTTTTGTGTGAGCAGATGGAGTCAGCCTGGGCTCTCCTGCAGGTAGAAACTGTAGGCTCCTGTGTTCACTCAATTCTGAGGTGGAACATCACCCATATGAATCTATGCCCCAACCAACCTCAGGTTTATTAAGTCATTCATTTATTTATGTCTTTTTCCTTTCTCTAGGCCTTTGGCTGGTAAAATTTCCATAGCCTTGTTTCAATTTTACATGAATAAAATAAGCATGCAAATTCAATACACAGTATATGTTGTAAGAGTAGTACCTGAAACCCATCATGACTAAGGAATATTTATTAATTACTCCTATTCATATCTTTAGGCTTAAAAGCCAATAAATATGTTATGGTGATAGTGATGGCTTATATAATTACATGAAGAAGATAGTATAATATTGAATAGAATTAGGAAGATGATTAATTTTCTTTAGAAATGCTCTTTTTTTTTCTTCTGGATTTACTCTATTTTATATTTTCTATTTTTTTTTCAGGGTAAAACAAGGGAAAAATCTGAGATGGTGTATTGAGCAGGTGCTGTGAAAAATGAAATCAAAATATATAATGTTATTTAATAAATATGAAACCGTGTTACTTTGAGATTTGCCAGATGTTCCTGATATATTTAATTTAACAAATTTTATTATACTGATTGCCTGTGGTATTAAGCTTTGGAGAATCACAGTATTTGCCATAGTCCAGTCCCTCAGGCAAATGCTTAAAGGAGAATCCAATATGACATACAAAACAATAATAAAAAAATAATCAGCAGTAAGATATCAAGAAGATGAAGGAAAGAAGACAATAGAATAAAGTAATGAGTGAACAGAAGTTTCAAGAATGTCTTTGGTGACAGCACAAAAGGTATATTGCTTAAAATCTATCTAATAGAACCCATGCATCTGTGCATCTGTGCACAAGCACATGCTTGCTGGGGCAAGAATAATATCCCATAGTTCTGATTTTCACCTTTTTTATCACTTTGGATACAATTTAAAGATTACTGGTACAATAAATACATTATTACCTTAATCGTTTTGTCCTTTGTTTTAATGCAATATTGCTAATGTCTGAAATTGTTAATATGCCTGAAATTACAGTATGAAATTTAATTGAATGCATCTTGCAATAGCACTGTTATTTACCGGTACAATAGTTAAATTCACACTAAATACTGTATCAACATACTTGAAAAAAGGCACAATATTTTTTTTTCCAAAGTATTTATGCAAAGAGTTTCAAGTGTTATAGGGAACTATCAAGTTATGAATGCAGATAACAATCGACTTTCACAGCAGACCTTGGTCAAACCACTTTCATGAAAGTTTTATCGAGTCAATAGCTAACAAGCAACCAGAAATAAGTTTCATTCAAAATCTATTGCAATTTGTGTTACATCAGTGTTAGTAATGTTCATTCTCTCTATCTAATCAGGTATTTAGCCACAATTCTAGGCATCAACCTTTTTTTACAACAAGTAGGACCTATGACAAACTGTGCTGTGCATATACAGCTTATCTCCAGAACTATTCCTTTGAAATATCTTCATATATGTATTAGCCTTACCTACTTTTTGTCCTATTATTCTTCAGTTTAATACTAATTTAAACCACACTTGGAAATGTTCGGTGACATTTACATTATTGCTCTCAGTTTCTTGAAATAGAAAGTTACCTTTCTTTAGGATTCATAGAGCAATGATCCTGAATCAAATATTCACATTAAAGTTTAAAGGAGTTAAGAGCAAATTATATGTTCTTTTTGGTACTTTATTTTAAAGGAAAATCTTCAGCTGATCAGAAATAACATAAAGTGCAGTTCGCTAATAATTTTTAGGATATCTATTCAGCATGGAAGAAATAAATACAGGAAAGAAGAATTTTAAAAACCCAAACAGATCCCTTCATAAAACGAATGTATTTTTCTTACTTTGATGACACTTGAGAAGTGTTTTTCTTCATGTTTTTTGAGTGTTTTTGTTGCATAAATAGTTTTAATAAATACCTTCCAAAATTCAGCATCAGCTTACATCTTAGTAAAATTAAAAAATGTTATTTAAACGTATAAAGGTAAAGTATTTTTGTATACATTAACATTGTACTATTGCTAAAATATGCATTCTTTCTCCAGAAATAAAGAGCACAAATCAGTCTAAAGGCAATTAGTGAAAGGTTAAAAAGTGCTACAATGTGACTATTTATTTGGTTATTTATTCTGCATTGCTCAAAATTCAGGTCAGAAACAGCTGAACACAAGCTCCTGGTGTGGAAAAGCAAGTCAGGTCTGAATGCAATTAGTAATTCAATTGAATGCATTGGATTGACTTTTTTCATTTCAACTACCCTCTTATTCCTGATGGAAAGTTCTTTTCTTGACACAGATGAATTTTCCTTCAAATATCTTTGAAATATAGGACTATTATGTAAATCCAAAGCAATAAAGAATGACAGAAGATGCTAGGAAAACATTTAGCACAAAGCCAGCTATGTAAATGTATGTGAAAATGTGTAGATGAATGATTTATGTTTTAATTGGGAGGGGAAGAAAAAGAACTTCTAGGAAAACCTTAGATATTCATCACTTCATGTAATATTTCTAATATCAGCTGGCAAGAGTGATATTGATTCTGCCACTAAAATCACAACTACAACTGCAAATCACTGTATAAGTAATAAGACAAATGTATTTTGGCATACATTTTGAAAGTCTTGCTAAGTATAAAAAAATGTGATAAAAAATGAAAGCAGCCAACTGAATTTTTTTTCTTCAAATACATCACTGTATGCATCTTTTAATAATACACAAGGGCAATCTTCAGAGGGCAGGTGATGAGTTTGTCTTGATTAGTTTCTTTTAATGCATATGTAACAACTTCAGAAAACCAATAAAGGTTAAATACATGTATATTGCTAGAACTTTGAAGAACTTCAGCCAGATGTTCTTCAGCATTTCTTCATGAAGAAACAGGGAGAAAATATTTAATTTTCAAATTTTTGTGTTTCCCCTTGAAATTCCAAAGAAATCAATAAAAATATTCAAACAAGTAAACGTCAATTATTTTCTGAATACACAGGAGGCAGTTTTGAGAATGCAGAATTATCTTACATTCATACTTCTCCCATCATAGACAATTAATTGTAATGCTTATAAAAAGATCCGAGGAAAGAAAGTGTTCTAGAATACACTTACACCTTATTTAAACAGTTAAAACTGTAAAACCTAAATAAAAAAGCTATTCATCAATAAACACTTTCAAAATACTTCCATTATTTGGATTCTTCTTCTGAAATGCTGCCTTCTTTCATATTTTTTTTGTTTTAAAAATCTGTTTCTTTTATCTTATATTATACTCCAGCTTTTACTTCTAAATTAAAGAAAACTTGTTTGACACTCATATGTGGTCAGTATATCAAGGAAGAGGCATTCCAAGGCAGAGCAAGCACTCCTCTGAAGGGACTGTGACCCAGGAATAAGACCTTGCTTGATCTGGTACACCTCTGAAATTACTGCAGCCTGTGGAGAACCAATCCTGGAGCACAGGAAAAATGCAAGGAAGAAGACGAAAAAAGGAACTACGTCTTGACCCCAACCCACTGTGCTGCAGATATTGAGAGAGTTGTTTGCAGTGAAGCAGAATCTGGGAGTGAAGCTAGGCCTGGAAAAGTGGTAAAAAAAGGTGTTTTATTGTTTGTCTTCTTTGTTTCCCAATACTCAAATCACTATTTACAGTAATTGACAATAAATTAAATTATTTTTCTCTTTTACCCATAAGAGCAATTGCTAAGTGTTCTCTGTTTTATGTCCAGACACATGTTTTTTCACATTAGTCTCCACTTGAGGAGGACAAGTGGGAGAGTGGTTGGATGAAATACTTCAGTGGAAATTTGAGCCTGCTATGAGTGAGACTGAACTGATGAGGGAAGTAAGGTAAAGTAAAAATCAGTTCCCCAAAAAAATCCACATAAATGTCATTGGGAAAAAGACTAAAAGTCAAAACAAATGCAAATCAGGATTTCACTGTGTACAAGAAGCAAGAAGGATGAGGCTTATAAAAATTAATAAGAGCATGAGAACACAAGACCTTTTGATATGGAGCTCAAAACAAAAAAAAAGATACTGAGATATAGAAGCAAAAAAACAAGACAGAGTAGGGTCAGTGTCTGAATCTTTTCTTTTAGTGGGATTCTTCATGTTTTCCATATCAGTGACCTTTTACAAGCATTAAGTTATGTTTGTATTTTATGGAAGGTAAAGATGAGGAGCAGGCTCCAGCCCGGTAAATATTACTTTATTGTTACTGGTAAGAGGCCAAAGACATTACACTGACCAACACCACAGGGTCTCAGGATTTGCCTGAGCTTGTACTGGACTGAGCTGGTTCCAGCCTGTAGCAGTTCTCATGTCTTGTACATGGTATGATGGAATGGATGTGGCTGTGTATTTTCTGTATCTCATTCTGTGTCTGGTTAATAACAGTGCACCAACAGCCCCAGGCTGATTCTGGAGGAGACTACTCGGTGCCTTCAGATGGATCCCATGGGAAGGAAGATTGTTGTTGCAAGAATCATTTAAAGAGAAAAGCAAGCTGACTATTAGACTAGGGAAGAAGATACTACTACTGCAGGCATAAAATTCCTCCCAGCAAGGAAATGGTAGTGCTGCTGAATCAGAAATTCCTGCATCTATCGCACTTTCTGAGGAGGACCAAAAGTGCTGACTTTAGGGCTAGAAGGGACTGTGGGAGAATAAAGGTATTACTCAAGAAAAGAGGAAGATACTTGGGAAGTTCTGACAGTAATTTTTGCCTTTTCTTATCAGGCTTTTTCTATACTAATTAGACAAATGTAGACAATTAGAGAATTCTAGAGCATTAAAACATTAATTTGACTATCCACTTAAAAAAACCCCAAAACATGTTTGTGTAGCAAATACCCTTTTACGCATAATCTTATTTTAGGATTCTTAAAGTAACAAAGTAACAAAATCGAGCAGTAGATTGTTTATAATATGTATAATCTCTGTTGAACAAAGAAACATACAAACCAACCCTCTAGAAGAATGGTTATTTTACTGTACTGGGAGATCACACCAAGTTTTCTATAAACCATTGCATGT
>JANIJU010000001.1:60721056-60791750 GCA_025504685.1 Leucosticte australis
TGTATGTATATCTGTAAAAAAGTGGATTATTTCCTCTAAGGGAAAAAAATTAACTCTTCCATGTTGTTGTTATTACTAGCTCACACAGTAAACACAGAAAAGCTACTAAAAGTGTCTTTCTTTTATTCATTTTTGAAATGTAATATTGATTAATATTAATCCTATTGATTATGTGCGCTTATTTATAGCTTTTTTTTAAATGAACTAAAATGTGCTAAAGTTACATCAAAATAGTTATCTAGTAATGGTTTTGTCAATAACTGAATGTTTGGAGCTGTCCATGCGAAATTATTGCTGATTATTGAAAGCAGACTCTATTGAATTTTACTTTCTCAGTGGATTTTTGAGTCTGTGAAATTTGTTTCTCTTTCAAGAAAAATCAAGATGATTTAGAAACTCCAAAATCTGTTTTTATTTCTTAATGGCTAGGACTTTTGGGTTTTAAATAGATGGTCTATGAAAAATATATCACCCTTCTGGAAAGAATCAGTTCATTGAGATGAAATTAAAGTTTTAATAAAAATTTTGAGACTGAATTTTCTGAAGCTGTCATAACCATAAGTATTATATCATTATGCTTGATCTTGTATTTATGTATGAAGTGTATAATTCAAGATGCAATTTTTTTTTTCAAGTGCAATAATTACAAAACTTTTTTTCTTCTTCTTATCACTTTTTTTTTTCCTTTATTCTAGCTTATTTCTAAATTATTTAGATAGGGGATTTAAATCATAGAATATTCTTTAGGCTTAATTAGGTTATCTGAGAGTCAGATTGTTTAATGTTTTCCTATCGGAAAGTAACTGAGATAACAGTAAAAACTATAGGCAACTGTTCAAGAAAAACAGAAGACCTGGTTATGATTTGGAAGATTTGAAAGAGGATGGGGGATAAAAGGCTTCATAAAGTTTACCACATGCATTGAGCAGCAGAAGAAATCATTAAAAACATTTCAAGCGTACTTAAACTAAAAAAGATACATTTTTAAAGCAAGTAGCTTTCCTATCAAGTTCTGGTTAAACATAAATATTTTCGAACTTTGTTATTAATAATATCTTCTCTGAGGTGAAAAGAGAAAAAGGTTTCAGAGACTATTTGGCTAAGTTCAAGATCTTTCTGCACACTCATGAATTCAGTGGGATTTTCAACATATGAAGGCATTCCTGTTCTGTTTCTGTAGCATCATTGACTATATCTTTTACCTCTGTTCTTTTCCCTTGTATTTTGTTTACATTATACCATTTAGCTTCTGCAGTGCCTGGTACATACTACATCAGTCAGGTTTTTGACTGCAGTTAGAAGACTATGTTGATATATGACTTGTAGCTGATATTTAAAATTTGGATAATTTTAATTCTTCATAATTTTAAATTATAATTTATGATATCCAACACCCCATTTTAAATGCTGGTGCTAAAAATATTTTCCATAGAGTGTTCTTGCGTCATTCTATTTCCTTCTTTCTCTTTCAGTGACAATGTCACAGGTTTTCTCCTTCAAATTTAATCTCTTTTGTCTTTTAGGCAAAGATAAAACAATCTTCATTGGTAATCAATTACTAATCACAGAATAAAATCTAAAGGGTTGACTTGTCAATAAGAACGCTGCCAGTTTTTATTGTTTGTGTCCAAAGCAAACCTAAGGAAACAAGGAATAAAAGTCACATTCTGTTACAAGTCCAAAAGCGCAAGCACATAATGAATAAATCGATAGAATAATCAATAGACTCAGAAAAGGATGAAATAGAAGGTGTTAGTCTCACTATTAGTAAGCAGATGACAGTTCATAACAGCATCTCTAAACTAAACACAGTCAGTTTTCTGTATAGTTTTAAAGGAACAAAACTGATAGTTGAACAAACATAACCAGAAAAAGAATAAAATAGTGGCTTAAGTGACTAAGGTCATGAGATAAAAATATTTAAAGTTGACTAAACCCACAGATGATACTTTAGATTATAAGCATCTTTTATATGACTGAGGAGAAGAACAGTGGAGAATATTTAATCTGATTTTATCGTGGTAAAAATTGTAGGCCTTTTTTGTAGTGTGATAAAACTGGTCATTCTAGAAAACTAAGCATACTCAGGAGATCAAATATGAAAAATTAGCTCCACAAATTCAATAGAATTCTGGCTAATTTTGGGAGGAGAACCTGCCACTTTTAAACACTTTTTTCCTTATGCACATCTTGCACATCATTATAGATTGAATTTCTGAAGTCTCGTGTTTTGGTTTGGTTTTTCTTAATATACATTTAATACTAAATGTACTTATTCATACATCATACAAGTATTTTCAGAGTGATTTGGCCACTACTGATAGGATTTTAAACTCATGCTGAACTGTATTTCCTGCATTAAAAAAGTATCTTTTTCTTTTGTAAGTGTTATCATAGATCTCTAACTCTTGGAGAATCTCTTTATTCTTAATCATAAAAGGGAAGAAGAATTTGTTTTACATGCAGTGAAACTTATACAGCAGAAAAAATTTTATGTGATGTTTTTGTGTTAATATTTTACATGGATCATGGTGGAATAGCACCACACTGCATATATTCAATGAAGCAGTTTTTTATGAAAGAGCATAATACATCAGAAAGAAATATTTCTGTCAACTGCACTGCTTTCTTTCTATTCCAAAGAGAATTTTCATTTGTATTGCTTGTGCCCCAAACATAGCACTCTCATGGCTCACATCTCTGTACACAGTGTGTTAATTCTGCAGATATTGGACTCCTTCATAAACCAGTAATCTCCCTGTTGTGTCCAGCTGTATGAATTTGCCTTCTCTCTGGCTTCTTTGCTTTGCCGTCATTCTGCTTCAATTGTTTGCTCTCTGTTTTTCTGGCCTTTACTCTTTCTTATTTTTCCTGAAGAGAAAGGTTGGTCAACACTGCAGGTAATTTTAGATTCATTTTTTGAAACCTCAGACCCCATATTCCCCAATTGGTATTACAATTATCCCAGGTCAGCAGTATGTGGCAGAACGTGGCACTTGCTGTATACCTTTTTCAGTGCCTACAGTCAGACAAATTTCCAGTGCTTGCTGTGTGCCCCTGTCAGGCAGGCAGAGACAGAATGTATGTGCTGGTTTTGGCTGGGGGAGAGTTAATTTTCTTCCCAGGGGCTGGTATGGGGCTGTGTTTTGGATTTCTGCTGAACACAAGGTTGATAATATAGATTTTTTTGTTTTTGCTGAGCAGGGCTTACACAGAACCAAGGCCTTTTCAGCTTTTCCTCCTGCCACACTGGCAAAGGGTGGACTGGGGGTGCATAGGAGGCTGGGAGAAGACACAGCTGGGACAGGTGGTCCCATGTGACCGAAGGGATAATCCAGACCATGTGCCATCTTGTTCAATATATAAAGCGGGGAAAGAAGGAAGCAGGGCGGATGTTTGGAGTGATGTCGTTTGTCTTGCCAAGTCTCCATAACCTGTGATGGGTCTCTGCTTTCCTGGAGATGGCTGAACAGCTTCCTACCCATGGGAAGTGGTGAATTTATTCCCTGATTTACTTTTGTTGTGTGCTGCTTTTGCTTTTCCTACTAAACTGTCTTTATCTCAACCAATGAGTTTTCTGACTTCTACCCTTTATGTTCTCTCCCCAGTCCTCTCCCACTAATGTGGGAGTGAGCAAGTGGCTACGTGGAGCTTGGTTGCTTGCTGGGGTTAAACCATGAGAATATGTTATACTTTTTCCTTTGTGTATTCATGTTGATCTTTAAACTCATATATAACTTAGGGTTTAGTTAACCATGGATCTGCCAAATGTTGAGTGCTTCTCTTTTTGAACAAGGCTGTCAGAAATTCACAGATTTTGGATGCGACCAAACAGTAAGAAACATTGCTCTCTATGGCATGACATGGTATTTGAATTCTATCAGGAAACAAACAAACAAAAATACACAATAAAAATCAACTCTGTACAGCCTCCGAATTTAGAGAGAGATTCCTAGTAAGACTGAATATTGTGTAGAATGGAGACAATTAGTAGGTAAATGTTTTCAACCCGTTTTGAGATCTGCAGATGTACCAAAGGAAGCCAAACTAGGTACATGAGCAAAAACTGGGAGATATAGGACAAGCTTTTCACAACATAATAGAGAAATATTGTGAAGGATAATCTCCATTTCCCGACTGGAACTGTGTGAAGCTTTTGGAGAAGCCACATTTTCTGCACATGCCAGTTCTCTTCAGACACCATTTGTTCTGCTGCATTTACCAGTGGAAGTGGTCACACAAAAGAATGTGCAGAGCTCACCATGGCTCCCTTCCAGCTGTTTCTGGCTGTGACCATGTTCCATTCTGTTCCACAGTGATGTCTTGCTCTATGCCGTCATGGCAGCTCCTACTTCGCAACAGGTTTATTTCTTTAACACCAAATTAATTAAAAAAGAACCTGTGAAACAATTTTAACTAAAGGAGAACTTAAACTTGCTTTCACCATGTGTTATTACACTGTCTAACTATGTGCCTAAGAAAAGGCCACTACAGTGTCTTGAGCAAATATTTGGTTTAAAAAAGGATATGCTTTTAATAAGCTTTATTGGAAACATTTTGTGACTCAGTTTTCCTATTTTAGGTTTCAGTATGCTGTGATTTGACAGTCTTGAACATCTAAATAGTGACTGCAGTACCTACCACAAGTAGATAAATCTTCCTGTTGAGGCTTTTAACTCATCCTGCCCTGTCCACCCACCTGTATGCAAAAATGAGGTGCCTAATTTAGGAATTTATGTCCATTACACAGCTGAAATTAAGTTGCAAACTAGAAACCTAAGTTAATCAAAGTAGACCCTTTAGCAGAATTCACAATCCAATACCCCAATTAATGTTCCCAAATAATGCTTTTTTTCTTTAGGAATCTCCTAAAGATTAAATTACTCATCTGGCTGAACAGGAGCCAGCAGTGTGCCCAGGTGGCCAAGAAGGCCATTGGCATTTGTACCAGCACTGGTGTGGCCAGCAGGACTAAGGCAGTGATTGTCCCCCTGCACTCAGCATGGTGAGGCCACACCTTGAGTCCCACATCCAGTTCTGGGCCCCTCTGCTCAAGAAAGCCATTGAGGGGCTGGAGCATCCTGAGAAGGGCACTGGAGCTGGTGAAGGGTCTAGAGAGTGGGTCCTATGAGGAGCAGCTGAGGGAGCTGGGCGTGCTTAGCCTGGAGGAGACCCAGGGGAGACCTTATTGCTCTCTACAGCTCCCTGAAGGAAGGGTGTGGCCAGGTGGGGATTGGCCTCTTCTCCCAGGCAACCAGCAGCAGGGTGAGAGGAACGGGCCTCAAGCAGCATCGAGGGAAGGTCAGGTTGGACATCAGGAAGAATATATTCACTGAAAGGGTGGGTAAGTATTGGAATGGGATTCTCAGCAAGTGGTGAAGCCTCCATCCCTGGAAGTGCTCAAGAAACAGCGGGACATGGGACTTAGTGCTGTGGCTTAATTGATATGGTGGTTTTCAGATAAAAGGCTTTATGATCTTGGAGGCCTTTTCCAACTTTAATGTTCAATGATTCTATATTTCTAGGATTTTTGCTAGCCACACAGATTAAAATTATAGGTGCTATTAGATTAACTTTTTCAGTTTATTGTCACATTTTTAGTTTTCTTGAAAAAGAATTAAAATGCATCAAAAGTTTCATGACATGTGAATCTATAACAGTGTGTAATTTTGCATGTAAGCAGCTAGATTCAGTGTAAAGGTCACCTGTTTCCTCCAATCACTTAGCTGCTGTTTTTAAATCTACAGAGTGATAACTTTAAATGGAAGTATTAAAAGTGTTATTTTTCTATTTTGTGCTTCAGTTTTAGAGAACTTAGATCCAGTTCAGGCAATACCTTAAATCATCTGATTTTTTTTTTTATATTCCAATGTTGAATATTACTTCATACATATGCAAAATCAGTAGCCCATGCTTGAACATACTTATATAACAGTATGAATGTGAGTGAGCATATATTTATGCTTAGATTTACGTTGATATGGTAGAAATGACAGCACTTCCAGAAGCTTTAAAGTCTGTTTCCACCACCTGCCCTTTTCAAACATGTGCCTGCTCCTTGTAGTAGAAGAAACCCAGTATTAGCAACAGTAATATTCACATTTGCCTTCATTGCTAAACTAGCTTTTTAATCAGGTCTTAAATGTATACAGACCTTCAGGTTTCTCATGGGATGCCTATAAAGTTATTTCCTCTGATTGCATTATATCCTGTAGCAGTTTGGCAGGATGGCATTGAATTTTTATGTGATTCTTAAATTGCTTAAGCAGCCATTGTTTTTATTTTTCTTCCATTATAATTTTTCATGCATTTTTTCCTAAAAAGTTTATTTTTCAACCAAGCGAATACTGTAGTCCTTCAAGAAACTACTGATTTAGTACAGATGGGCATTTCATGCAGGACAATGTCAACAACATCATGCAACTATATAATTTAATACAAGGTATCTAGTTATAAAAGTTTCCCAGAGGGAAAAAAAACAAAACCAAAAAACCAATCAAGAACAAAACTGGCATATTTAATTTATGAATATAGAAATAGTACTTTCTAAATTTTCCTGGAAATAATGCAGCTGATTCCTTTTAGCTTTCATGACAAATTTGTTAATATTATGCACAGATCAGAATTAATCATAGCCTTGAAATATTTATTTGTATAAATATATACAAATTTAGAGTTTTAGAACTACTGGATATCACTAACTAGAAAAACACCAAATTATGGATATTCTGGTAAAATTACAAATAGTTTTGACAACATGATTTTTACACATGAAGATGAAGTAATCATGTGTTTGTCTAAATGATGAAATTTTTTTCCAGATCTTATGACAGCTGTCACAGATTCAGCACAGTAGTTTCTCCTTTGCTACATATCATCTTGATGTTTGACAATCCCACAAACCCATGCTCTCAGAAAATTTACTCCATCCCATCCAGAACCAGCACAGTTTTCCAATGTCATTCACTCTTTTTAATCTATTGTGCAAATAAGAGCATAAAGAAGCTTAAATTGCCAATTATTTTGTTTATTTGTGTTTTCCCTTAAGCACTTTATACCAAGCATGCTTGTGAGAGTAATTGCTAAGTTACATGCACTTTCTTAGTCTTGAAAGATAACTAAGCTGAATGATTCCCTTTATGTGGATAAATTTCAGCTAATGGAACTCCAGCTAAAGGACTCATTATAATAAGAATTAAGCCACAATATCCTTCTAAGGAAAAAGAACCAATCAACCAAGCAAACAAAAAAAACCACTAAGAACAAGAAGAAAACCAGACTGAAGAAAGAAATTATGTCATTATTGCCTTGCAATAAAAATAGCTATGCACTCATTTTGTTTCCTGTGTTTACTACCATCTGATTTCAGAACAGCTATTAGAAAAGTTCATATCAATGCCAGCAATTTGTATTCTACATCAAGGGCAGTGTCAGAAACTGCAGATATGATACCCAGTAGAAGAACTGCTTGAGACATGAATCTATAGAGATAGATCTGCAAAAAATACCTCAGGAATGGCTATTCAAAAGTGCAACCAAAAGCTGAGTTGACAATTACTATGTTACCAACAAACCTTCCTTAAAAAGGGGAGTGATTCCATAGAGTAAAAATGGCAGACAGGAGAAATTCTTTCTTTCTTTCTTTCTTTCTTTCTTTCTTTCTTTCTTTCTTTCTTTCTTTCTTTCTTTCTTTCTTTCTTTCTTTCTTTCTTTCTTTCTTTCTTTCTTTCTTTCTTTCTTTCTTTCTTTCTTTCTTTCTTTCTTTCTCTCTTTCTTTCTTTTCTTTCTTTCTTTCTTTCTCTCTGTTTCTTTCTTTCTCTCTTTTTTCTTTTTTTTTCCTTTCCCTCTCTTTCTTTCTTTCTCTCTTTCTGTCTGTTTTTTTCCTTTCTCTTTCTTTCTTTCTCTCTTTCTGTCTGTCTCTTTCTCTCTCTCATTCTTTCTCTATTTCTTTTTCTTTCTCTCTCTCTTTCTTTCATCTCCAGCCATCCATTTCTAACATATATGTATATTAATTTATATACTTACATGTATATGAATCCATTCTACTGTATTGTCTACTTTTCAAAGTTTATATATAACACTAAAATATAATCCCTTTTAATCTGGTTTACAAAATTCATCATTCTATTCAATTGAAGAATGAACAATGACCAAATTTTTATGCAATTTATAGAATAGAAAAATTTTCCTAAATTATTTCTGGGATCTATTATAGATTCTAAGATTTCTTTCTGATGCATTGTATCAGGAAGGACTCTGAATCCCTTTGCTGTTGTTTACGAATGGCAAAAAGATTATAGCAGAATTCAGATTAACTACTGTTTACATCAAATCAAACACTTTATTCTGAAAGGGGTAGAATTCAAGGTTGTGAATACAAAATGTGGTAGGAAGAACCAAGATCCAATATTTTGGCTTCTACTATCTATTATATGGCAATTTTTTTTTTTTTTGATCATAACTTTTGAACAAAGGACTTGGCAAATATTCAAAACTGTGCATTAGAAAGTCATGGTCTCTTTTGTTTCTTGCCCTCACCAAACTCAAGTATTTATTTTACATTCAAAAGATGGGATGGGTTCAAAAACTCAAAACCAACCTACCTACCTACCTACCTACCTACCTATCAATATCATTCAAAATGAGTAGTAGTCAGGTAGAGAACTGTTTCATCCCGGGAGAAATGTGGAACAAATAATTTCAGAAAGAAAACCTGAATGTGGTCTTTCTACATCTGAGCCAATATCTTCATAAAAGCATTTTTTAAAGGCTTTCCAGAGTTTTACCTATGATGTAAAGAACATGGGTAGCTAACCAGAGACAATAGTACTATCTCTTTGGTAGGAATGAAATCTATTTATGAGTTAGTAATTCTGCTTTCAGTTACAAAACTGTAATAAGAGAAGGAATTTATTGTATGGTTGCAATTTTAGCTATTGCCTTGATACAATTATTTTTTTGGCCTCTAGTAAAACTTTTCTTGACATTAAGCTAGTTTAAAAAATTAAATTTCTCAAAGTGTATACTTAGATCCATGTAGATAGATTAGAAGACTATTTCCATTTTTAAAAACAACAGTTTATTCAGCAGTTTAATCAGATCAGTTTGATCCCTGCATGACCCAGTGTTAATACAAACATAATTGATAGCAAAATGGAGAAGGGAAGTAGAAGGGGAAGGGGAAAGGAAACAAGTGGATTTCATCCTTAATATCTTACATGCAAGAAGTGAGGTATAAGATCATTAAATCTGGGTTTTATTCATGTAAATTGTTTCTAATTGCTGTGTCTTTATTAGACACAGAAAAAGTTTAAGAAGTTGAGTGATGCAGAATAATATTAGACTTGTTTTTCTCCTCAAAATACTTTCAATTAAATGTTATCTTCTAATGAACAAGGAGCTATTATTTAATATACCTAAGGACTTACTGAAGATACTTCTGTGTAATATCCATAAAGCATAGCACTTAATATTATAACCCATAAAAATTTTAATAATTCTAGGTTCACCGAAGAAAATATGATATTCTTGCTGGATTTTGTTAGCATAAAGTAAATAAATCTGCAATATTTTTCACTTTTGAACTACTGTTTATTGAAAAAAAAATTCTTGAGAAAATGTACTTAGTAGACCAACCTTTAGTCTTTCATGGACTAAGCACTGCCATTGAGCACATTACATGTAACCTAAGGACTGAAATTAAATTCTATTCTGACAGTTGAAAATACTTAAATCAGTCATTGTTCATTCCTCATATTTATTAGTCTTGGGATGCCCTATACCACTTGGATATTCCTAGAAATAATACAAAAATGTTGGAGATTTCCTAGGAGGATATCTTCTCTTCCTTCCTGTTTCTCCTCTTGAAAGAAAATTTCAGGTTTTATTGCCTGTTTTCTTTTGTTTTGAAAGTTTAACTAATTCAATCTGATAATGGAAATGTAAGCCTTGAGAAATTAATGGTACCAATCTCAATTGCTTTATAATGTTGAATAAAATAAATGTGCATAGATTTCTACCAGTATAAGAATACTTCTGATGATTGCCGATGTTAATACAACATTAATGCATCATTAAATGCTAAATGTTAAAGTGAGTGAAGATAATTAGCATGCACAGGCCTAAAAGATCAAATCAGTGTTGGTAAACAGCTCATACCTTTTAAAACCCCCCCTCCAGAAATGGATGGTGTGTGAAGAAGAAAAGACCTGTTTGTGCTAACACTTTATGCATTATGCACATTGCTCAGAAGTGGCAATCAGGGTGAAAGCTGTGGTACTCTGTTGCATTGTTTACAGGGGTCTTAGGATGAGGGAAGAGACGAGAATGTTGACTCCATGTTCAGAAGGCTTGGTTTATTATTTTATGATATATAATATATTAAAACTATACTAAAAGAACAGAAGAAAGGATTTCATCAGAAAGCTAAGCTAAGAATAGAAAAAAAATGAATAACAAAAGCTTGTGTCTGACCGAGACAGTCTGGACACGTGGACTGTGATTGGTTATTAATCAGAAACAACTGGATGAGACCAATCCCAGATCCACCTGTTGCATTCCACAGCAGCAGATAAGAATTGTTTACATTTTGTTCTTGAGGCCTCTCAGCTTCTCAAGATGGAAAAATCTTAAAGAAAAGATTTTTCATAGAACGTGTCGGTGACAGTACTCCTCTCTGGAATATTATGTGATACTGTGTATATTTCACACAAGGAGAGTATCAAGGCCGTTGAGCTGGAAAGAAATGAAATAGCAACGCATTCTCAGTCAGAGTCTTGTGATCTGCTGTCCAGCGTGGCTGCTTTCTGCTGGATCTCTTCTCCATGAGCATTGTCCTTGGTTTAGCTCTTTTCACTGACCCATGTCTCTAAAAACCAGCTGTTCAAGTGAGCTACAAATTTTTGACCCATCTCCTACTCTTCATAGCACTCTCATACAATTAAAAGCATCTGGCTTAATCTTTTGCCCTAAAAGGATTCAAACATGACTTGTCAGAATGAAAGAAATCAATGATATGTAGAAGGACTGGTTACACATCCTGGAAGTCTGTTTGTGCCTAAATGAATTGAGTAAAGAAGAAAACAACACACATTAACTCCTGAGTGGTCTTTAAATTAACAAAATTTTAGAAAGAGTATTAAAATTAACCCTAAATTAAAAAAAAAGTTTATGCTATTGATGATCCTCAATTTTTATAGAGTTAAAGCTCACTAGAAAGAAGAGCACTCTATTTCATTTTAAAACTGAGGAAAGGGCAACAGGAGAGTCAAGACAAAAAGTGATACAGTTGGGTGAGATTTTAAAAAGTAAAATTGTTCATGAGATAATATAAAAAGAAATTTTTTATTTGTGTTATTTTTTCAAGATAAATAGATGAACCTAAATTCTATGTGAATATTCCTCTGCCCTTGTACTCCATACATTCTATGTTTGGTTCATTTTACATGTGTTAAGCAGTAGTTAAGTAGGGTATTTAAAATCCTGAGTTACCTCCCGTCCCTCCCCCCTCCCTCCCTGCCCTCTAAACAATAAATTGAGCTTTGAATAAATAATTCAGACAACTTCTATAAAGCCTTGTTTGTTTGCTTGTGGTCTGACTTAGGCTTTAGTTATTAAAGTTAATGTTAGTGTAGCTTCAACACACTCAGCTGTGCTATAAGTTTATCAGAAGACACTGCTGATGGAATATAGTTTCATGGTATCTGTAATACCACTCCATAAAAAGATCTGTTCTGACTAACTTCAGCATCTGACTTCCTCTTACATAGTTGGCATCCTGGGTGAAATTAGTTTAATCTCAGGAATGTCACATCAGGATGGCAATTTAACTCAGTCCAAATGAATGCCCTAAGCAGGTCACATGAAGTAGTCTCTGGAGAGTGCCATAAAAAGTTCTATGTTCATAGTTAGGACCATATATATATATGGATATCTATATTTTAAAGCTAGCTGTCTTTTAGAGATTTGAGGTTTGTTGATAAAACTTTCACCTCTGCTATTTTTCTTTCAATACATTTTTAAAATGAGAAGTGTTTTCACTCGAAAGTCTTCAGAAATATTCATTTTCATTGACTACGTAGGGAATGCAGGCACTTACTTCCAGAAGATGCATCTATTTTACCTTATATATTTAAGTTGTGACTCAATAACACAATTTTCCTCTGTGAATTTGTGTGTATATTTTTCATTTGTGTACCTGAATTGAAAGCGATGAAGACTTCCAGCATTTGCTTGTACATTTAACAAGTTGTAAGAAGAATAAAGTACAACTAAACACAAAATTTTCACTAAGTACAAAAGCCCTGTGTAATCAGTATTTTAATTAGTTTTCAAAAGCCAAATAAATAAATAAATAAGAGTTACTTAAAATAAGTGAATTTAACAGTGTGAATTCCTATGACTATATTTTAAAGCTGTTGGGTTTCTGTTTTCCAAATATCTACAGCATGTAGAGCAACTAACTACCAGTTGCTACCTATTGTTTTTCATTAAGGCAAAGAAGAGGCAGAGCTGGAAAGTATATTTTCAGGAACAGAAATAGTTTCACAAATATGAAAGATACTGCAACCTGGAAAATGCATGTGCAATAGCAGTAATATAATACTAAGAAGACTTATTTCAGGGATTATTGCATTCAGGGATAACTTGAATATGTTTGATTAATTAATTGAATTAAATTGCAGCCTTTTCTCCTCTTATAATCTTGAAACTCCTGCTCTGAAATGTAGTTGATTTCCTTCCATAATACTTTCCAATATCTTCCTAAATGGTACCTAATGATTGGTCTAAGTTAAAAGAAACTGAGCACATATATGAGCACACTTTGTAAAAGTGTGGAGGCAGCCAGTGTGGTTCCCCACCATGAAAATTTTGGCATTCCTTTTCTAGTACAACTGTCCCTGGAGCCATAGGCTCTGTGAGTGTCTGAATCCTAACCCTAGCCTTACAGCCCTTACCCCAGTGCATTCTTGATGCTGCATCTGAGGTCCCTATCACCATGGCCCAGATTGGAAAAGCGTTGAGGCAGTCATGTTTTTACCTTGTCATGATCCACTTGGGATACCCAAATGTCCCTGGAGCTGCAGGCTCTGGGGCTCTCTGGACCATGACACAAACCTTAAATTTAAAAGGATCTTCTTCTTTATTTGAGTTCCCCATCAGTATAGGTGAACATAATTAGAAAGGTGTGGATGCAACAATATTAGTTACCTGATGTGATCCCTTTGGCATGCCTTTTCCAGCCTCAGTATCCCTCGGACTATGGGCTGTCTGGGTCTCTGAACCCTAACCCACAGCATAGTGGAACCTTGGTGCTGCATCTGAGGTCCCCATCACTTGGAGTGCTCCAGAATGGAAAATGTGGAAGTAGCACTGTTGTCTGTTCCGGATAGGTAAAACCTTTTAAAAAAGGGCCTTGGTACTCTTGTAAAATCATGGGAAAGTGACTCAGCTGAATTAGAGGTAGAAAAACAAGTTATATAACCATCACATATTCACATCATGGTGCATGGTGATTGGTTGAATTATGTTTTTTATGATTTAAAATTACATAACTGATAAAGGACTAACTGCTTAAAAAGGCCTGTTTTTTGCAATAAAGGGGCTTTCATTTGCACTTGCTTGAGGACTTTGTGTTCCTTTGCTTCATACAGACATCTTGCCATGACCTACTCGGTCCAGTCCCAGTGTCCCTGAAGCTGTAGGCTTTGTGGCTCTCCGAACACTAACCCTAAGATGTTGGTGCTGCAGCTTAGTTTCCAAGCAGAATGGGTGGCCCAGACTGGGAAGTAGAGACAGACTGCTCAGATGGGGAAGATCTCATCTGAGATGGAACAGTTGCATTCTTTTTAGATTTCCTTGCCATTTCTCAGCTGTTTAGTTCAAGAATGTGCAGCTGCCTCTCTCTTATGAAAAAACAGGTGGCCTGATGTAAGTTTTTCATATGACCACAGGAATGGAGTGACACAACAGTCACAGTTGTGAAGTCTGCTGTCCTAGTGCTGGGCCAAGGTGTCCTCTGATTGTCACTTTGCTGCCCTCTTCAGCACTCATTTTGGGTATTCCCTGGATCCTCTCCCATTGACCCTGGAGTGTCCTGTGTTCAGAAGCACAGCATCCCTCTTTCTGCAATAGTACCTCTCAGAGCTATTTCCCATGTGTCTCACCAAGACCCTCTCAAACACATCTCCACAAGAGTCTGATTTTTGTGATTTTCTTTATCCTTGGAATCAAATCAAATCTCCTTCAGTCAGACTCTTCAATTAAAGTCTTAATTTCACTCTGCTGAGTGACAATGTTCTGCTTTATTACTGACTATCAGTGTCTGTCCACGCTTGCTGGTACATGTCATTCTTTGTGATATTTAAATTATCTTCTTGATACAATGCTGGATAGGAAACTGAGGGTCAGGTGAAGCTGAATGCTGCTGTGGGCAGACTAGTTTGGTTTAAGGATTCAGTCTCATTTTTTACTTTCAGATTACTGATGATTTTTCCAGTCTAATTTCAGTTTTTAATATTTTTAATATTTCAGTATTTTAATAATTCAACGAATCAAAAAGTAGTTGAATTGTTCAACTCTGACAGATAACGGAAGAGGAATAAGCCCTCATTTAGTTGCCATTGCAGTTCATATTTCAAAATAAACTTCATAATATAAGTGACAATAGCTTACACTGTCTCTTATTCAATAACTGTTGCTGCCTAATTAATCTTTAATTAATATTCTGCATTACAAAGTGACTTATTGTAAACAAGCAGAAAGATAAGAAGTTTGGGGTGGGTTTTTTTAATACCATCTAAAAATATTTTCTTGGATTTACACCTTAACTTAGAAACTTCTTTATATGTCAGAAGATGAATTTCAGAATCTGAAATTTATTTAATATCAAGACAATATATGAATTGTTGAACAAGTGTGTCTTTTAATATAATTTTCTTCCTTTTATGTCAAGATAATTTTTTTATCAAGAGCACTGTATACTAGATTATGCTCTGAGAGGACTTTAGGAGAGAGAAGAAATATAAACTTGGTTTTGTCGCAGGATATTTTCTTACAGTCCCAAACTTTATGTCTGTTTTTAACAGTTCTAACCTTATGGCTGGCTTAGAATTTTTTTGATATTTTGACATTAATGTATGTGCTCATCCTTCTTTTGGGAACACTGGTAGTCCTTCCCATCCACTAAGAAGAGGCAGTGGTCTGTTTTCTAGACAAAGTAATAATTGCAGCAATTTGATGAGTTACCACTTACACCAACACCTATGATAAGAATTTAATTTTTTCTATTGCATGGATCAGGCCTACTAAAACTTTTCCATTTCCAGAAGGAAGTTTATTTTTCATTATAACAGTGGCAATATGTTTGGTTTGCCTGTTTTTTCTTTATATTAGTGCTATTATTGGTAGTAACAGGGGCCTCTCATTCAAAAAATGAAAATCCTGTTGTACTCCTTCAGTAACTATTATATCCTAGTAAGAGGAAAAAACTTGAATAGAACCACTGTAATAGTTATTTTCTCAGGGATAATTTTAAGTTGGTGTCAAAAGGAAACTTATTTATTATCATACAGTGTTTAAAAATAAAGTACAATTTAAAATTAACCAGTATCCTCAACATTCCATTGCTATTCAATTTTTTTTTAAAAGCTATTTACATAGGCAAAATTTAGATGTTCATGTGGAATAACTTAAATGGTTTCATAATATATTTCATGCTGCAGAGATGCTAAACAACAATTAATAGCTGATAGAAAATGCTATCAGTGTCATGTGAAATGAGTTGGAAAATGACTGTCAGGTGATCTTTGTTTGTAGTTTACTGTCCAAAGAGTGCATATATTTTATAATTCTTGGACACGTGATTAGGAGCTTCACAGTCAAAAAGAATTTTTCATATTTATTTTCAGTTATTCATAAGAAATTTTACATAGCTTAGTGAACTATATTTTTTTGTTTCTTTAGGTTTTTAACCAATGAAGGGTTATGAACTGTGGATGTTCTTTTATGAATGTGCCTCATAATTTTCATTTTTATGATTGTGTATATACAAAAATTGACTTCCAGCACCAAGACAAAAATGTCTTTCAAGTCTTCTTGACTTGCTTTCAATTCACTGTTCTCAGTAATAACTGGCTCTATATTAACATGTAGCAAGGAAGCTGACTGTCAATCCCTGTGTAAAGAAACTTGGTATTTCAGAAAAAAACAAAAAGCTAAACACAAAATCTGTTTGGTAAATTACAAAAGAAGCATAAACATTATATCTGTGCAGGTATATAAGTAAACATTTTGTTACAAAGCTAGCTATTGATTTTTACTGGAAGTACAACAACATTTGTGGATGTTTCCTGAGGCACTCACATATATTTATTAAAGAACAGCTTGCTTATACATACCAGAAATGCGCAATTTCTTCACCCAACCTTAATCAACCTAAAATCATTGCCTTAAAATCAGGCATCTAATTCAAACTACTCATCTAGGTCTGCATCTGTAGTCAATGTGCAGATTCTAATGTTTAGTTTCTTTTAAAAAAAAGTCTCTTTGTAACATTCTAAAGGATCTAATTGAGTCACTTTAAACTCTGACTATTTCAATTTGGGTTTCTTTTTCTGATCACAGAGTTTGCTTTCCTTAAACAAATTGTTTAGTCTATGCCTAGACCTATACCTCTGCCTGTGACCCTTTGGGTCACAATCACCACTGGCCTAAACCCCTTCTTTGCCTCTGTTAATATGATGAAAATAATTAGTTACAGAATTGTTTATGAGAAATTCTGGTTTGTAGTTTGGCAGATATTTCCTCATGAAGAAATAAACTTTGAGGGGCAAAAAAAGAAGGAACTCCATTAAATTAGTAAGCAGTGCTCTCACTTTATGAAGAGAAATAGAGAGGGTAGTCATGACTGATCCAAACCTCCTTAAACACCTGAAAAAGAAATTCTACTCTAGTATGGATTAATCTTTGACAGATATAGCTATTTCTTTTCTCCTCCTTAGTAATAGTTGGTCAATTTTTTTTTTGTTGTTAAAATTTAAAAAAATATAGTAGTCACAAGATTGTTAAAGTTGGATTTTTAAAACTATTATTATTATTATTCGCTTAATTGTACCAAAATTTATCCCTGTAATCTTCTGTTAAACCCAAATAATTATACTTTGATCTACAGGTACACACACAAAAGCTCAGTTTTAAAACAATAAAGTGAGTTGACTGGTGAGAGTTGCTAGAAAGTATTAATTAAAAGATGCAGTTCTGCTATGTGTAAAGTATCTATCAAATAATCTCCCAGAATATTGGTGTGAATACATAATTTAAGACCTCAAGAGAAATTATTTCATGCATTATTAATGTATATGATGGTATTTTCAGTCAGCCTGCATTAATTTCAACATTCTGTATTATGATATATGTATATGCGTGCGTGCATACATTTTTTCAGCATCCAATATTTCTTCTTTCAGTAATATTAAAAACCACATACAAAATCCTGCATTCAGAATCAGACCTAAAACAGTGTAGATTCTTTCAAAATCAGAGCTTGTTTCTAAACACAACAAAAATTATAGATGAGAAGGATATGTAAATAAAATTTATGTTTCGTTCTTGGAGAATGATTTAGAAAAACACTGTTAAGCTTGCTTAGTCACTTGAAGATACTATAGACCCTAAAACTCATGAAGATCATGAACATACATGTATTTACAGCTGCAAATGTCTAGATAAAATACAACTAAATGCACAAGAGACTTAACGTATTCACTAAGCTTAGAATAAGCTATACTTTGCAATTCATAACTCTGATTTCAAGTGAAGTAACTGAAAGAACAAAGCACAAAGGCTTTTGAATAAATTTTCAAGGAGAACATTTTCTAGAAGATAAGAAGACCTGGACTGAAATTTCTGCAGTGGCATTCTTCACATCCCAGGGAATTACCACAGTCACCAAACCACTAGATATTTTTGTTTAAAAATATATGTTTCATATCTGCCACTAAAAGCAGGCACTGTGCAGCTGGGAGTGTTAGAAACACAGCACCAGAGGTAGAACAGGCTAGAGAGAAGCTGATTACATTCTGTATTGCAACCAGAACCTGTTGTATGTATAACTTAGAGGTAGACTATTAAGATTAAATTAATATTTATTTGACATACATGTGGACATCAGTAAACCAGCATATTTAGCAGTTCATAATTCTGTAGCACAAGACATATAATATTAGCAGTATATAAAATGCTACTGCAAAGGAGACTTGCAGGATAGGTCCACGAGCAGGGTCCAGGAAAATATATGCAAGCAGTAAATTCTATGAAGGAATGTAGAGTAAGAAGAGTATTTGGCAAAATGCTAAGAACTACAGGTACTACAAGATCAAATTTGATTTCTTTAACAGGTAAAATCACCTCATTTCAGTTGAAGAGAGATCTGTGGAACACAAAACGTCAGTGAATGGAGACTCAAGATGGGATAGAATTAATATTCCTGCTTAACTTCCAGCTTCCCTTGTCAAAGAGTTGTCAGACATGGTCATGTTGATGTCAGAGAGCTAAGAGCTGTACCTATAAATTCTGACTGTACAGTACCAGCTATATGTTGCTGCTGGTTTAAGTTTTAAGTCTTAAAGACCTTTTTATATAGGTAGTACTAATAACTGGCAATAACTAAGAAGTAGGATTGGCAATATTTATTGCTAATGAATAGCAACACAACAAACCATTATTCTGAAGTTTAAAACTGGCCATATGTCTCCACCATTTCTATTCAGAGTGATTTCTAATTTCCTTACTGAATGCTTGCATACTTTATATGTATACATATATATATAGTGTATGCTCTATGTGTAAAATGCATACACAGTTGTTACATGCAAACATTTGCAGCATATATTCAGTTTTAAAAATTTCCTTATCATTTTAGAAGCCAAACTAGGTGGAATCCAAGATCCAGGACAGCCCTTTCTGGATATAGTTCTAAAGTTGCAATGGATGAGTGCAGATATGTTTCCTCCATATATTTGTATTCAACACTTCATGAACTAGTGCCTAGTCACAAAACCAAGGTCTTATAATGTAACTGCATTTGTATGGCATTCTCTGTTCCTCGTGGCTGGAGGCGAGCATCTAAACCTGTCTCAGGAAAGACAGGGATGCTACTATACTGTCACAGCATATAGCACAACACACAGTGTCACTAAACAATTTCAGAAGGCTTTAAGCATTCACCCATACAGAGAAACATCACACCTCATCAGAAGGCTTCAAGAGTTAGCCCATCTTGATCTTTAGCCCAGCCTTTTATACCCCTCATGTTCATGCATTGCACCTGTGTGCCCTCCATTCCCTTTGGTGATGGGTCAGTGTACCTGGGCACCCCAGGTCTCCTCACCTTCAATGCTGCTCACCTGCTTTTCACAGCTGTGGCCCATTAGGGATGAGGTTTGAACACAGCCCCACTCCCAATTACTACAAACTGTGTGCTTCCAGTATAGTGCTGCTTTAGGTATCCAAGTAAATTTCAGACTGAAATTTCAGATCTTCAGGTGTGTTGTGTGCCTCAAAATACCATGCTAGGAAAAGGAAAATACAATTCAATTAATCTTATAGCAGTGCTTTAGTCCAAATTATATATCAATATAATTTATTAATACATAATATAATTATATATATAATATAATCTAATATATAATCAATGTATAAAAACCACACCAATGCCAATAGAGTTAAATTTTTTACAGGAGTGTCTTCTTTGTATCCACTCCTTCTTTCTGATGTTATTTCCACCTTCTCAGTGTGCCTTTGCTTACTTTCTCAGAGGACAGAGACAAGTTGCCAGCATTCAAAGCTTTTGCTGGGGAAGAATAAGATGGTCATGGTGAATGAGCTTTTTGTTATCAATAGAGGCTTATGCTTGTTGCTCTTTGCATGATTTTTTGCTTGATTGGTTGATTTTTTTTTTTTTCCCCCCATCATTCTGTTGATCTCTTGTGCTCCTAGCGAAGGTCTGAAAGTTATCTATCACCATCTGCAACTTATCTAACCTACTGGGCTTCTGTTTATTGCACCTTAGAGTGCCTGCTCTTTACCAGATTAGTTATTTCTGGACCTTCAGCTACAATAACTTTATGTTCTGGCTCAAGTAACAGTTCTGCAGTTAACCACAGAAATTTACTGGCCTTCTAGCATATCTTACAGCATCTTTTAACCTTTCCACTCTGTATTTGATTTAGCCAAATGTCCAGATAGCTTTTGGGAAGTCACACTGACAAAACTAATGGTTTTCAGAATCTCTAAATCACTTCTCTTCCTGGTTTTATTTTGGTTTCAAGTCCAGTTGATCTCTGAAACAGTATGTCTCTATTACTATCTTACCTTTTCTTTTAATAAAAAAAAATTATTTCCAACTTGATAGATATGATTTGATCATAGCTATGATTTAAACCTGGTAATTGTATGAACATCAGAACTATCTTATCTAAAATGTATAATTGGTTTTCCTCTAGAAGTTTCATTCCTGAAATATTGTGATCAGTTTCTACTAAGACAAATGCCGATCTTTGTATGTTTTTTAACTGAACTTTGTATGCATTTTACAGAAATGGAGAAGGACCTAGTTCAGACAGTGTTAATGAATTCCAGGTAATAATTACCAATATGAAATCTACACTGTCTTTTAGAAGTTATTTTATTTGCATTGGTATATTTTTTGACATTTTAGGGCTCCTATGTGCAATACAGCAAGTTGCTAATTCATTGGTTTGATAAAAGATTTGTTTTTATTTTGAAAAATATATTGATAATTCTCTCTTAGTCCTGAGAAAAATTTTAATAGATTGTATCCTGAACTAACTGAAAGCTGAAAAAAGCTAAACATTGTAAGAATTAAATTTTTTTTTGTTGCATTATTTCTGTTGCTTTCATGGAAAACAGATATCGTGTAGTCTTTTTAATAGGTAGTAGTGCATCAGAAAAAAAACTCATACCAGAGTGAATTGCTTCTAAGTGGAATAGGTTAGCTAATTCATTGAGGAAATGACAAATAAACAATTTTAAAAAATATTTCTCCTAGTTAGTAGAACATAAAAAATTATCTCTTCAAGTTCTTTTCTTTTCCCCACATAATTAAAATTTATCTCTTAAAAAAAAAAAAAAATCTTTTCCAATTTGGCTAGTAAAAAAAAGGAAGTTTCTCTATCCTCCTTATATATGTTGACACACATTGCAAGAGCTGATTCATGAAGAATTAATAGTGACACTTCTGCACTTTTATTACTATAGAAAAAATGTTCTCTATTGTCTTTTACAATGAATTAAGAAATATAATCATGTAGAGTACTACATTTTTTCTTATTATCCTTAGAGGAAGTAGCTTACTTGTAATCTTATTATTTCTACAGGATGGCTGTAACTGTATATGTAATATTCATGTGAATTTTACTGAAGTGGAAGAATATATTTGAGTAATCTCATTTTCTCTGCTATATACTCTTAGGATTACATACATAACATTCCATGACTACACTTGGTGATAAGATACATAATATTGAAACTTGCAAGCTTTTGCTTTTAATGAGGTTTGAATTAGACAAAAGCTTCCAAGTTGCTCAGCTATTTCTGAACTTGAAATAACTAAAAAAAAATTCAAGAGAATTTATTGCTGTTGCACTGTGATACCTGTTTTATAAAAAAAAAAAAAAAAAGTCAAATTTCTATTATCAGTCATTAGATAGATTGTGGAGAGCCAGAGGTTCATAATGAATATTAATTGTTTTAATTTTTTTCTGACTATGTTTAAATCTCCCATGCATTGCTGTAATAAGAACTTTGAAAACAACAACATAAAACAAACAAACATACAAACCCCACCACTAACAACAAAAATACAGCCAGACCCTAAAGTGATACACCCCATTTCAAATAGTTCAGGAATTTCACAGATCTAGAGATTTTTTTACCCAACTTTATTATTCAGTTCTTATAAATTTTTTCCCTTTTCTGCTGGCCCAAGAGTAGTAAATTAGTAAAGATTTCAATCAACGCATTACTGTACATCTTTACAATCAACCAATTTATTTAAAAGAGTGAAAGATTTAAAATGCCATTCAGGAAGCCATTCAGAACATCCTTCATCTAAAACTCATGAAAGGCCCTGCTTTTTGTTTATCTAGGATAGAATTAAAGTTTGTCAGATCATTGCTTACCAAATTATAATGTCCTTCATCTTTTACACTGTTAACTTTTTGCTTCACAAGACCTTACATGTACTCAGTCCTCAAAAGGAGGAAGAAGGATATCTGAGTTAAGGTCCTTTCCTATGCCAGGACATAAAAAAATTCAATTAGTGATTGGGAAAGACTTTTGGAAATACTGGAAAAGAGATCTCTATAATAATAGCTATTGCAAGGCAATAGTGCATGACAAGGATGTCTGAAAACATAATTTGTAGGCTTTTTTTTTTCAACTTGAGTAGCAAAACTCTGAATCATAATATGGGGAGTGGGTTAACTACCATCTAGAAACCTTTCAGATGTGTTTAGTAAGATGACAAAATATGCTTTACATAACAAAAAAAATAGAAGCAAAAAGTCCTGTTTCTATTTCACTGGTTTATTGACAAAGAAATTTCCAGAACTCCAGAGAAAATTGATATAATTCCACATAGTTTGGTAATTTTTTTATTAATATTCCACCTTCAGAATGTGAAGCAGATAACCAAGGATGACTACAGAGATAGGTATCCTATAATAGATGTTGTACTGCAAATTTGCATTATTTTTCCTTCTATTTCTTTAGTCAGAGTTTGATTATATTTTTCCCCAGGAAACCTGTTTGTCTTCATTAATTGAAACATAATACTTGGACTTCTATCCTTATAGCTTTATTTCAAAGTTGAAACAATCTAAGAGTCTTTGTTCTTGTGGGAACTGATAATGACCCTCAACATGTAGCAGAATAATTTCTTTTCAATTTAAAAGACTTTTGGTGATCTTCCAGTAGGAGCTGATCATACCTATTGATAGAATCAGTCAACAGTAAGTCAGCAGGGAAAATCTGTCTTTGTTCTTTGAAATTCCTTTCACTGGTTCAAATAAAAATGTTTGAAAACTGCCATGGTTCCACTGCAGATATTGTTTAAAGAATGAAGATGTTATTAAGTTACCTGCATCACCTGATTGCTAAGGAAAAAACCCAAACAAGCCCAAACCACAAACCCCAAATTACAGACTTATAGGAAAATAGAAGGTCAGTGTGTAGTCAAGATTGTGAACACAGTCTGTTGGAACAAGACAAAATTAGAACTGAGATTGAAATGCTTGAAGTATGGAGTAGCAATAAACTCTACTGAGATTTTCTGTATTTCTTTTTAATTCTGACAATATATTTCAGAAGACTAAAAAATTATGAAGGCTAATTATTTTGTAGTATGGCTGCATTCTTCTGGATAGAGTAATTATTCATAACTGCCCACCCCTTTAGTGACATTGCTGTGATGCTTGCTAACTTCTCTCAAGGCTTTCAGCTGTATCACGTACCTCTCTTACTTTTCACTGGGCAAAGCCTGAATCTCATAGCAGTGCTGCAGCTGAGAGTGCCTGAAATAGTGATGGCTGTCACACATTAGACATGATCTAGAGCGTTCACCAAGAGATGCTTGTCTTGTGGAAGGAGCAGAGGGTCATCTCTGACTCATACATTTTGATCTAGTAGCTATATGTCTGTCATTCTCAGGAGCCCTGTTTCTGAGAATGAACTGAAATAATTCAGTGTAAAACTAGTCAAAATTTAAACCACTTGTAGAATTGAAATATCAAATGTATTGTAGGCTTAGGAATTGTGACATCTGGACTGTTTTGTTTTACTGCTTCCTAAGCTCCAATGGAGATGCCTATGTCCTCTGTTGAGGAGCAAGATTTTTTTTAAGCTAGGTGTTAAATACAGGCATATTAATATCTATTAACAGGAACATGAAAATATCAAATGATGCTGTATCCTAAAGGTACTGTTTCAGACAAATTGTCATTTTCCTTAAACCACTTCACTGCATGCAAGACCATAATGGCATGTCCATGGGGCTTTCATGAACAGACCTATTTTAATTCTGAAGAAATTCAGGTATCTCTCCATGATTCCAGACCAGTTACCATTTCAGAAAGGGAACATTAGGCCAATTATATGGATTTTTTACTTTCGAAATTTATGTAAGACTTTGGGATAGAAAGACTGATAGTGAGAATATAATTGGGAGTCTCACACATAACAGTGATTATCAAACTCAGTAAAGTGCAATTTTAACAAGCAGTAGTGGTGCTGGCCATTGAATATGGATGATAGGGTGTTAAACTGATGTCCGAATTTTTGAGTCCAATTCACATTGTATATAAAAACCAGGCTGTATTATTGTGAATTTTTGCAAAAAAGAGACACTAAAACTATGCACTCTGAATAGAAAAGTAACTGACGTCATAGCTGGTAATTTCACTTTATTTAGAAATTGGAAAATTAGTGGAGCAGTACTGAAAAGCAAATAACTTTCTTTTGGATGTAAAAATTTTATAGGCATCTGTCCTAGAAACTAAGATTTGAAAGTTTTGACCTTAGTTTTTATCTGTCTTCAATGGAATTTATATCACACTGTAGCTTCTGGCTATATTTAATCTTTTTAAGGAATTGCTTCTGACTGCAAATCTAATGAGATTATGTTGGGTTGTGATTTTTTTTTTTAAGCATTATGCAAAGTTAACTAACAGAGAAAAATTCCAAAGGTCACTCCTTTTTATTCATTTTAAATCATTATGGTGGATTGACAATAAAAAATATCAGAGGGATTTTTTTTTAAATTACAGAACTGAACTTTGGTGTCTTGTATTTGTAGGAGTATAATCCTGCATTCACTTATATCCTGAATCTTGCAGATTTTTCCTGAACTCTTTACTCAGTTTGGACTAGGGATGCTACATCTTGAATCCCATGCTTGGTTTACACCATGAAAAAGACATTGAGGCGCTGAAGGTCATTCAAAGAAGAGAACAAAGCTGGGAAAATGTCTGGAGCACAAGTCTTATGAGGAGCAGCTAAGGCAGCTGTGGTTGTTCAGCCTGGAGGAAAGGAGGCTCAGGGACCTTATGACTCTCTTCAACAACCCTAAAGGAGGTTGTGGTGATGTAGGGGTCTGTCTCCTTTTCCCAAATAGAAAGCAGCAGGACAGGGAGAAATTACCCCAAGATGCTTCAGAAGAGCTTTAGATCATACATGAGGAGACAGTTCTCAATGGAAAGGTTTTTCAAGCACTCAAACAGGCTGTCCAGGGATGTGGCTGAGTCACCATCCCTGGAGGTATTTAAGGGACATGTATATGAGGTGATGAGAGACTTGGTTAAGTGGTGGGCTTGGCAGTGCTGGGCTTACCTTTGGATGCAATAACCATAAAGTTATTAACCTAAAAGATTCCATTGTTTTATCTTCATTTTAAGAAAATAGGTATAATAATGAGGAAGTAAAATAAGCAGAATCCAATTTGAAGCTATCAGGTGGTATTACTGTTACCTGAAAATATTTCTTCTAGTGATTTTGGTGAATTATTATTATTGCTATTCATATATATTAATGCTGGAGACTAAAAGATCAACTTAGAATGGTGCCATGTGGTTCTCACCGTGCTATGTAAGGTTCAGTACCACATATTTTAGAAACTTGACCTCAACATAATTTTTAGGTGCATAGCAAACAAGCTACCACAGATGTGTTGGTTACTCAGGGGAAGGAAAGACATTGGTGTCTTTAAAAACTATCAGGAAAAGATCTCATCTATTTAACTTTCAGGTTTGGGTTAGCGTATGGAGATTCGCTTTCTAGAAAAATATGCAAAATCTTCTGTCTATCTCAATATACCATTCAGGAATCTTATAATTAGTGAGACCTGCATCATTGTGAGTAGCTGAGTGTGCTGCTCAGCTATATAGCAGATGTATATGTATAGCTATAGGTATAGCAGATTGGTGTTTTTTCTGAAGAGTTTAAAGTCAATACATATTAGATGACCATGGGATTGGAAACCTTCTATAATAGATGGTAAATTATATTTTTATCACAAATTTCACCTCAGTTCAGTTCTCCAGGGAAAATGAGAAGCTTAATTAGAAACAAGTAATCTCTACATAGGCAGGAAGTAAAAATTATTTTGGAAGGACAGCACAAGAGTATTGACAATGATACTGACTGCCACTGGACTAATTATCAGGAAAGGACAGAGGGATAGAGTAAGACATGACAGAAAAAAATCCCCCACAGTGTAACCCAAGACACCTTTAGAGAATGTTGTTGTCTCCATGTTTTAAGGTGCCTGATGATGTTACTATTTGGCTATCTTCACAGCTCTACCTGAGACAGTTTGCATTTAAGACAAAAAATCTAGGCCCTAGTACCTCCTTTTGAATGCATTGTTTGTCTCTATCTTTTCTCTCTGCCTCATATCTCCTCAAATCATGATTAGGGCTAGTTTCCCTGGTATTTAGCTATTATTGAATGCAGTAATGAAAGAAACCATAGAGATACTTAATTATCTACACAGCAGGTGTCCAATGAAGATACTTAATTCTAACCTTTTCCTCTGTGATAAGATAATTAGTTGGGTCTAATTGCTGCTAATACTTATATTCACTGATTGTAAACTGTGGTATAAAGGTTCTTTCTGTGAAAACAAAAAAAAAAAAGATAAGAATAAAAACAGAATAAAAAATGCAAACTTCTACTACAACACTACAGGCATGCTGTTTTTTGCTTCTAAACAAATACAGATGTTGCTTAAAGAAATGAAAACAAAACCCAACAAATTCTACCCATTTTTATCATGATATAATAAAAAGTTGCACTACCTGGATTCAAAATCCTAGCTATGAATACACATCTTTACACGTTAAATTTATAACTAAGGAAAAGCAGGTTGTTGGTGTTCCTACCAAATATTATATTCACATAAGGAAAAAAAACAAACCAACATTATTGCAGAAAGTTTGGGAGCAAGTGACCCCATGACCCTACACACTGGTGAAGAGTGGGAAAATTAGAAAAGCTTTTGGGGATTAGTTGTGATGATGAGACAAATACAAGATCTGGAAATCAATCATCAGTGACATTTTTTGTGATACTAGCATAGCTTCCCATGTTTTGATCTCGTTATTAAACCTTAAGAAGCTGATATAGTTCACAAAGAAGTTTTGAAAATATTTGCATTGATTATGTAGGCATTCAGCCAGATTGTATTTGTGATGGTAAGGCAGGAGCCAAACATTTCTTTGCAGTGATATTTGAGTTTCTGTGTGGGAGGGGACAAAATTTGCCATTGTTTAGTGCTCATATCTATCAGGTTGTATTGTAAAACAGGAAGAAAAATGATAGGAAAAACAAAAGAACAAAACCAAAAGAAATTTGCTTTTTGCAGTGCTGTTTTGTGGCTAGAGGAATGGAATACCCTGGGCACAGATTTGCGCAGTTCATGAGGCCCTGAGAATAACAGAGGTCAGACTGTTTTGGAACAGATGTGATTTAAAAAAAAAAAAAAATCTTGAGTTGGCTTGTCAGTAACCTTTAGAAATGCAGTACTTTCAGCCTAGAACCCTTTTACAGGACCTCTCTTTAATCCATTGTGTTGAATGGCCAAAGGGCCATAGTCAGCACCTTTAAAGCTGTTCAGACCTCTACAAGACCAAACCTCTATCTTCCATTGTCTCATTTTCCACCCACATTTAACACAGAGTGGCAGTGCAAAGCTTGGATTCTTCTTTTTTTTTTTTTTTTTCTCTCTTTATCAGAAAGGGCTCCTTTTCCTGCACTCTTTGGCTTCAACAGTCATTGCTGATGCTAGAGCACCATAAGGTGAAAGTTAAATTCTTTCTTCTTTATTTTTATTTTTATAGGGTTAATGTTATGAGAAGGCAGCTCTAAGGTTGACAGCATAAAAATTCTAAAGGAATTTAATATTATTTTCTGCAGAAGTATTTGTTAAAAATGAGGAAGCATACCTAAAAACAGAAATTGTAATACTGATAGGAAAATGCTAAAAACTAGATTGTAACTACAGTCAACATCTAAAAAGAGTCATCTATATAATAATTCTCTCAGAAATAATTCTAGAATATTTACTCCTGATATGTACAGGTACAAAGTAGGAAGAACATATAGTAACGAAATACACTGTCAGAGAAAGATGAAAAGATTTATAGTTAGATTCCAGTCTTCCAAATAGCAGGTATGAGCTCAGCTCAGTCTTAGTGTGGCTGGCTCTGGGCACAGTGTAAATATTAGATTTCAGTACTTAAACTAATGGTGGCACTGACTCAACAACCACAGAATTATGGAAAAGCCTCATATTGATATGTACCACCTTTTATAATCTGATAGTTCCTCAGGCAGCTTTCATGCAGTATATCCTGAGATTGTCTTCTGAGTTCCTAGAGATGTTTAGTGGAGATCCAGAAACTGAGTGAAACTGTTGGTTTTGTTGTTTTTTCAAAAAATATGTGCATGAGAGTTTTTAAATATGGTTGCATATATTTTTGATATTTTAATATATAAATATTTATATATCTACAGACTTTGACAGTTCTGAAAGTTAGTTGGTCTCAGGCAGACTAGTTGAGTAACAAACATAAACATTTGCCCTTATTAAAAATATTGGTCCTGAGTACTTTGGGAAGATAAAAAAAAGGCCATTATAACTAAAGAAAAAAGTAACTGCTAGGCCTCATTCTTTATACATTAGTTTTATTTCCCACTGTTATTCTTGATTCAAGAGACATTTAATGTCAATACAGCAAAGTCATACTTTCCACCCATACTCCAATCTCCTCTGGATAAATATTAGACTTGAAATTTCTAATGCTACTCATTCCTTCTTGCACAGAAACATAAGAAACTTTTTTGCTAGAGGCAAAGAATAAAAAAAAATATTTTGCTTTAATTATGTTTCAAAAACTTTGTTTAGTTCTGGTTAAAATGAATGTAGAGCTAGAATACATTTTGATTTATTGCCTTTATTTTATTGCAATCAGTGTTCTCATTAGCATTTATCAGAGGACACACCCATCTCCTTTGACCATTGCTCCATTTTTTCAGTGTCCCATCTCATTTACTACATGGGGAAATAGATGTTTAATGCACAATAATGTAGTATTAATAAGAGCAGTCAAAACTGTTTTAGCATATGCCTAATTCACCCAGGGAAAATGAGTCACCCAGTTACTAAATAAAATAATAATAATAGTAATTGTCACTTATTATTTGTGTAATGATTTTGACCTATGTATATAGTTTGTGGAGACTGACAGAGAAATGATGGTTTAGAGGTGTATTTTTATATATGAGAGTTTAGAAATTATTAGGCCACAGAAGAAGTAAAATCCCTAATTTCTGCTTGAATACTCTTAAAATATCTCTAAATGTTTCCTTTCTAATTTTTTTAATTGCAAATATTATTATTAATAGCTTTTTTGTAAAGGTATACAAACATTAAAACACTTTTTTTGTTTTTGTAAACTATGCATAAAATGTCTCTTGCACTTTAAAGCTTGAAAGAGAACCTTCATTCATTGTACATTATTTGGCAACCCAACCCTATACTGAGAAGCAAAGGTTGACAGTGGAGGGTAATAAAACTACACTTTTTTTATTCATGTCTCTGACCAGATAAATTCTAAACCCACATTTTAATCGAGCTTAATGAGGTTTCACACTGTTTATATGCTCTGGCTATACCACTGTAATTAGCACCAAGGCATTACTCACTCTTGTCTTCATAAGTTTCATTTTAGCCCTTTTAAGAGGTCCTGCTACTTTTTTGCTTCATTGATTTGCTTTATTGAACATTATACGACATAGTAAGCAATTAAGTTTATTTGTGGAAGAAATTAAATCACAAAAAGGGCATTAATGGTCAGGCTTAAATCCATAAAAGTAGGGAAACTGAAGTTAAGGTTTAAATCATACTTGTTTTACCTCCTTTTGCCTAAGAATGACAGTTTGTATAAAATTTAGGTGCAATATACTATATAGTATTCAAGTTCATCTATTCTTTTTGTCTCCATAGCTATATACAATGTGGAGGAAAAATGATAATATTTACTCTCTAATTGAGCATTTCTTTTCATTGGGAGTCTTTCAAGAGCTCAGTATTTTAATGATTATAGTTTTATCTTTTTAAAGATAACATTAAAAGATTCTATATCTATGTATGCAAATGCATAAAAGTAGCTTTGATTTAAACTATAATTCAAATATTTTGATCAATGTATTTTTATGTGGGCAGTAAAATATTTCAAAGTATTTAGTCACAAAAATGCTCTTATAATGGGTGTAAGCAATGTCCTCAAAAGCAGCTTTGGGACTAGCAAAAATGCAATGTAATGTTTGTAATGTTTCCCTATGCAAACGTTACAAATATATCTTTTTGAATTGTTCCTTAAATTCTACACCAAAAAATTTGTGAAAAATAGAAATTATTTTCTACAGCATATTAGCAAAATAATGGCTTTTCAAGAAACTGTGTTAACTTATACCGAGAAGATCTGTTTCAATGTATCTAGCCTTGAATAGGAGAATAGCCAAGAAAACACTATCTTTTTCTAAATTAAATCCCTTTTAAAGGTGGAAAAGAGATTGTCTGCAGGCTCACACATACAAAAGCTTTTCATTTAAAGTACAAGGCTATGTTTATTTATAGGCAGCTTATATTCAAAAGCATGCTACAGCAAATTGTTTGACAGTTGTAACGAAAATTTTATGCATTAAAATGTCTTGTAAATGCATTTAGCTAAGATGAATCTTTATTCTTCTTTGCAGATAAATTACCAACAATAATAAAATATTGTGAAAGAGTAATTTAATTGAAGAAATAAATGTTCTTTTCTTATTTATGACCTTTATTTAATCCCAGAATAAGCACATACCAGTTCAAATATTCTGAGAACTGGATCTTTCAGAATAACCCTATTTGATAGTCTATAGGACAATTCACTGATCTTACACAAATAAACAATTTTCAGGGAATATTGATCCCCAAAAATCTGAGAAAGATAAATGGAAAGCCCTAGAGTAACACAGCAAAACCCAGCAATAATAAAGTATATTTTGTTGTTGTGGAATAGGGAATCTTTTGATAAGAGTTATTACCACATTCTCTGACAGAACTTCAAATCAGACCCCATTTTGATTCTGTCCAGACCCATTCCTTGAAGGATTTAAAAAGTTACAAAGGTAAATATGTAGGAATCCAACTGTTATTGAATATCTACTCAAACAGTTGATTCTTTGTGGAGAGAAGCCTCAAAGTTAACAATAAGATAAGAAAACCAAAAGGCTTTCAAATCACTTTACCTATTCCTCTGTACATAGTCTTCCCTTATGATACCTAAGAGTTTATTTCTGTCTCCCCAAGTCCTGCCAGCAGCCTGCTTTTCACAGAAACATCTCTTCTTGACCTATGTGTTTAATTAGGGATTACATTTTTCTCTGTCTAATATGTTCTTTTACATGGAAATTTCTGTTTCTTAGCACACTCAGTTAATCATAAGGGAAGGACTGATTTATCACTTCTTCAATGCTATCAAGCTCTCCTCTATTCACTAAGTAAATAGTAAAAGAGCAAACAGTATAAGTAATGTCAAAAATCCCTTTTGAAAAGGTTTCAGTGCCATGAAATAGTTCTGCTTTCAAATGATGGTAGTATGTTGTGCTCCCTAGACTTTTTCCACAGTCAAATGAAATAACGAACACCATTTTCAAAATCCTCTTAAATGTTAGAGAATGTTTGCAGTAGTTCAGTAATGGTTATCAAACTTTTAATTCAGTGCCAAATGCTCTAGAACAAGAGCCTCTTGACAAACTATAATACTTGAACTAGGACGTACAGGACAGTGCATATGTGAAAATGTCTTTTATATGGATGGCTCGACACCCTTGCTGAAGTGTTACTAAGCAGACCACTTGGTCTATTCCCATTATAATCTGGTTTACTCGTGATATCAATTTTAGTTTTCACGCCTTTGCAGCTTTTATTAAAAGAAGAGTTCTTCATTCAGAAATCTCTTAAAATTTCATCTTAGGTAAGTTGTGTCAACATATTTAAAGGGGTGGAAAAATATCTTTGTGTTATGTAGGCCTGCTATCATTAGAGAAAAGTAGTATTGCCGCAGGGGGAGAAAAAAAAAGAATTAGAAAGAAAGAAATTATTCCTTTGAACTTTCTATGTTAATTTGCAATTACGTATAACTAGATTGACCATCAATAGTTTTAAATATGTTAATAGTTTTTATTTTGTTCTTAAAAGGACAAGAATTTGAGCTTTCCCTCCCTACTGCAATTGTAGATTGGAATGAAGGAACATTTGCTCTGCAACGGATGTATAACTTCTTGCTACTTAATTGCTCGCAATAGAACTTGGGCAGTAAAGAACAATCTCTTTCCAAAAAATCACTTTTTCTATATCACATTTCTATTATGCAATGACAGAAAAATCTCACCTCACTCTCTGAATGTGTCACTCTATGAAGGAAATAAACTGTCACTGTGACAAGAGAGTCACTGAGTATCAGGGACAGCAGTTTAGAATAAATATTTATTTCCTAAACCTTCTTCCTAGATATCTCAATATTTCGTTAAGCATCAACGAATATGCTTAAGGAAAATCTAAAAATTCATTAAACAACAAAGAACAGAAAAAAGCCATGAAAAAATATATTGAATAATGCTTTTTCTTTTTTGTTTTTTCTTCATTTAATCTTGTTCAACCAGTTCCAAGACAGGTTTTTCAAAGTACTTGATCAAATGAAGGATTGACTAGTAATAGAAATCTTTGCAACCAACAATTATCATTTACTGTCATACATCAAAACATCCTACATGCGTTCACATTACACCATACTTAATCAGGGACAAAATGATTCTTGTGAGGTCTATTCAGATTAGCCAGTTCAAAACAGTCAGGCTTCTTGTCAATTAAATGTTTCTCCACTTAGAATTCCCCTATGGATCAATGCAGTCAGTATCCTTTTTTTGCCATCTGTATCCCATGTCAAGGCCAACAGTAAAACCATCATGCAGATGGCAGAGAACATTTTGCAGTATTAGGTATTAATTAAGCAAGTCATTCAAAACCAGGAAATAAACTTTACAATGTGTAGCCCAAATACATAAAATACTTATTTCACTAAAGATAGCATTGAGAATTGCTTGCTCTTCATAAACAAACTGATATTATACCAGCGTGGTAGAACATTGCTGACATAAGCAAAACCAGATTAAGTGACTCGAAGTTGAAATGAGAAAAAAATCAATCTTGGAATAAGGTCTATTTTCCTAGCTGTGATGGTAATTAAACAGTGGAAAAACTTCCACAGGAGGCAACCAGTGCCTGCAGTCTTTAAAATGAGCTGAGCTGGCTTTAAACATATAATGATTTCCTGAAGCCTTTCAGGTATACGGTATGTATGATATGAACTTGAAAAGAAAGCGCTGGAGCTGCGTGTTCAGAATGGCCATTTCAGTCACTGAAATTTGTCATGGTATGTTGTTCATGTTTTTCTTAGTCAGTTTCTTATTCACTTGTTCATGTCTTTCTCATTTGCATTTGAGGAGATCAAGACAGTAAATCTTGCCCTTCATATTTGCAAATCTATGCAAGAGAATGACTACAAACCAATTTCAAATTATATGTTTTGAGGTTATGTTCTTCCACCCTGTCTTCTTCCTTCAGATTTGAAGACTGGCACAGTAAATTTTCATATTTTTCAGCTTTCTACTATGAACACAAGATGTAGGTTATATAATGTGGCATAGGGAAAGAGCAGACCTGTTGCCTTAGTAGTACAGAAACTCTCCTCTGACCACTGGCTACCCTATCTTGCCTATCGTCTCAAGCACAAACACATATATTTTGGGTTGGAAAAACATCTTTTTTCAGAAGCAAATCAAAATGGACTTTGGGAAAAGTCTCCACCTTTTTACTCATGGAGGTATGATTTAACTGGTAGGACATCTCAGGCATTTGTATGATAATCCTGGTATGTTTTACATAATCAAAATTTCTTCTCTTCTTACGAGTCTCCAACATGGAAACCAAGATAATGATATTTTTGTTTCTCATGGTCCTGAGACACAAAGTCTACTCCCCTCAAAACTGAAAGGCTATTCTACTAATGAAGAACTGTTCTTTTTTAAAATATTTAGGTGAAACTTCATGCAAAGGGCTACAGAAAAAATCAAACTGAATTATTTTTTGTATCACATCAAACCTGGGAAAACATGGAATTTTTTTTTCAGCTCAGCACTTAAAAATGTGTAATCACATAAATTACATGAACTCATTTTTGTGCCATTTGCTTACATAATGGAAGCTAATCTTACATTTAAATATTTAGGTGGGTAAGAATCAATTTTAAAAAAAGCTGTGAAAATTTAGGATTGATTTGGTGGACTGTCAGAATACTACAATTATTTAAAATAATGTTCTGTGTCATTTAACTTTGGATTTTTCCATTTGAGACATCTCTAGAAATCCATTGAATCATAAAACCACTGTTTGCAAGATATAGCAGTAAGAAGACACTCTGGCAATGTTATGATCCTTGTAATTAATTAGGCCTGTTTTATGAGAATCTTCCTTTACGTGAACAAAACAGACTGAGGTTAGTCTACATGTTTTCTCTGTAAGAGAGGAAAAGGACCAATTATTATTTATTCCAGGATTTTTTCCTGGAATAAAAAGTAATCTGGACTGCATAATTCAGCAGAGAAATGGCCCATTCTTTTGGGAAGAACTCACTCCTTATCCTTACTACTGTACTTATATAGGCATATAATTACATAATTGCAGATACTTTATAAATGTGTGTAAATGAATAATCAAAATCAGATAAATAAATAAATAAATGAAAAACTCAAAAATTAACAAAGGGGAGGATTAAAACCAATCTACAATCTTAAGAAAAATAGTGGCTAAAACATTGCTCTTAAACAGCAGATATGGTTTGTAAATGTTGTCTCCTACAAAAGCTAAAAGCAGGACTATTTTAATCAATCATCCAAACAGTTTCCCCAAGTTTGTTTAGAATTTGACTGTGACCATTGTTAGCTGTTAGGCAAAGTATTTTTAAGAGTTCAGAGCACAAGAAGTAACAACAATAGTCATGAAAGCACCCGATGTATCAATTTTTTTCAAGATTAAAAAAAAAATAGGAGTAAGTAATAACACAAAAGGCATTGCAGACTCTCTGCAACAGTTTTTATTTTAAAGACAATAAAATTGAATTCCTACTATGTTTTCATGCAAGTATTGCCAGCAAAGTTTTTATTTAAACTGAAACGGTTGTCAGCACAAAAATTAGTGCAGCAATAAACACATATTTATAATTGAATATTCTCTAAAATGTTCTTTATATTTTCAATTCATCTGATTACTTTAGTCTTCATTGCCTCCAAATGCTCATAAAATTGAGTTATACAAGAATATGAATTCATAGAAGGCCATCTAAATTCACATATGAGAGCACCTTTGCAGGGAAAAATATAGGAAAAAAAATGAAGCCTTGCAATGTCTAGGGTTAATAGGAACATTCATTCAACTCCAATTACTCCAACCCTTTCCACTCTCATCCATTTGCCTCCTGTTGGATGTTTCCAGTTTGTCATGTGCCTGAAGGAGTGTTCTGTGTGCCTTCCACTGACTCCACAGCTGGCTGTGCTTCCCATGTGCCCTCTGGGACAGAGGTGGCAGATGCTCTGACAATCACCTGCAGGTATGGGAAGTTCCATTTCTACCTCCAGTGCAACTTGAAAGAGACTTTTTTTTTTTCCCTGTCTTTACAGAGTTCTTTGGCTTTTTTCTTTGAACTAGTTTTGAGCAGAGGTCTTGGCAGGCGGGGAGAGAGTGCAGATCAAGATCTATTTAACAGAGGACAGTGACCCAGAGAGAGTTACAGCGAAGTGAAATGGAGGTGGGCAGGGGGGTTTGAGTGAGCTGAACTGCTACCTCCTCTAGGGACATATCCCCCTGTTGCTGTTGCTTTAATGTCCTAAGACGGTGCAGGTGATGAGAACTTACTTGTTTTGAATGCCAATGTGTATAAATATTCAGAATCAATATTGCTTCTTCAGAGGCACACAAATTAGGACTAAATGCAGAGATCTACTTTTAGGGAAAGGATATATATTTTAAATTATTACCTTTTTAGTAAAGGAATTGCTACCTGGGTATCCTAAAGAGCGTTCTTGTGTAATACAAACTGATAGTAAAGGATTATCCCCTACATATCTGAAATATCAGGAAAAAGTATTGAAAGCACTAAAATGTTGAAAGTTTTCCACTTGGAAAAGCAGACAAGTAATTCAAAGATTCTTGAACTCCCTACACATTTTCTTCCAGGATGAAAGGTTTTTTTGTGGATAATGAAATACATTTATCTCTATCACCTGAGAGCAGAACATCCCATAGATTGAAGTGAGATATGTAAATCACAAAGGCCTTTGGAAAAAAAAAAAAACATTTTTTTCCCCTGAGAGCAAAGTAATTTGATTCAAATTTTTTTCACTAAAATCACAGGAGTGATGAGAGAGGAATTTACCTACTTTAAATACATTTTACATATTAGATTTTTTTTTCCTGGCAAGGAAAAGGAGAGGATGTACAATCTCTTACTTTGAAAAGCAGATTTAATTTTTGTTTCTCATCAATAAACATTTCATTTGATTTTTTCGTTATGCTGTTACCACATTATCCGCTCAGGTAAATGTTAGGTACTCCAGAAAATTAGGGCCTTCCAGAAAGATAAAAATATCTCACCTAGCACTTTTACCTCACAGAAAATCAATGTTTGTAATAAGGGTTCAGTCTGAATTTTGTTGATCTTCTTCTCTCCACTCTCTGCATGGACTAATATTTGCATTTCCATTTGCTTTTTCCAAGAGCTTTTTCTTTAGAAGATATTCATATTCTGAACACTAGTGTTATATTTCAGAGTAATATGAGTAGCAGAACCGTCTTCACATGCAGGTGTCTGCACTTATTTCTTCTGCTTTTCATGCTTTAACAAGAGTATGAAAACAAAACAAAATGCCAGACATTTATATACTTAAGAATTTTTCCCTCTTATTTTGATATATGAAGTGGATTTTTATAACTAGGTATGGAATAAGTTATGCCTCTGTTCCTTTTTATTTTTCTGGCAACCTTGATCTCCTTTACTCTGTTGATGGGCAACGATTTATTTTTACTTTATTTTCTTGTATTACTTGCAGTGGACTTCACTGGACTGACTACTGTATCCATTTTTTTTGTCACTTACTGATTATGAAATTAGGGGAACAATGTTGGTGGGACTCATCTAATTATAGTCTAATTATCTATAAGATACAAGCCTACAGTTAAAATAATCATTTAGATTATTCTTGCTATAAGTGAAGAGAAACATAACCCATTTAGATAAACTGGTTTAAAAGTTTATTTATTTAAAAGCCCATTAAAAAGGTGAATATGCTTCTGTAGACATGGAAATAACTCGTCTGAACAGCTCCCAAATAAGCAATATTAAAAAATATTGCCTATCTAACAGAAATGCATGTGATCTGTTAGATTTCAGCCTAACCAAGTGTTACTCTAGACAGCAATAAGGAAATGTGAAAACTAGAAACTAGAGGGACCAGCTTAGGAGATATTGTTCTTCTATACATCAATAGTTAGGTGAAGTGAATTCCATCCTGTAGCAATCAGTTCATGACAGGTGTTCACTACTTAACTTCCTCACTGCCTGAGATGCTTTCATTGCACTTAGGTTATGAGAAGCATTCCTCAGTGTAACTTCTTTGAAGATCTCTCACTAGGTTAGAAACCCTGTTTCTAAGTATATTTATGCCCCACCTTGTCAGATGTATTGGTCCTTGCCCAACAATCCTTGTCAGACTCAGGGTTCCATAAAAAAGCCAAAGTCCAGTTTGAAACAGGAACCTGTGCAGAATGATTCCAGTGGATACATTAGTTCCTTCTTTCCCCTGTCATAGCATTATTGACATATATCACCAGGCCTGCCACTCTTCAGTCCAAAAGCTATGAAATCACTCTTGATAACACCATGTGTCTTCTCTGACAGTGCAATTGGTGCACATCACAGCTAAGCAGCAAGGGGCGATGCTTCAAGACCCAGACAGATCTACAGCATCCTATGTCTGAGCTCCCCACAAGCATCTGATCTCCCAAAACACATAAGAGAGCTTGGTGTCTGGTTTGCTTTGGTCCTAGAGGAGGGTCCCAGTAGGTTTCATCTGGATTTTTCTCTTTATGCAATCACTTGGTCAAGGCTTTTCTGCCTCTGATGCCTGCTGTGTCAGGTTTTGTCTTCAACCATCAATTTCTACTGCACTATACAAGTCCTGAAGCATAGAGCTGCAACTAAAAAAGGATCCTTCATGCTCCTAAAAGTCTCAGGTTTCCAGACAACTCTGCTTTCAGAGTCTGCATCCACTACTATTTTTGGAAAAATTACTTTGTGCATCCCTCCTTCCTTACACCAGGATCCTGCCCCAGCAGACTCTCTGTGAAGACCTTGTACATTTTTTTCTTAGTCCTTCCAGCTTGTGTATGATCTGTCCGTCTCTTCCAGCTTCCCTTTGTGCCAATTCAGCAGTGTGGCTAGAGCACATCCTCCTTGTGTGAGGCTGCTCAGCACCAGGAATTCAAGATCTGCAATAACATATTCCCTCTGGAGCTCTATCTGGGTCAAATCCTCTGACAGATCAAGGCAGATTTTTGCCCAGAGATTATGCTTCGAATAACTTTGGCATGACCTTTACATGGCCCCACACAGTCTTGAGCAGAGTCTCTGGACTTCTCTCCACCCCTGTTGAGCTAGCTATTGCAAGAATGACAGTGTGCTTTAGCTGCCTTTGCTGTCCTTTACACTCTTATAAAAAGATTGTGACTGCTGATAGCAACCCCACTGTGCAAAAAAAATTGGTTGTCAGACACTACAGATCTCTGAAATACTTTCCTCCAAGGGAAATTGCTACAACTTCTCCAGTAAGATTGCCACTTTTTGTATTTCAAAATACTTGTGACAGAGAATGGTTCTCCCAGCTGTGAGCAATATCATAAGTTTGAATTAAATATTTTATACAAAGCAGACCCTCAAGTGATATTCCCGAAGAGGGAATAATAATACTGTGGATAATAAGCAACAAGATTTATTTTAAAACTCTGGGTTTGGGTGATATGGTTTAGGGGTTAAAGTGGTAGTGATAGTTGACAGTTGGACTTGATAAACTTTAAGGTCTGTTCCTACCTACCCTGATGACTCTATGATTCTTTGAAAACAAAATGTGCCATATTTTGAAATTTCTGTGACATCTTAGTATCATGTTTTTGAGATGCTCATAGCAACAATCCAATTAAAATATAGTTTTGTTTTGAATGAAAGATTTGTTTACCTAAAAATGAAAAAAATCCGAAACTTACTATTGTTTGTAGTTTCTTAATGGTAGATCAGTTAGTGGCTGAAGTGGTTGAGGAGTTTTAGTCTAAGTTATCATGCTCTTTATGAAGTTTGTGTCTCTGTGGTTTATTTATCTTTTTCTGTGTCACTTTTTATTGCCTTTGAACTAAAATGATTTTTGACCTGATTATTTTATTGAAACAGATGCTTTCACTTTCTGCATGTTTTTGAAGAGATTTTTCAGTTTTAGATACTGTTATTGCCATAAGGTATTAGGGTACCCTCTAAAACTGTTAACCAGTCAGAATAAAATAAAACCATTTGATGCTATCTGTTCAATAATATTGCACCCAGAGCCCAAAAAGGTTGACAAGAAATGTGATGAAGCAGATGGCAAGTGGTGGTGGTGATGAAGATGAAGAGGTCTAATGGGCTTGGGAAATATTTAGAATACCCATACATTTCTCATGGAAGACGAAAAAGTATTGCTAAACTAGCAAGTCACAGTTTACATTTCACTTTTCCCAGCTGCAAAGTGTTTTGACAAAATTGTGTTTTCTCACATGGTAAAAATGTTAGTAATTTCCTGGTTAAAAAAATTGCTCTAAATGTCATCACCAAATTTTTGCTTGTCTTACTAGCACTTAAATAAAATATTTTCTGTGAAGTTAATGAATATACATTCCAATGAGTCTGAGAAAAAATCCAAAATAGAATATGAAACAATCCAATATTTAAAGAATAGCATAGCTGCAACATATAATAAATTATATCAATTATTGTTAAAAAATGTGACTTCTAAAAAATCTATTGATAAAATATTTTCCCCTGTTTTGAATTTGTAGTTCCATTTTGTTAACAGAGCACATGGTAACTTACATAGAAAGTTCATGGACCTATAAAGAGAAAAGACAGAAAATATTTATTATGGAAATTTGTTCAGTCAAATCCCAGAAGCTGTCACATCTCATGTTGGAGCTTTTATACTTACTAAAAATTACCAAATACATCAAAATAAATTCCTGGCTATGTTTTCCTGTAGGACATACAAGGATGAATTTCAACTATTCCAATTAAGGGAAAAAGGAATAGCAACTGAATGTTGTAACGCACTAAAACAATGTGGAAGTTGTCTTTTGTTCTTTGTTGTCACTAAAATTCCAAAGAAAAAAAGAAAAACATATTTCAAAAGCTAATTACTTGGTTTTGAAGAAAAAAATGTTGTGTAGTTGCTTTCCTGCTTCACAAATGAAATAGATTTTAGTAAATCAGAATATGGCACAGCTTCATGCTGCAGCCTGCACCATAAACATACCAATATGGTTAAAAAACACACAAAGAACAGTGTAATAAACAATTTCCTACAAATATAGGATCCAAAGCTCCAGTCCACAAAAGTATTTAGAACATTATGCCCCACTGAAAAAATAGTTGTATAGAATTCTCTACTATCTTTAAAGCTGCTTTATATTTCATGAATGATAACAAATAGATTGAAAGCTGATATGAAAATCCAAGGACTCTCCTGCTAATTTTCTTTCCCTCAGTTGTACAATTTTTAGGGTTCTGCATGTCGGAGACATACAGATATTGACAGTAACAGGGTGAACCAAGGGGAAATGTGGGTACTGTGTTCTATTCAGCAACCACTAATGTATTTTAGGAAAAATTATATAGTCTTTAGAGAATAGCAGAATCCTGAAACAATTCCATAGATAAAAAAATATTGGCAATTTTAGGGTAGTGAGGTCAGAGTAATAATATTCTTTCTCCAATTACTCCACAAACCAAAGCAAAAAAGAAGTAAACTTGAAAATATCTGATTATTTCTTAAGGATGAACAGAAGCAAGGAACCACACTAACCATAGGAAACATTGAACAAGCATCCATCAACACATCTCCAATTGTTTATAACTGGTCAGAAAATGTGGATGGAATGAATTTATTAACAGATAAGAGTAGCAACTGAATCAGCCCCAAGGACCACCTCTTCTCTAAAAAACTAGAAAGATTAGAATTGTAAGCAATGAATCACTCATTACTTACTGCTTTCAAGCTATGTACAGCAGCAGAAAAGGATTTTGCAATGCTAAGCAAGATATCTGTGTTGTGATCCACTTCAAGTAACGTGCTGAAACAAGTATTATCACTCAACTCTGCCTCAAAAATGTGTATTTAAAATTGATATCTTGCATAGGATATCACATTTCTGTGAAACTCATTTTAGAGACTGACACTAATTTAAGTCCTTTTCTATTAAAATAATTATTCTCTTAAAAACATAGGTGGAGAAAATGGTAGACTTGTGAACTTTCCACAGTTTCTTGATGATCCAGAACATGAAGTCAAACGGTGACATCTGATTTGGTTCCACTTCAGGAAGTTTGAATCCACAGTCCCAAAGAAAACAGGAAGAGCAGAACTATCAACCTGCACTTTGATATTTATAAAAGTTTGCAAGTAAATTAAGTTTAATCTCCACTTTTTTTAATGAATACAGAACTATCTTTCTTGGTTTAATTGTTTTTGGATACTATTGTAGATAATTACTTTTTTATACTCTTCAGCCTCTTTCAAGCTGCTGAAGTTTCCATTACTATTTCTGGCTAGAGCAGGAGACTGGCCTTGCTTGACTTCAACATAGGACACAAATATACTTGAGTAATCTGTAAAATGTTTTTTGTATTGACACTGAGAATTTCAAGTTTTCAACATTATAATATTTCCCTTACTTAGTAAGAATGATTTTTTTTTTTACCTTAGGAAGATGAAGGAGTATTCAATCAAAAGGACCTAGAATAGAACTTCAGAAAAAAAGGTGATTTTCTGATGGACTGAAGAAAAGAATTTTTCATGTAAAAACCAAAACAAGTCTGGAAAAAACCTGGAAAAAAAGTAACACTAGAGAATGTGTCTGTCTCTGTGTATTCTGGTTTTGGCTGGGGTAGAGTTAACTTTCTTCGCATTAGCTGGTTTGGGGCCTGGGTTTTGCATTTATTGTGAAAATGTTGTTGATAACACAGTATTATGGGATTATTTTCATTACTGCTGAGCACAACTTACACAGCCTCAAGGTCTTCTCTGTTCCTCATCCCACCCCACCAGTGAGGCTGCACAGGTTATGAGGGAAAACACCTGGGGCAGCTGACCCAACTGACCCAATGGATATTCCAGTCCGTATGATGTCATGCTCAGAATATAAATTTGGAGAAAGAGGAAGGAAGAAGAGCTGGGGGACATGTGGAGGGATGGCATTTGTCTGCCCAAGTCACTGTTACGTGTGATGGATCCCTGCTTTCCTGGACATGTGTGAACACTGACCTGCTGATGGGAATTAGTGCATTAATTCCTTATTTTGCTTGCATGTCCAGTTTTTTCTTTACCTTTTAAACTGTTCTTATCTCAATCCACAAGTTTTCTCATTTTTACTCTTCTGATTCTCTTCTCCATCCCTCTGCAGGAATTGTGTGAGTCGTTCTGTGGTGTCAAGTTACTGGCTAAGATCAAACCATGACATTGTGGGAAACAAAAGAAATAAAAACTGTGAAGCTTACAGAAGGCAGAAGAACTAGAGAATGTCAAAAACCTTGTAAGTCAAACTCGACTGAATAATATAGTTTCCAAAAAGGCTGCCTCTATTACTCTTTCATTTCAGTTTTCCCACAGTGTAGCAATAACCATCATTCAAGTGCCAAACATAATGTGTCTACTGAAATTGTAATGTGGGAATTATGCACAATAGGGATTCACAGCCTATTCTATTATGATGTTATACTGCTTCTATGAACATAAAAGACATTAAATTCAGTTGTAGAGAGAATATATCCACCCAAAATTCCTCAGAGGAATTTACACACTGAGAAAGTCATCATTCTAGGAAGAAAGTCTTTGAACTGAGGAGGTGACAACTGTTGTAGGTCCAATTTTTCCTGGAAAGAAACAGTATCACCAAACTTCTGGGAAAGAATTTTGCTGTATTAAGCCCTACAACTTAGATCACTTTAATGCTCTTTAATTTATGTCTGCTCTATCAAATGTCAGGTGTTAGGTAATTTACTCAATATGCCTACATCTTGAATTGCAAAGTCAAATGAGTATTTATACAAAAGCTATATTTAAATAATCCCATCACACATTAGGATTTGCCCATGAAAATAATGGGCTATCCCTGATCTATGCCAAAAGACAGAGGGGAAAAAAAAAAGATTTCGTTTTTATTCCTTGTGTTACAGACTGTGAATACTATATTTGATTCTGCTCCATTCTTCTACAAACAATAGCCCCCACAATTCTCAAAAAAATTACTTTCCCCATGAAAAAGAAGATAAGAAATATTTGATTTTGCTTTGGTGGCAGTAAAGGAATTACTGCTTAGGCATCATGGCAGACATAACAATAATGACATAGTGCATCTGGATACAGGTCAGCCAAGTTTGGACTTGCTTTCAAAAACAGCAACCAGACCCAAGCACATTCAAAGGCCAGGACTTCTGCTTAGTCTTACAATATAAGAGGCTGAAGATGATGTGAAGAAAGCTATTCATTTTCCAAATCTATGGAATTTTGTGCTTATTTCCTTCTGCACCTTTCAAACCAGGAATAATTTAAAAAATTCAAAAACAAAACCACAGAAGAATTATTTTTATTTATTCTGGAATACAAATATTCCCCCCCCTTATTAAAGTCCTACAATGTACTCTGAAAATCTCATCATGATCATTACATAAACCTTAAAAACTGTAGATTTCATTCCTTACTTATTTGGAACAAGAAATAATTTTTACATTTGTTTTTCTAATATGCAATTTGTGAGTTTTTCATTAGTGTTTATAGGCTAAATCGAGAAGAAGAGAGAGAATTTTTATTTTATATATCCCTACCTAAAACTCAAGATTTAAGCTTTCTATGAATATTTGGAGCCATTTGTACTATAAATGTCAACATTACATTTTATGGCTATTAAAAAAGCAAAAAGAGAACACATAAAAATATATTCTTACAGAGTGGTAGGCTAGTATCATTTAAAGCACTAAATGTTAAAGAACACACACATTCCTACAAGAAAATAAAAATGCTTCCTTAGTACTAGATAAAAATTCCTAACAGGGGTTATTCTTGTTTACTGGAAATTATTCAAAATAAAGGTTCTTTACTTTCTAAAACGGATGTCCCCTAAGAAATGGACATAATCAAGGTATATAGCAAAGCACAACATTAGAGGTATTTTCAGAGGAGTCATCCTAATTATTTGTAATTACTGGAACAGGTAGTTATTCAGATGAAACACATAGAAAGTACAGGTACCCCAAGAATTTTTTGTTATTTATGTAAATCTTGAATTAAATATATAATTTACAGACTGGAAAGTATCATTTTAATTTATATTTAGATGGGGAAAATGTCATATATCATATATCATCTGAAAAAAGACATTTAATGAAGCAAAATGAGTAGCAAGACTGTGCTTCAATGATGCCAAAAATTATAGAGGAAGCATCTGCCACTATAATTTCCAAAGTTGGAACTGGCTGGGATAACCTTCAAATCCGTGCATTCATTTAGTTGTTTTATACACTTTCTGATAGATGCACTGCATGAGCCATGTAGGCTACAGATTTTGCCACCTTTTCCAAGAGGTGTTTGGGGACATTAGAACAAACGCCCCTAATGGAAATTTAAATGCTTTATTTATTTTTCTGTACTCTGATATGAATTTCTGAAAGAAGCAAAATTCATTTAATGTTGTAATATCCTGAGTTTTTAACAAGGAATCGATATTGATACTGTTGTGTTACAATATTCCTAACAACAGGTTAAGAATATATGTCTGCATGGGATATTTTGATTCTTGCAGTGAAATTTATGGCAACAAAACAAGGGATAATCTGCTCTGCAGGATGCTTAAACTGCATCCATGATAAACAAAAGCCTCTTAATTTTCTTTATATTCCTTAGTATATTTTATTTCCATTCCTCATCTGTATTATGAGACAGTGAGAATTTGTATTTGTACTTTTCTTGTGGGTTTTTTTGGGCCAACTTCTTACTTCCATATATGCTTATGACTTACTCGCACAAACATCAAAGAAAGGAAGATTATTAATGTCATCATTGTGCAATGTTGGAAGTAGAATAGAGTTTTTATATCTGACTAGTATGTAGGGGGAAAAACCTGCCTTTTGTTATCATAGCTGTGCTATATATAGATATATATATATATGACTGTGTATTCTTCTATTCACCAGGTAAAAAAAAAAATTAAAACAAAAAAAAAAAAAACTTCAAGACAACCCATATATAATAGATATATTTATCTATTATACATAAATTTTTAATTAAATGAAAACTAATTCTCAATTAATGTTCAGTGAAACCATTCACTGTAGGATTCACCAGATTATCCATCTGATAAGGTGTTTTACATACCTCCAGGACATACTTATAAGTGACTTTATGCAGGAAATTTTCAAGATATTCCATTACTATTGAGTTTTGTACTGACATAATTTCTTGAGAAACTTTTGTCTACAGTACATTACCTTTGTTTTTGAACCTGACCATTATGAAAATAATCAGCTTGCACTGAAAAAGAACAACTTCCATATTTCTAAAACTAGTGTCATTCCCACTTTTCTTGTTTCCCACATTTCATTTATAAATTCAGTCATCGACTGAGGTATAACCTGTTCACCCAGAGGGTGGCTGGGCAGCAGAAGAGACTTCCCAGGGAATAGGTCCCAGTACCAAACCTGCCAGCGTTTAAGAGTTTGGACCAGCCCTCAAGCACATGGTGTGACTCTTTGGGGCTGTCCTGGGAAGGGGCAGGAGTTGGACTCAGTGGTCATTGTTGATCCCTTCCAACTCAGAATATCCTGTGATTTTATGATTTTTAGAGTGCTTCAACTAGTTCTAAATCCAAGAGGAATCTGCTTTAGAATGCCCTCTTATGCTTCCTGTAAAGACAATTCCCAACATTTGATTAAAAGTGCAAAGGTTTGTGCAAGAGACAGTTTTCTTGTTTAGAAATATGCACATTGAGCTTGCTGAAAATTGTTAAAAGAGAAAAACACCAAATATTATACTTTTAGAAAACTATTTGCTAAATCAATAAATTGATAGAATAATTCATCATTTCTATTGTTGAGCAATGTGCAATAGAATAACATTTTTGGTGGGGAGGTAAAACTCCTTTCCTCATAAAAGAAGACACATTTTTAAGAAAGAATATTGCCTCCTGCAAATTTATTCTTAGATTTTAATGGATATATATTATTTGTTTGTGGATGATATTATTAGCCATTCATTACCACGTATACACCTTTCAAAAAACAGAGATTTTGAGCACTTGAATATTTCCCTTTGATTTTTAATTTTATCATTCATCCTTTGAACTTCTACTAAAGGATTCTTGATATTTTAACTAATATATAATTCTGTTGTACAATAAAACTGGAAAAAAATTTTAAAAATAGACACAGTGATAAAATATGGCAATATGAAAACTGAATCAATATTGCTGTTCTTCATTTTACTTAGCTATGGATTTCATCTAATGGGACCAGGATTCTAATATTCATAAGTTCTCAAAGTTTGATAACAGGACATCAAGAATTAGATGAGGATGCTGGTTTTGTCAACATGAGCTTTCCACATAAACTTTGGGGGTTTTGCTCATCTGTTTCACATTTCATAGCTTTTCATCTGTTTCATAGATTATGTGAACTATCCTGAAATGACTATATGACATTTTAAAATTTTTCCTGAAGGATCTGAAGTTTTCTAGTGTGAATAGTAGTTTTCTACTATTCTCAGTAGTGTTAGAGAGAGTTCACCTTCATCTTCAGCTGTTACACATAGAGAGAGATTGACTTAAACTTCAGCTTCTTGGCTTTGACATTATACAGTCTTTTTGTCACACAATCAAGTCTTCAGTCCCTTTCTCTCATTATCAGGCAGCTCAGAGCAGTGATACAACACTAAAGGGTCAGCTGTACAGTGAGGCTTTCTAAACAAAGCTCAGAAATTAAGTGCTCTCTCTGGAAAAAAGGACTGTGAAAGCATTCAAGAAACTGATGGACTGAAACTGCTTTGAAAAAAAATATTGCTAAACACAATGTATTTGTATTTCAGGGCCTAAATGCCTACAGCAGTAAAACTTCATTACTGACACAGTTATTTTAAACTCTTTATAAATATTCAATAAAGTATAAAAATTTAATGTACTAAGGCAGATAAGGTAATAGGGGTATGTAATTTTAGATAGATTTTCCTGTTTATGTAGAGTCTCTACTAGTCAGATACATTTTTAAATATGTATTTCTACTTCTGTTTAGATACCCACAAGGATGATCAGGCTTAACTCTTAAGTGAATGGCCCATATGGGAACTGAACCCACAACTTTGGTGTTATTAGCAACATGCTCTGACCAGTTGGGCTAATCTCAGGGTCATTATGTGTAATTATTGAAAACTGTCTGAGCAACTTTTGAAGCTTTATTGCATTTTAAAAAGCTTTTGAGTGTAAAACAGGAAGATTCTGTAAAATGTTTTTCTTCTATGTCTTATCTTAATTTTTTTAACTCAACATTGCTCAAATTTTTCTTCAAAACTACCTTTTGTTTATAAATATGCTCATGTTTTTTTTTTATTTAAATATACAAATAATATCCTAAAGGAACTTAGAGTACTTAAAGAAATAATGAAAGAAAAAAGAAATTATATCCTGTAATATTATTGTACTACATTGATTTTTTAAAGCCAATGACTTTCTCTGCCTAGCAGAAGATGCATATCTAATGAATAATCTCAACCAACTTTGTGATCCTCACATCTACAAAACTGAACCTGTATAAAATATCCGACCACATTTACACTTGAACAAAAACTACCTAGCCTCAAGCCATCATCTTCTGACACTCTTTGGGTGTTTTATGACAGTCCTCCTATATCTGACTGCTCAGAATGTGGTTTACATAGAGTTAATAATTACTACACATTGCTAAAGACTGATGACAGAATGGACTTTGAGTACAGATTGCTATCAGTCAACAAATGTTAATCTTAAAATGGCCAGTCACTGTACTCCTAAATAGAACTTTTTAAATCCCCCCTGCTTTGCTAATTCAGTAGGACTCCTGCTCCCTTGCAATTAAATAGTACACATTTGGCAGTTATTTCCTGTCTTATGTGGTGAGTGCTCAACTAATGGAGATGCTGTTAAAAAAAAACAAAACAAAACAAAAAACCCTCTAGATTATTCATTCCAAACATTTTTTTGGAATAACTAGCATGCTTGTTTTTAAAAAACAAAACAAATAAGCAAAAACCACAACAAACCTTTAACAACATGTCAGTACAGTGATAACTTTTTAATCTAGATTATCTATTTTATCTACTTTTAGTTTGACATGACTCTTCTATTTTCTGCTGAATTCTTTCCTGGATTTCACACAGAAATAGAAAATAAACAGCTTCACTGATCTTGTAGAACACTAATCCTTCACATTGCATTTTCCATATGATCATGGTTAGTCTGTATTTTGATTTTTCTATTTTATTAACACATTGTATTTGTAAAACTCAATTACTTTTAGTAAACGCAATTACTATTATGTTGTGAAATGCAAAGAGATAATGTAAATTAATAAAACTTAAGTGCTAGGTTTTGGGAAATTCTTCCAAGTTTGGGAGTCCTGCTATTTCAATGAAAGCAGAGCCACAGGATACAGGAAGAGTATTATGGAGTTAGATGTTCTAAATTTAAAAACCAGGATGGAATGTGAACCATCTATTTTAACCACCATAAAAAAGTTAAAAATGTATAATTTAGAATCAATGTTAAACCTTTTTTTTTTCTAACATATTTTTTAAAGTTTGAAAGTTAGGAGACCATTCAGCAAGCTTTACAGAAGACAAAAAATTCAGTTACTTAGACCAGTTACAGCTGTGAAAACCTAAATATAAAAAAATAAAATAAATAAATAGGGTGGCAATTAAAATGGGTAAAAGGATAGCTAATGAATTTTAGTACCAATAAAAATTAATAAAAGAACACAGGGTAAGAATTCAAAATATTCCTATGGCTTACAACTATTTCAGTTAACAGCAGTAGCCTGGAAAATAACCTTGGAGTTTCTGTTGACAACACAGAAGAAACCACAGATAAGGTACAAATACTGTGAAATATCTCTTGGAAGAAACCAGAATATGTAGGGGATGAAGAAATGAAGCATGAAAAGAATACTATGATGACCTTATTGAAAAGTGGCTACAGGTTTAAAGTGTTTGTGACATATTGGACAGTCTACAATTATAAGATGTTCAAAGAAAGGATGATGGAATGATCAAAGAGTGGAGGAATCTTTCCAAACACACATTGAAGGATTTTTTTTTAACCTTAAAATTTGTCTTAGAAGGATAAGAAAAAATAATTATAAAAATAAATCAGAAATTAACTGTTATGAAGGAGATATATGAGTGTATTTTTTTCCTACATGCCTCAAAGCTCAACAAAAGCTAAACAAATTAAATTAAAATTGGAAGTGTTAAATATCCAAGAAAATGTTATCTCATGCAGTGTTTGATTAAGCATAAAATAATTTTCTGCAGGAAGGAAACAAATAAGTAGACTCAAAACAGGACCGAATATTAGGAATTCCATAAAACAGGTATGAGCTTAAGTTTAATGGGATTTAGCTTAACATTTTCTTCCATGCAGTTTAAGAAATCAATAATTTGGACATACTCCACCAGAGATCACAAAAGAAACATAAAGATAGGCAACATTTGATAATGATTTTAAACTCAAGAGATCATAATTTTCTTCTGAAAACTTCTGAAAATTTGCTCACAAAAATATTCACTGTTGCAATTAATAATTTAAAAAGTGAAAGTTATTAAATTCTGCACTTCAAAGATTAAAATATTATATTTAAACTGACAATCATGATGAGTCTCAATATAGGACTTAAATTATCTCATATTTTTCCACTCTAGTGTTCTTTTTTCCTGAAACTTTTGCTTTTGGCTTCTCTTGTAGACAGAATATTGACTATGTCATTTCTACTTCATGCCCAGTATTACAACTAATATATATTCATAAATAATTCTGTCACAATGTGACTCTGAAAGTAAATGACCAAACTATATTCTCTAACTCAGAGTATTATGGCTACTTTCCTGCCTCCTGTTTCTTCCCTTTATGCCAGAGTGCTGGAAGACATGCAAAAGGTGTAGACTGCTCTTCTGATACTACAGAATTCATGGATGAAATAAATCATCATTAAAGCCTTTTTTGTCCCCTACAATGCAAGAAATTGTTTTAGAGTTCTTTCCCCTAGAAGGCGCCTAAGAAACTGTCTTTTCTTTTAATTACAGTGTTTTCAATGTTTTTTGAGTCCCAGTCTTCATTGTATCAAAGCCATTGGTTTTATCAGGTACAGAACTGTGGAGGAGATGTCAGTGGCTCTTGAAGCTCTTCCCACCTTTCCACTAGTAGTGACTTCACAGCATGCTCCCTTGGCAAAAACCACAGAAGTGTTAGAGCCCTGTGTTGTCAACAATCTAGCTAGCTAAAGCAGCTACCTCTAAAAGGTTTGACTTTTATCCTGTGAAGTGAAAATTATAAACCAGTGATATCAAAGACTGTAATTACCAGTGCTTATCCTGAAATGTCTCATGAAAAGTTTCCAGTACATAGCTTTTGCTAAGTAGATTTGATAAATCCAAGTTGTCTTCTATGACTATTTTCTACCTCCATCTCTGTCTTGGTTTTTTGTTTTGTTTTCTTTTTTTGACTCTTGTTCCAGTTACTGCTCCCCTACTGTCTTACTTTTTTATTTAAGTATATGTGCATATGAAAAAATAGAATTTGTGTGTTCGTCTGCTTTTTCCAATCCACTTGATACATCTCCTCATTCTATTAAAGGAGGAACATACGTGGTACCACCTGAAGTTTTCTTGATTGCTGTGGGAGCTGAGAATAGAATGCAGGCTGGTGGTCTGCTGTCTGCTTACAATTCTTTTTAAGAAAGCTTACAATATCCATAGGAGATGAAACAGGTGTTGCATAGAACACAAATGTGTAATAAAGAGCAACCTATGATTTAGCCTACAAATACTATATCAGCTTGCAGTGCATCTATGATTCAAGATGCTTTTGTATTAGATTTTGTCTTAGGATTACTCTTGGCACTGGTTTGCACTCTTCATATAAAGTCAAGACAATTTTGAGTTAGCAAAGTACACTGTCCTATGTTATTCTAAATAAAAGGCATGAAATTAAAGAAACATAACAAGATTACAAAAACGTTTGGCTCTTTGGCTCTCAGTTTTGTGTAAACCTTCCACTACTTTATTAGAAGGTTCTGGTAATAGAAACACAGTGCTGCAAACAATTTACATCACCAGATTAAGACAATAATTTGCCACCGGCTAAATCCATGCCAAACAATGGGCTACACAATACAATTTTCCAGTAACTTTGTCCAGTGTTGCATGAAAAAATAACTGTGTCATCTATTAGATTATAGCACAAAAACTGGTTATTAAATTCAGTCATCTCTACAACTTAACATCAAATAAAAAAGCAGTAGGTTTCCACACCTATACACAAGCCTATAACTAGTTATTTAATCACAACAAAGACTGCAGAATGAACTCACACATTGTCCTTGTGAGGTTCAACAGAGATTCAGGGTTGAGATTAAATATGTCACTGACTATAGAAGATTTTTCCCTATTCTACCCTCCCTGCTGTTCCTTCTGTCCATGGTGCACCAGGAAATGCAGAAATAAATAAATGAAAATTTCTGTAAGGATAAGTGCTGCTGCTCACTTTAGCACATAATTTTTATTTTTTGCATAAGCGTGAAAAAAAATTAAGACCAAATAATGTTAAAGTCCTTCAACATACAACATATGAAAATATTTCTTTTTTTAGCACTGGTGCAAATCTCACATTGTCAATATTTATATATGAAATAGGTGTGGATATTACAGTGATACATACACATCTGTCACAACACCTCTGAAATTATATTTTGTTTGAAAACTGAGAGGTAAACAGTATTTTTTAAAAATCTCAGAAGTGTTGCTTTGGGCTAAAATTTTTTAAGTCCCTTTTTGAGACACACATGCAATTTATGAAACAACATTTTTATAACTCACAGATACCTCATTATTAGCAAAGAAGTTATTTTCAGAAATATTTTAGAAAAATAGTGTAATGGAATTATCTGTTATTGAGTCTAATCAATAATAAATGAGAAACAATAAATCTAGTAAATATAGATCAAACCATTGTTTATTTGGAACTCATTGTAGGCATTTTTGGATAATTAAACCACCTCTGTGAATTACAATTTACTGTGTAGTTGTGATGTTTCCTTACAGAACAGGGACAAATGTAAACATTAGATTGAGGAGATGAGGCAAATAGCAGAAGATTATTTCCTATGCCCTCATTTTAGATTGAAGCAGCAAGCAATAATACAAGTCACTGAAAAGGGTAAGGCCCTCACACATGGGAGTGTTTCATCAGTAAATCCTTTCCCGCTTACCTAAACACTTGTTTTTCCACTAATTCAATTTTCATTACAAATGTTTGTGCCAGTAAACTGTCTCACAATGTTTAAAACCTTAGTCTTTGGTTTCATGGCTTATTTAGACACTTCAGATTTGCCTGAGATGGAGCACTAAATGTAAGTAAGATTGCAAAATCTAATCTGTTATCTTCTCATTATTTTTGTATTATTAATTCTTCTTATATCACAGCATCTATCAGAAAAAGGGTTTAACATCTTCTTACCATGTCCTAGATACCGAAGGCTTAATATCTACTAATGTGAGGCATAACATAGCAGACATATTATTTATTTTTTTTTTTTTTTGTTTTACATGTAAAATCTTGTTATATTTAGACCTCCAAGCCAACTATTACAGTGCTATGACAAGGACTGCCTTTTTGTAAACTCTTCTCTATCCACAGAGGAAGAGTATTTGATTTTTTTTATTTTGGCAGGACAGGAGTGCTTGGAAATTCGAAAGTTTTACATTATAAATCTGTGATTTCTACCCTCTATAGCATAAAGGCTCATATCTTGATCATTATCAAATAATTAAAATTCCCACACAGATAAAGTTGCTAAACTACATACCAGTTCTCAATTAAAATTCTTAATATCTTTGGATTTTGGCTTAATTTCTGGAGAATGAAAGGGAAGGATACTTACATGGTTCAGGTACAAAACTGAAGCTTACCTATGCAAAAATTTTAAAGTGCTAAAAACTATTGTCAGTCAACATATCAAATATAATTTAAAGTACATTTTTAAAGTAAGCAATACAAATGTTAATGGTTTTTTAAATGGCTTTGCACTGAAGTTTCAGTTTGGGAAATGAGAAAAAAGTAATAAACCACAGGATGCTTAGGGAAAAATTGTTCATAAGGTCAGAGAGGCTGAAGTTTTGAGGGTTTTTTAAATTGGAAATGTCAACAGTATTTCCATGGGTAACTGAAAGGATTTATGGTAGAGTCACAGAAAATGCTGAGTTGGAAAGGACCCATCAAGGACATTGATTCCAACACCTGGACATGCTCAGGACATCCCAAGAGTCACACTGTGTGCCTGAGAGCACTGTCCAAGTGCTTCTTGAACTCTGTCAGGTTGGTGCTGTGACCACTTCCCTGGGGAGCCTGTACTGGTGCACAACCACCCTCTGGGTGAGGAACCTTTTTCTGACATCACCCTAAACCTCCCCTGACACAGCTTCAGGCCATTCCCTTGAGTCTTGTTACCGTCATGAGACTGAAGAGGTTCATACCTGATCCTCCTCTCCTCCTTGGGAGGTCTCCCCTCAGGCTCCTCCACCTCCTGTAAGCTGAGCAGACCTAGTGACCTCAGCCACTCCTCAAAAGGCTTCCCTTCCAGACCCTTCACCATCCTCATGGCCCTCCTATGGACACTCTCAAATAGTTTAATGTCTTAATGACTTGGTTTACAACACCTGCTTAGGAAGGAACATCAAATAAATTGTTTTATCTTGTTGAAAATAAATAAATTATTTATCTTGTTTTGGTTTTTTCCCATAACTCAGAAGTAATGATTGCAAATAGTCACTCAAAATCTCAGATTAGACTATATCATCATTTAATATTCATGGTGTAAAAAAACCCTCACAAACCACCACAACTCCCCAAGAAAGCTACACAAATAAAATTTAAAACAATAATATAATATTATGGTCTATTAATAATATAAATATGTTTATACATTTTTATTTTAGTCATTTTCAGATTGCCACTGTATACAATTCTATTGTAGATATTTGATATCACCTCTTCTAGAGAAAATTATTAAAAACTTTATGTGGAGGTTTTTTTCAATTCTGTTGAGGTTGCAGCAAACTTGTGTGATGTAAAGATTAACTTTTCTTATGGAGTTTGTTACATACTTTCCATTATAGCAGTATTTTTCAGAGCTGATTACTTTGAATATTTTAGTAGAAGGACAAAATAAATATTAAATTAAAATAAATTAAAGTTAATGATATACATTTTCATTACTCTGATTTTCTCAAACTCTTTCTATCATTAAACTTTTTTGAATATGAATTAATTTAGAAAGTATTCATGGTAGAAATATAGAAATAAATATCCCATTCAGGATTCTGAAAGGTCTTGGGAGATAGCAATTTTTATTGAAGATTTATCATGATTTTAATCATTGGTTTAATCTGACTTGTCAGTAACACTCTTGAAAAATTATTCATCTGAGTTATTATTTTCTTAAAAACACACAGTAAAGTGACATATCAGCAGTAGCTGACATAGCCATAACTACTCAAAGAAATTTCAGAATACATAATATTTAAAATAATATAAATTGCAAAACTCAACATAACTATGTAATTCCCCAGCTTAGGGCTACTGTTGCATCTGCCAGTGATTTCCCAATGATAAACTCTATGAATATGGGCAGACAAGAATCCTCCTTCTTAAAGAAATATCACACTACTCTGCTTCAAATAATCCAAGAGTGACTTGCAATGCTTATTCTGGGTATAATTGAGTCCATTCTGTGCCAGTAATTTAGTGCTGTACTACCATTACTACTTTGGTATTTGCAAGTCCTAAAATTATCCTTATTCGCTCGAGATCTATGGGCAGGCATGGCCATGTCTGTGGCTTAGCTGGAGTCTGGCATTCTTCCAACATAGCTTGGGAAGGGGCCAATGTTCCAGCGGAACTGAAGAGGTCTTTGGCCCACATAGGTGTGGTTGGAGGCTTCAGGAAAGATTGTTAAGGATTTAAAAAATCTCTTATGAAGGTACTTATTTGCAAAGTCCTCCAAAACTTTGAATCTTTGTGATTATCTTTGTAAGTTACTATATATAATATCATCAATTTTTAATCAGAATTCTCAATAGGGAGCTTTACTCAAAAGCTGATGGGATGACACAACCTAGGGGTTTGAGATACTTCTTCAATGATTTGCTTCTATTTTGAGGGAAATTATGCATTTTTGAATTTTTTTGTGTGTGTGCATGCATGTTTATTTGTCTAGATCAATCTGTTTTGTTTTAAAGCTCTTGCGAGCCTCCTATATGACTTTAAAATGTGGCATAGATTCACATATTGACTGATTAGGTATAAAAGCCCTGCAGCATATTCAAGTGCACCAGCTGCATTCAAACAGAATTAAATCTTGTGCTCTGCCACCTAGATGAAAGTATTAGTGCAATTAAATCTACAGAATTAAATAATGAGCCATGAAGGATGGTAGTTCCTTGAAAAAATGGTAAAATTTAATAGATACTGTTAGGTAGGAACTGAAAATACGTATTGCATGGTCTCACCAATAAAATTATAATTCTCTTAAAAACTACAGACTGTATGAATAGTTCTTTGATGAGAATGCTTACAGAGATAACATCCATAAGACATATCAAAAATTGATTGACTGTTAATGATTACACACATATTTTAAACAGAAAAATTGAACAGTTTTGCAATTTGAAACACGGATCTACACACTGTGATAATCCTTAGTTGCGTTGTGATTTATAGTTGTATGCTGATTCTCTTAAATTGAGTATTTACAAATGCAATGCAGATGCAGCTTCAAGCTGACAATCTGCAACTTTACATGAGATAAAAATTTTAGTCTTCCATTCTCTTCTGTTTTTCCAACATATAATTTAAGTAATAAATAAATGAGAACTACAATCTGTTACCCGCAATGTTCTTGAAGTAGGAATACATAATTTCTGGTATTATGCAAAAAAGAGAAGGAAGTGGTTTTTGTATTTTCTTCACACATCTTAATATATTTGCACATGTAGTTTTCTGGTTTTAGTAAGATAAGATTCTAAGACCCAAATTCACAAATCAGACTGTTATCTGCTCTACTTTCTGAAAGCCTATAGTCTATTTAATAAAACTAAACAAAAAACATTAACCATTAACTCACCATTAGGACTTGTAAACTGGTCACGAAATATGAATGCACTGACCTGACAGAATTAGTTATTGCTGAGAACTGTATAGCAGTGATAAAATCAAGCTCAAACCTTTCCTGATCAGGGACTACCAATGTGTTGAGAAGACCAGGTCAATGTTTTTTTTTTCACTGACACAGAGTTTCATCACAAACTCAATTTTAAAAAGCAAAAGAAAATCTTGTAGAAATGCAGTAGTGGAGATATATTTCTTTGAAGACAAATTCTAAAAGACACAAGAGAAATTTTGGTATATTCTTCTTTTCTTCTGAATATTATGTTTACATTCTATTGTATGGTACTTTATGGCACCCAAAACAAATTAAAATGCACTTTTATCAAAGCTAAAAGGTTTTCAAGCAGTATATGGTTGCTTCATTGGGTCAAATTTTATTGTTTCTGCAAGCAGGTCCTTTCTTTGTATGATTATTACTGTGATTCTGAGCAAGTTGCTCAATTCTCTTCATGTTATATTCAGATTTCAGGCATTTTAGCCAATGTCATTTTTAGTATTTGAGTTTTTAAGTGACAGGCACTGCAATGCTGTGACACTGAAGTACTTTGCAGATGAAGATAATAGATACTTAGGAGTAAGTCAATAAAAGACTGAGTGAAGCAGACAGAATTACAAATAAATTTAGCTTGGTGTTAGCTTTTCCAAATCAGGAATTATTATTAATACATGTTCAAACTGCTCCTCCAATATCTAAGAATGGTACTTAGAAGAGATAAGGGTTGATTTGGTGATCATGAGGATTTACTAAAATCTTACCAAAAAATACATTTTGACTCTCAGTCATTCTAATTAAAGGATCACTGGAAATATTGTAGCAGTATATATTCACAATTTTTATTCATGGCAGTAATACATAAAATAAGATTGATATGGCTCCCTGTGATGCATATGAGGAGTTTTACTAGTAACATTGTTGTAGTTAAATTACTAATACAGCTGAGTACTATAAAAAAATATAATTATTTAAATCATTATTTAACTGAATCTTCAAGCTTTTTCTTCAACCAACATGTAGTACATGTTTTTACATATTTTAAATGAAAATATTCTAAGAAATTAAATGGTTCTTCTACTGTTCTCTTTTTCACTATGTGGAAAATTTTACCAGTGAAATCTACCTTTTCATTGAACAGAAGAGTGGTTCTCTCCTTCCCTTCCTCATAAAGGGATGAATTATCTTTCATTCAAAATTCATAATCTCCTCAAAAGCAATATATTTTCCTAACTATTGCACAGAAATGAGATAGTTAGCCAGTTAGTCACTAGGTCAATTGTCGAAATAGCTATTTTGCTCCTAGCAGATGCTTCTCTATCTCTACTCCTCTAAATTGCCAGAGATATGGAAGTAGAAGTGGATCTCTAACTCACACATGAGTGAAAAATACTTGTTTTGCCATGCTAGAAAAACCATCTATCATGAACACCGTTTTTATATGCTGATAATGTTAAAGCAGAGCCCCTGGTGTGACAGAAACTGCTCTAGTGACAGCTGTGCAACAAGCAGTAATTGAACATATTTAAAAATCTATTCCACGTACTGAACAGATTTCAATGTCTGCTTTGTTTAAGGTCCACTGAGTTGTGAAATGGTTGCTTCATTCACACAGATGTTAATATCTCCAGGCTCTTCTTTGTTGTTCCTCATTTGCATATTTGCAGTAAGTTTGCTGCTCATGAAGTCAGACACAGCTACTTGTCACTACTCTCTGTTAGAATAATGCATCTTGAAGACAAAATACAAGAAACCGTAATTACACCTCATTAAGATTTAAGGAGGAAAATAATAAGAAACATACCAATAGGTGTTCAGTCACCAGCGCTTCATTACTTTCTTTACTGTTTAAATACCTGTTTCTGATGAATATAAATTATGTAGGGAAAACAATATAGTTTTGAATCAGTTTAAGAGCCTCTCTTTGTCTGTTCATCTATGAACACATTCTGACGCAATGATCCAACAAGATATTGGAGTTTTATATGATTATTAAACATTATACTCGATCATTCCATGGCAAAAATTGAACTTTCATTTAGTTTTATCCGTTCTTTGAGAATCACATGATTCTGAATACTATAAAAAAAAATCAGTGAACAAAAGGCACAAATAAATTAATTAATAATTAATAAAAATACCAAAAAATGTGTTTGTTGACTGGCTAAAAATTGCAACCAACAAATTCTAACATCAATGACCATTCATCTCTGCAGTACATTATGTAGCAATTAATTCTACTTCATAACCAGCAGGTCAAGGGAGGTGATCCTGCTGGTCTACTCAGCCCTTACCTGAAGTGCTGTGTTGAGTCCTAGGCAGTCATCTTAGCACAAGAAAGTCTTGGAGATCCTGGAGCAAGTCCAGGTTACTGGTACAAAGATGATTAAGGGACAAAAGTATCTCTCTTGCAAGGAAAGGCTGAAGGAGTTGTACCTGGTTAGCCTTAATAAAATGTAACTAGGAGGAGATCTCATTAATGCATGTAAGTATCTGAAGGGATGTGCCAAGAAGATGGATCCAGACTCTTCTTGGTGGTGATGATCAATAGAAGAAGAGGATACCAGCAGAAGATGAAACGTAAGAAGTTCCACTGTGAGAGTGACTGAGCACTGGAACAGGTTACACAGAAAAATTGTGGAGTCTCCTTTCCTGGAGGTACTCAAAAGCCATCTGCACACAATCGCGAGCAATGCGCTCTACGGAAACCTGCCTGAGAACAGAGGCTGTTCTAGATCGCTTCCAGTGGCCCCTTCCAACCTCACCTACCCTGAGATTCTGAGATTCTGTGATTCTGTGATCAAGATGTGAAATCCCACATGTTTAGGTGTTTAGAGGGAAAAAGAATAATCTTCCTTTACTGAGCACAACAGAAAAGCAATCAAATCATGCTGACCTTGTCACATTGGAGTTTTTTAATTGTCATTATGGAAATATCAAAAGACACAATGAATATTACAGTTGTAACAATGATAGGACAGCTAAAACTAATATTTGAGTTTCAGGAAGTTGTGATTCTTCTTTTTAGAGGCACGAATCACTGCTATTGTAACAGTTTCTCTTCAAATTTTGAAAATTCTTTATGTTATAAAAACCTTAAACCTAAAATTGTTATGCTTATATCCTACAGGTTCTCAGTAAATTTGTATTTACTTTGTCAGGTTACAGGTAGACTAAAATATTATATTATATTCTAGTGTGATGAGTTGGCCCTGTCTGTCTTCCAGCCACCCACCCAGTTGATCTCTCACTCTTTTACTTCAAAGGGACAGGGGAGGAAATAAGATGAAAAAGTCTGTGGGTTAAGATAAAGACAGGGAGATCAGTTATCTGTTAGCATCGAAAAAACAAACTCAATTTGAGAAGGATTAATTTAATTTATTGGCAAGTAGATTTGAAGAAAGAACAACAAAGAAAGGAAAACAAAGACATGTCATTCTCTTCTTTCTCCTCCCCTTTCCTTTTTCCCCAGTCTCAATATCACTTCATTCCAGAGTCCTCTTCCTCCTTCTTATCTCAAAGAGGTGCAGGTAATGGGGGAAGTGATGAATCCATAAGAATTTGTTTCTACCATGCTTTCCTCCTCACATTTTTCTTCTCATCCACTGTGAGTCCTTCCCACAGGATACAGTTCTTCAGGAAATGCTCATACCTTCTGATGTGGGTGTTTCATGTTCCTCCTCATGGAGGCTATCCTCATGCACTATCCCTCTTCCCACACTTTGTCATTTGCATCCAATAAACACAACCTGCAAATTAATTTTACTTATATTGCATATTCCAAAATTACTTTTTCATGGGCATTTAGTTTAAAACTTATTCCACCTACAAAAGGAAATACATCAAGTAGTATAAACCTAGTGTTCTGCTACTTACAGCTGAACACTGAGATAATATCCTACTAGGTTAAAAGTATTTTTTGCCTTCAGTGGAAAGTTGGGGCACTGACAATAAAGAAATGGATAAGGTTAATTGCCAATTACATGGCAATAGCTTAGAGGGGGTTTTGATAAAAAACTCTGTTTTGTTAACCTGAGAAAATGATGTGTGTTGAAGTTATTTTGCTGACAGCATGGATGACAGCTGTGCTCAGCTTTCTAAGAGTAAGGAAATTACCACACTTTGCAACAATGAAGATTCAGATTTTTTTTTTTTTTTGCTTTCTTGGAGGGTTTGGATTTTGGGGGGATTTATTTTGAGGTTTTGAGTTTGGTTTGGGTTTTTTTTTGTTTGGTTGGTTGGTTCGGAGTTTTTGTTCATTTGTTTTTTGGTTGGTTTTGGGTTTTTTTCTTTTTTCTTTTTTTTTTTTTTGTTTTGATTTGTTTTGGTTTTTTTGGTGGTGGGTTGAGTTTAGGATTTCCTGTTTTATCTTTTAGCAAGAGATGTTTGGGAAATCTGAGTGTTATAAAATGGAATCTGAGCATACATGGATTTTCACTTTATTCTAAAATCTCATGAGGTATACTTTTACTCTGGTACACTTTTAGCAGAGAGTTTACAAATTAGAGCAAATAACAGTTGGCAGCATATATACATAGGGATTATGTAAACCACTGTGGTGACAGCCAGCATTAAATAGGTTAGTAGGAGCTGCTAAGAGAATACAACCAGCAAAAGTACCTAATGACACACCAGCTAATGGGGTGATCATAGCTAGTATGATCAACAAGGTGTCCATTTAGCAGGTGTGGCTACTGGCAAAAAACCTCAAAAATCCAGATCAGCAGTAATTCATGTGAAACATCACAATCCAATTTACCTTCAACAGAGAGAGGTTGGAGAAACCTGAAAATTCAGAACTCTTGGGCAAAACAAAACAAAACCTGTTCTCATAGGAAGAGGCAGAATGAGTTATCAGTCACTTAACTGGAGGTTAAGGATGCAGATGTTATCCCTGTTATGAAATGAATGTATGTTTTGTGATTTTTTTTTTTTTTTTTTTTGAGAACTATTGCTGACTGGAGCTCAGATGCAGTTTTGGACGCCAGAAATAAAGGATCTACACCCTATAGGTGTACGCAGAAGCTAAGAGCTCCTTAATGCTTTAAAATCTCAAAAGACATAGGCTTTGATTTATTTAAATAGGCATTAATTTTATCACTTGAGCAACATTTAGCACTTTTTGAGATGCCCTGTAAACCGTCTTGTTGCTTCTTGGGTCATGAGTCTCCTCTATCTTATTTGCCTTCTTTGTGTGGCTGTTGCCAGTAGGCCAGAGCACTTCAGGTAGTGTTAGATACCTGTGTTTATCTCCTAGCTGATATATTCATATTTGACTCCTCCTGAAGCAGGTCTTTACTACCTCAGTTCTGAAATTCCTGAATGGAGCTGACAGCTATGGCACAGAATCCACATAATTTCATGTACTAGATATGTAGCTGTATGGCACCTGGGTTACCCTGTGGTGTCTCAAATGACATAAAATGTCTGTTTTGGCCTAAGACCAGATTTGGTCTCATGTCTGTTCTCTATAATGGGAATTAAGATGTCTAGCTGACAGAACCTTCCTGTAGGTATCTAGATTGCAAAGTGCCTTATTGTCAAATGCACTCCTGTTCGGTAGGCTAGATTGCTTTGCTTTGCCGCAGTTGCCTAATGCCTTTTCAAATATCAAAGGTTTTGTAGCCTAGCAACCCACTGACACTCCAGGTAGGGCATGGGTTCCTTGCAAAACTCCTGTACTATAGCAACTTCCCCATACAGAACTCTTGAATACCTGTGAGACACAAACAGCACAAAGCCCTTGTGTTCTCAGGTTATGTAATTAAATCAAGCCTATAATTTTTTCCTGCCCTCTATTTTTTTTCTCTATATTAATTGTATATTTAAATAGCTCAATTTACTTAATTTCAGTTTTCTGGTGAGAAATGGGGAATAATACATGGATTTGTTGCAACTTTTTACAGTGGAGCTCTTGAATTTTATCCAAGCTCCACTGCTGTTAAAAACTGCAGCAGTCACAATGGATAGCATAGAGAAAAAAAGTTCCTCGTACCTTCCATTTTTTAGGGATTATTAATAACTCTATCATTATATTAACATTTTTGGACGGAAAACAAAAAAAAAAAAAAAAAAAAAAAAAAAAAACCAAAGGCAGAAAAAAAAACCAGTGGAGAATTATTCTTCATTCAACTTTCTTCACAGAGAAGTACAGACAAGGGAGATTAAAGAGAATGGAGCTTGTCAGAAAATTGCATAGCCAATCCAGAAAAGCCCAGAAAAGAGGATAACTTAGATTAGCTTCTTTAAACCAGGCAACATTAACTGTTAACTCTGGAAAGTTTCAAATCTTTTTCCTTGGATTAATGAAAACGTGCTTTTAAATCTTGTATGCAGGTGCACTTAAGAAGATTCAATTTTCCATCTAGTCAGCAGCATTTGCTGGGCTACAATGTTCCAGCTCCCTCATGTTTTGTAGCCTTGTTACTTATGTGATCCAAAAGGCCTAGATATAGGCTCATTTTCCAAGCCATCTTCAATTAACTTTTCATTTTATTAGCCTGATTTATGACTTCATTATACATGAAACACTTACAGGTGAAAGATGTGTGTTGCTTTTCTCCACTATCATCACTGCGTTGTTTTTTGAGTTGTGGGTTTTTTGGTTTGTTGTTCGGTTGGTTTGATTTGTTTGGGGTTGGGGGAGGGTTGTTGGGGTTTTTTGGTTGTTTTTTTTGAGGGGTTCATTTTAATCTACAGCTTAATTTATGTGTTTCCTGATGATACTTGGTCTAAAAGCTCAGGATCAGTTTTATAGAATGATGTACAGGGCCAGCTTCAATGTAATATTTTTTGATATTATGAACATTAACTAACCAATTTGGATTTACTTGTCTTTTTAAAGGCCAATCATAATTTATCAGCTTGATTCATGGCCCTCATCCTTCATTGACTCTCCATAATGGCATCCACATCATCCAATATATTTTTCAGCTTGCTTAAGTTCCCATCTCTTTAAACTCCCAACACTTTTCTTTATTTTTTTCTTTTTTTTTTTTCTTTTTTCCCTGCTGGAATGCTTGCAAGACCACTCCTGGAGACAACACGTTTCTGAAGGTACTGCAAGAAATAAAATTGTATTAAAGCTGTTTGCTTCAATTAAACTATTGACAAGAGTTTACAATAAAAGCCATTGAGCAAATCAGAAAGTGCTATTAAAATGCTATTAACCAAACCAAGTCCAACTCCGGGTAACTCCCTCTCTTTGCAAAAAAAGCTAATGGGAAATACGACAAAAGGTCCAATTCTTCTTCTAATTAAATCACAGCATTGGAAATAATCTCACTTTTTTGAGATGTATGTAAGTCATCTAATCACAAGTTGCTGTATAATATTAAAAACAGCAGACCCCTCTTTAGTAAATACAAAATATAAACATTACATTGGCAAACTAAAAGGTTTGATAAAGTACATAAATATATTACAAAACAGAGCATTTAAATGCTAAACTACGATAGATGAGGAAGAATGTTTTATTGAAGTAGGTGCTAGTCTGTTAGAGAACTTTTATGCAAATAATTTCCTGTAAAATTACTACATTTTTTAGATTTTCGTGCAGGCATAACAGCGAGGCCAAATCATTACAATGTCACCTATAATAAGACTCCCTAGTGAAAATAACACACATTCTCAGGAGGCTATTTCCATTACTGCTGCTTCCATAAGGCTTCACTGACACCAACAAAAACATGGATAATAATTGGCTAGTACATCTCTGAATTATATTTTATTAGTATTTATGTCACTCATTTTAAGACACAAATGGATCAGTCACCACATCTTGCTTTTTCCTCTATTGTTTATCACTATAAACTAAGACATCAAAATTTAATATTGTTAAAGATAGTAGAAAATGTTACAAAAAAACCTCCATCTTAATTTCTTGCTTTCTTTTTTTTGTTGTTGTTTTTTTTGCCTTTGCCTTTATTTTGTTTTGTTTTGGGTTTTTTTTTGTTTTGTTTTTTTCTTATGTGTTTTTTATGAGTGTTTCAGGCGGAATCTATTTAATTAAATTTTCTGTAAGTTGTCTTCTTTGATCACTGGAAAGATATAACTAAATCTCAAGTGATATTTATAGTTAGAAAATTTTGTTAAAAGATCAATCCTTTGGTAGGAATTCTTAGCTTAGATGAAATTAAGAAAAGTAGTTTATTTTCAGGTAGCTAAAATCCTAGTTGTCATTTTTTAATTATAAATCTTTGGAAGTCACGGGCAAATGTCTCCACCATAAGAGGAAAACTAGCTAGGACATAGAGCCCTCTCTTCAGTCTCTAATAATTTAAGGAAATGCATCAAATAGAAATTTTCTGGCTCATTTAATTTATTGTTTTCTTCTTTTTTTGTATTCTTTAATTCTTCTGAAGCGAATATATGACTGGTCTCTCTACTGTTCCTCAGCTATAACCCATCTCAAATAATTTTTTTTTTTTTTTTTATAATTTGCTGCATTGAAGCATTACTGTTCACCTTTTTTCTTTTAATGTTGAAAGTCATTTTGATTTATTTTAGACATACTCCTATCATGTACTCTACTAGGCACCAGGAGGTAGGCTTTGGGTGGACCCTGTGGATACACAGCTGCTCTCTAAGTCCTCTCCCTCATGAGACAGGGAGATAACTGAAGGAACATGAAAAGACTTATAGATTGTGTTAACAGTAGTTTCACAGGAGAAGCAAAACATGCACACAAATAAAATAAAAAGAACAAATAAAAGTTAAAAGAAAGAAAATAATTTGTTCATTGCATCCCATTGACAGGCAGATATTTACTGACTCCTTAGAAGGAATGGCATGAGCATGTGTAATAGCTTCTTAGACAGACAAGTACCATAAACACTAACGTCCCTGTCTCCTCCTCCTTTCCTTGAACTTTTATTGCCTAGCACAACATCATATGATATGGAATATTTCTTTGGTAAACTTATGTCAGGTGACCCCGCAGTACCCCTCACACCTTCTTGCCCATCCCTAGACTCCTCGTTGTATGAGAAGAAAACAGCTTGACACTGTGCAAGCATTTTTCAGCAACAGGAAACATTGGCAAGAAGATCATCCAGTCTAACCCCACTTCTAAGGCAGAGTCAGCTGAAGCATGTTGGCTAGGACTGTGCCCATTTTTACACAGATGTGTAAACAGATGTGTACACATTTTTACACAGATTCTACAGCCTATCTGCACAACTGAGTTGTTACTACTTTGAAAGTTTCATTACTCTCGCAACAAAAAGAAGTATTCTCTCATGTTCAGATGGAATTAGTTTTTCTGTTCTCTATCAGCTCTTGCCCTGGTAGTGAACACTACTGAGAAGAGCTTGTCTACTTTTTCATTCCCTCTCATCCAGTTTTTTAAGCACACTGATAACATCTCTGCTGAGCCTTCTCTTTTCCAGAGAAGAGTTGAAGTTCTCTCAGCCTCTGTCCTAACCCATCATCAAGGTGGTGGTGTCAATGAAGATGTAAAATCATATCCAGTAAAGATCTTTTCTAATCAGCTGTCAAAAAAATTTGTAACCACTAACTAAATTCCTTTTAGGTCAAAAAGGTCCATACTCCAATTTTCAGCTTTCAGGTCTGTACTCCACCTCCTTGGCTATATATATTCGATTTTTATCTCGCCACTGCATCTAGGAAGAGGCAAGCTGAGGAAAATGGTGTGGAATAATTTGCTGAAAGTTTAGTTAAACAAAATCTACCATATTTCTGATGTGCATGGAAAAAATGCTACTTAATTGTAGAAGGTGATGAGGTTATTCAGGCAGGATTTTCCCAAACACTGTGCTGGCTTTTCCCAAACAATTCTTTCATTTGGCAATAGTTTATAAGAGGACTTATGCCATTACTTTGCCAGGGACTGTAGCAAGTACAAAAAAACAGAACAAATACCCCAATTACTTTAAAACTACAGACATAAATGGAATGGGATAAGGATATAATTAAATTGAAATTATTTTAACTTAATAAATTCCATAACAATAATTATGATTATTTTTCATATGTTTTATTGCATTTTTTCATTAGCCAATCCATTTGCATAAATATGTGATTATTATCTTCAAAATCATCCAGTGAATCATGTAGACTGACCTTTTAATTTCTACCATTCTTCTCAAAATAGGTTTTATTAAGACTAAAGGGTAAGTTTATAATCCACCGATGTGGAGTACTAAAGAATTCACATTGGCTCAATCTTGGCAATTAAATGGATTTTATTTTATGTGTGAATTCTAAAATATAATCTATATGATTAATTTGCTTTTTCTACAATTCTAAATCATTCAATTGGTTCCTGTATAATTGCTATGCCCAAGGAATCTCAGGAAAAATAAAAACATTAATCTTTAGAGAATCAATTTCTGATATGAAGGAAGCCTGCTTCAGGACTGCTCTACTGTCCCTAAAGTAAAACTGTTCATCTAAGCAGAGGCAGCATTCAGAATCTTACTTCTCTCTTTGAACACTAAGGCTATTAATTTCTGAATAATGCAAGCCATATAATCAATGAAAGATAAAATATTTCAGCATAGCCATAGCAAGAATGGAATGCATGATTACAGAAGTTCCATGGGGAGGAAATGAGGAAATATATATATTTAGATATATATGTCATATATCCTAATCATTTTTTTCCATAAGGAGGTGAAAAAAAAGTGATATTCTAAGTTTCTCAGCTGTCCATAATTTTGGAAAGAATATGAATAGGAAAATTATATTTACTTCAATAATAGTATTAATTTCTGCAGTGTGTTTTACATCTAACAGTATACTTTCAGGATATTAATTTGCTGTCATATCAAATTCTTTAATATGTCAAAATTTAGAAGTTTTACTGTATTATGCTATTAACACTTACTTGATGGGAGCTAGAGAGTGACTCGTGAGAAATAATTTTGTCAAAATTTAGACACTTAGTCTTTATCTTCTTGCTAAGCTCTTGCTCTGTTTCCCCAAATCATAAAGTATTCTCCCTGTACATTGTTTGAGCAAAGATGAGTACTTAAAAAAATATTATTGAACACTTCTCTCAATAAAGTTTACCTTCTGCAAGATCTACCTGTATTTATCTATCAGGAAACACTGAGGGCAGAGATGTGTTGCAAGTCCTATACCTTTATGGCCCTTAGCCCTCAATGTTTCAACTAGAGGCAAATGTTGTCCGAGAGCTCAGGATCAGAAACAGAAAATCTTCTTGGTAGCTGTCTGCACTTGTTTGTCTAACAAACAAATGAAAGACTTATAATTTCTTATTTTGTTCCTTATATTGGACAAACAATGTGGGAACAACTAACAAGTTTCTATGTATTATGACATTAGAAGTGAGCTTGGTGAGCCTGGAGAGAAGAAAACTCAAGAATTTTTTAAGAATGAACTTTCATCTGTTTAAGAGCAGGTGAATGAAAACCCCTGGGTAACCGTCTTTAGGGAGAGAGGGGCTGGCCAAAGCTGGAAACTACTTAAGGCCACTTTTCTTTGAGTTTGAGAGCTCTCTATCCTGATGTGTAGGAATCTCTTCCTCAAACTGAAAAGTAAGAAATAAATGCACAGCCAGGTGAGGCAAGGGTAGGTGATCTGAGGACATCATCAACACAATGTGTTTAAGAAAAGATTGAATGTGGCACTCAATGCCATGGTTTAGTTGTGGTCTTAGGGCATGGGTTGGACTCAGTGATCTTTAAGGTCTCTTCCTACCTAGTCATTCTGTGAATTCTGTGAATTCTGTGAATTCTGTGAACAGGTGTGCAGATGGCATGAAGTTGAGCAGTGCAGTTGATATGGACAAGCTTGAAAATTAAGCCTGTGAGAACCTCATGAAGCTCAACAAGTCCCAGTGCAAGGTGGTTTGCTTTTTTGTCTGCCAGAGTGGAGCAGATATCTCTGCTGCTGCCCATGGGGAGCTCTATGCTGGACCAGGTAGGCATGCCCTGAAGGAAGCTGCTGCCTGAGGAGACGAGTACATGCAGGAACTGGTTTATTAACAGGACTTGGGAACCCACACCAGAAAATCTATTCCCAAGGGTTTGTATCCTGTTGAAAAGACCAGGCTTTGTTTCCTTTTGGAAGGACCAGTTCATGAAGGGCTGCAATCTTTGGGAAGGACCCAAGTTGGTGAAGTCCAGGAAACACTCATTGCAAAGACTTCACCTCTTTCTGTTGAACAGTTTAATCATTACAGATAAACATATTCTCCCACCCCCCCTAAACCAGCTTGAACCTTCTCAGAAACAATTCATTAATTCTGTTGTCCCACATGCTCTTTAAATACTTGTACCAGTGTGTTATTGAGAAAGAAGGATAAAATATGGATATTCATATTTGCTGTTCTTCAAAGGAGATATGGGAATTTGTGCAGATATGTGAAGTAGAATGATGAACCTATGTAGTTTCTTCCCTTTTTTTCCTTTATTGGGAAGCGAAATGAGAGCATATTTCTCACTGGAAGTGTGTGGAAGGAATATAATTCTTCTTGCATGCATATAGAGAGAATGTAAATGCAGTGTCCAAACTCGGTATAAACAGCAAAAGAAATTTGTGCGGATTCATCCCTGTGAATACAAGAAATACTTCTAAGACTGGAAAAGAAAAAAAAATTCTGATGGAAACCCTTCAGCCATTTCCAGTCCTTTAGATTCTTAGATCTAGTACTGCAGAAACAAAAATTTTAAAATAATATAAACCCCAGTAATTTTAAGCCCCAGCAAATTTAAGTTATAAAACGACAATAGAGAGAGGAAATTTATTTGAAAAAAATTATAGGAGCAGAAATAGTTTTCTGCCTGATAATATCCAATGCACTGAATAATGCTATCACACATAAATATACGCATTATGATTATTTGTCTCTACAGATAATGGTCTTCATTCCAAGCAAGGAACTTGTTTATAGATTTTTAAACTTTTAAACATATCTCTTTTTGCCATTTCTTTTTCTTTTTATAAATGGATTGCATCACGAAGCTAAGAAAAGGATACTTGTTTTCTTTTTTTACAAAGAGTTTATTTAAATGACACTGAGACTAGATTCTAAATACTAAAAATTTCTGGATTTCAGTGTGGTTTTTGTGCTCTCTAGTCTATATACCATCCAGTCAAAACTAATAATGTTTTATTAACAATAGTTATTAAAAATTCAGGAAGGATTAATTACTAAAATCATCACAAAGTTATCAAGTGAAGGTGTTATTTGGATTGCTGATTTTTAATGTCTTCTGTTCATTTTTCCATTCAGTCCTAACCAAGACATCTAGAAAGAACATGCCTAAATTTAATTTTGATTTAATAATGCATGTGTACTGTATGAAATCTTTAAATTCTTATTTGTTGACCATGGTAAGAAACCAGACAATACAAGCAGATGTAATTAAACACTGGGAACCAGTAAATGCTCTGCAGTGCTTGCAGAAATAACCGCATGTATCATTTGAATCTCTGATGCTTTAGTGGACATAGAATTTGCATTTCAGTGGTTGCTATCCAGTTAGTGAGATTTATTAATCTCTTCTATCTCTTCTTGGGATACTTGATGTTTACTTGGAGGATAAGAACAGATCTTTTAGAGCTAAAAAGAAAAATCCTTGTTTAAAAATTATCTGCTTGCTCAGATCCAGTTTTTAGAAGTTTTGTTGGTTTTCTTCTTTGAGCATTTTCTTCATTTGCTTGGGGGTTTTTGTGTTTTTTGGGTTGTTTTTGTCTTGTTTTGTTTGGTTTTTGTTTTGTTGGGGTTTT
>JANIJU010000001.1:60791760-60925789 GCA_025504685.1 Leucosticte australis
GGTTGTTTTTGTCTTGTTTTGTTTGGTTTTTGTTTTGTTGGGGTTTTGGGGTTTTTTTGGTTGGGTTTTTTGTTTGTTAGGTTTATTTTTTTTTGGTTTTGGCTCGCTTTTTGGGTTTTTTTAAATTAATGGGGGATGAGGGGGGAAATTTTACTGCTGCTGTTTGGGCTTGGGGTTTTTTGTGTTTATTTTCCAAATAAGTCACAGTCAGGTTACTGTTGCAATAGCAGCATATTCAGTGGACCAATGCATACCAACAAAGCCATTAATTTTTTGATGGATTGCAGTGTTGGCTGCATGAATACACAGTGATGTTTTATAGGCTTTCCATACAATGCAAAATGTAAAAGAGTTTTCAGATAATTGATGTTGCATATTGCTTTTCCTAAGGGATTTTTTTTTTTATTCAGTTAGCCACTATTCACTTCTACTTGCTATTCATCAGAAGGTTTTTAGATTGTTGGCTGGGAAGTCATAGCATATATAAGCAGGAGCAAGGGGCTGTGTACACCAAGGATTTAAAAGTGTGTTTCCTCTTATCAGACACAATGTCCTCTAAGGGTGCATTTTACCTTTAATTTTTAAATTATTATCTGCAAACCAAAAGGAACTTGATGTCTACCTGAATGAACAATAAAATATATATGTAGGACAAAAATAGTGCATTTATAAAAGTGTTGGGCTTTTTTGTTTGTTTGGGGAATTTTTGTATGTCTTATTATACATTCAAGTATATGAACTTTGAACAGACCCACAACAGGTACCTAGCACACATTTTTGGCATCCATCTATGTTCACTATGGATGCTAAATTGAACTGGACCACAATTCTATTATTGATAAAGATAATACCACAGAATACAAATTCAGAGAATAAACATAAAAACAGACTTAAGCCTGTTATCACAGATGACTTGCATGAGTGCAGAAATATACTCAGACGTATGTCAGAAAGTGTTATTGTCCATAAACAACTACACAGCATTTCAGTATCAGTTTAAAAATAAAGACCTTACTTTTTTTTAAAATGTTTTTAAACTTCAAGAATAAATGAGTATTAAAGTCATATTAACAATTCAGAAGGTAATTAAATTCCAATATTATGTAGAGGTTATTAAAAGACAGGTTTTACTAGTAGCTCATAAAAATGTCATCAGGAATAAAAAAAATTTAAAAAAAAAGGATAAGGAAAAAGGCAGTAAAATAATTTGATATGTATAGTTTGAAGGAAGTAGTGGAAATATGTATTCACAAGCATGTAGTGAGTTCACTGAGGTAGACACTGTAATATGGCTACAGGATATAAGGATTTAGGACTGTGCTGTCATTCATGTGAGACTTGGACAGGATTGAGGTGGGTAGAGAGGAACTGTCTGAAGTTCAACAAAAAGTCCAGTGTCTCACACATGGGGAAGAATAACCCCCTGTACCCAGAGAGGATGGGAGCCAGTCTGCTGGAAAGCAGCTCTGCAGACGAGAACCTGGAGGTCCTGGTGGACAACAAGCTGTCCATGAGCTGGCAGTGCATCCTTGTGGCTGAGAAGGCCAATGGTATCCTGGGGTGCATCAGGAAGAGCATTGCCAGCAGGTCAAGGGAGCTGATCCTGCCTCTCTGCTCATTCCTGGTGAGGCCACGTCTGGAATACAGTGTGCAGTTCTGCGCTCCTCAGTACTAGAGAGATGTGGAACAACTGGAGAGGGTCTAGTGAAGGGGAAGGAGGGTTAAGGGACTGGATGATTTCTCTTATGAAAGTTCCACCTGTATATGAGGAAGAATTTCTTTACTCTGAGGGTGATTGAGCACTGGCACAGGCTGACCAGAGAGGTTCCGGAGTGTCCTTCTGCAAATCACTTTGAAGCTATTCAAAACCATATCTGGACATCATTTGAGGCAACCTGATCTAGGTGAACCTGCTTTAGCAGAGGGGTTGGACTAGATGCTCTCCTAAGATTCCTTCCAAAACTCAATCACATAATTCTATGATTTGAAACACAGACCACCCAGTTTTAGGACTAGCAATAGTGAGTCACACATACACACAGTCATAATGTAAGCAATCACTTTTGAAGCTTTGGGGCAGAGCTTAGTCTCTGAAATGTTGAGAAAAGGTCTTTCCCTGTAGCATAACAGTATAGGATTGGCCAGATGCATTATAGAACTTGGGGAGTTCTTTTGTCCCCAAATATCAGGATAGTGTACTTCATGGAGCTTCATTGAATCAATGACACACCATAATACTTGAGAAAATGAATGGCGTATATTAGAATATTTAGATATATATAGAACTGTGGGAAACTGTTCTCCCAGCTGCAAAAACAGACACGCAACCTCCTTTAAATTCACAGCCTTCCTATGCCAGCTGATTCATGGTGAAGGCTGAACATAATGGAGACATTAACATTGTGCAACTGAGCTGATGAGAAATTTAATTTCAGGTATTGTCCTACATTAAAAAAAAAAAAAAATTAGATAAGACACCAAAAAAGCAATATGTTATATAATAAATTAAATTATATTGGTGTTATTTTATTGTAAATATATAATATATGTAAATGTTTTCTATCTTTTTAATCTCCCATGTTTTCAGAAGCTAGTAATAAAATACATTTTCATGAGGAAGTATTTTATCCATGGTAAAATTAGTGACAAAATGACCTCAAAGGTATACCAAAATATTGATTCATTTAGGTACTACTTGTGGAATAGTAATTAATAAAAAAAAGTAATTTAAAAAAAATTGAGGAAATTTCTATTTTTAAGATTTTTTTAATTCTGATAATGGTTTTAATTTTGAAGCTCTCACATCTTAAGCAATTAAAATACTTGAATAATAATTTCTTTTTTTTCTAAGATTACACAAAGCATTTCAGATTAAGCTAAACATGACAGTTGTTATTTTTTAAATTAAAATGGGAAGGAACTAAAAAATTCTGAATAAAATCAGAAATTTCATATTATTTAATTTTTAGTTTTACTTTTAAACAAGAGCATCTAATAGATAATATCTGAATTGAGAATATAACTCTGTTACTGAATTTTTAAATATGTGGTCGGTGGGAATGTTACGAGGATGTAGGAGAAGGAAATCCTCTCATAAATATGTGGCTAATGATGAGGACATTAATTTTGTCCAATAAATAGTGAGTCTCAAGGTTGCATGGAAGATTGTTCAAGTGCAAATGTTGGCATTTGTGGTGACTGAAGTGTGCTGTGAGGTGTAGCACTCACACACCATACTTTGACCCGCACATGATGAAGGTATAAATCACTCTGGCAGGATAGCATGCAGATACCTGGCCTAGAAAAGGGGTGTGTGGAGTGGGGAGCACCCAAGAACAGGGTGTTTGGAAAATACAGTCATTGGAGGGTGAAGCATACAGGAGGTGTGAGCCAAATCTCTCTGGCCTAGTGTAAATGGATTGTGAGCTATACTTCAATCTTGGCACTCTTGTTTTGTCATTTCTTTTGAGCCAGCTAGCGCTGTTAATGATTCAGAAGTTTGATAATAAAGAAAAGATTTTTTTTTTTCTCCCCACATATTCAGTCTAAGATGCAATCTGACTATAATAATTGATGGAATATCTTTTCAAACTGCATATTGATAAATACTCTCAATTTCAAGAGGAGACTATTTCAGCATGTGGACTCTAATGACTCTAACTGCATTTTTTTTCTCTCTGTTGCCTCAGCAGGAGAGCTAAGAAGGGGAAGAGGAAAGCAGGTATCATGTTTGAAAATAAATATATCTGCTAACGCAGGTATTTCCAATGAAATGGTGAGACTAAGTTTTACCCAGCTGTGCAGAAGTAATAGTTTGACAGAAGGAAAAATGAGTTCTAATATTTTTCTATGTCTGCCTGCCACTTTAGCTCCTTTTATATACACAATGAATAAATGTTTATTCTTGTCTGTCTGGAATTGTAAGGAAGACTGGACCATGAACTTTGATGTTCTACAGCCAGCATATAAATAAATAATAAACATTGAAACTATGAGCTTTGTAAAATTCTCAAGGGGCTCTTGAACAGAAAGATGACAGTGTGGGCTGTTGGAAAACTCTTTCTTTCCTAGATGTATTTGGTAATAGCAGTAATAATATAAAGAAGAGTGGAATCAACATGAATGACAGTACCATCAAATAGTGTTTTGCAAGCCATCAAAACATTAACTAAGGGTCTTAGTTCAATAATTCTTGATTCACAGATGCATTTTTCCAACAGCTTAAATATAAAAATCATGTTTCTGTTTCATAGAAGTTAGTAGCAATTAGCTACATGATTTGTGCTAAGAATCTATCAAGCTTTTTTGAAAAACAGGGAATGTTTTCTGAAATAAGAACTTTTTCAATAAAATAGTGGCTGATTTAAAAAGTATGGGAACTACATTTGACAGATAGAAACAAAAATTTAATATGTTCAGGAAAGTTTGTTGATGGAGATTCATTTTATGAGTGATTTCAAGTTTTTGGGGTCCAAAATATTCCATTTGTTGAAGGAGAGAACAAGGACATATTATTTATCAATGCTTAGATTCATGGAAATAAGACCTAACATATTCTGTGTAAATCATGGTAAACTGGCAGGGTGAAAATCACAAAGAGTATTTTTCAGATCTTTCTGCTTCAGACCAATCATTAAACTGACACACATTTCATTTCAGGTTTGTATTTTTAAATACTTACAACAGCTGTGTGCTAGAGATTTATGGATTCTAATTTTCACTGTATTGAGAATAACGAGCATTGAATATTTAATATTTTTGTATATCATTCTCTGTCATACTTTATAAGGTTAAAAAAGAGAGAAATGCAGACTTTTTCATTTTCAATCTTTATTTCCATCAAGTTGTTCTCAAAAATCTGATGAATATTCAAGAAGAGATGGGTGTTCATAAAAAAAAAGTACAACTATATAAACATTGAAAGTCTGTTGCTGTTTTTCAGTAAACATGAAACCAAATTTTCAGTAAAGTTTATCCTACTTTGAAATGCATTTATTCATCACTAATATAAGAAATTTATTAAAACAAAGTAATACATGGGCATACATGATGATAAATAAGCTATATTTTCAAATTGTACTAAATATTTACTATGATGAAAGCATAAAATGCCTATGATGAAAGTAAAAATGCCCAAACAAAAAAAATCATGCCCAAACCAAAAACACACAAAAAATCCAAACCAAAACCAAACAAATAAACAAAACCTAACAATCAAAATGAAAATAAATAAACAAAACAGAAAAAAAAACAAAAACAAGGAAAAAATTGAATTATATAATGAACCAACATATAGATCTTAATATTTTTTCTTGGCTGCTTCAATTTTTCAATGATTAACATGAGGTTTTTAATTTATTGTGTACTCTGCCTGTTTTCAAAATGCTATATTCCAGTTTAACCTTATATAAAATACTACTAGATAGAAGGGACAGATACTCTTCAGCATTTTTTCTGATCAGTATACTTTTTCCTTATTTTTTAATTACTTAGTTATTATGAGTTTAGATTCAGGAGCAGAGAGGGAGGAGGGAAGAAAAAGAAAATAAAAAAAGAAGTAAAAGAAAAAAACCAACAAAACAAAACAAAAACCCATCATTTTAAGCATTATGGTTTTTGTGCTCAGTTGTAAAACCCAGAATATCCTTTTCCTAAAGTAAATCAGAACACAAGTAGGTCACATAAGTGAAATAAATGAGTTTTCTAGTTTATGTGTGTGATGCTTATTAGGTAGAATAATGCAACCAGTAAGTGCAGGGGTATAAATGTGGTGAGTGTACACACTTCTTGAGAGCTTAAAACAAACCAGCTATATATGTGAATATCATTTTAGTCATTTATTTCAAAATGGCATGGCAGCTTTATTTAGAAGAGTATTTCACTACCAGGCTTGACTGTCCTCTTATTTTATTGATTGTGAAGGCAAAGTTAAAATGTTAATGAATCACCACTACATCAGAATTTGAAATTTTAATTTGAATAGATCACAAGACTGTCATGCTGTTGTAGGGACTTCTTAAAAACAGGAAACAAGCTATCTTTTATTTGTATTGAAAATTTGTCCTAGTAGGAAATAAGAAGTAGAATCTTTGTTCTAGTCAAAAAGATTAGGCGAGAAATATGAACTTCTCCAATATCATGCAACAAAACAATATTACACACAAAATAGTATCATTCTAAAAGAAATAGTTCTGAAAATACATATTCAGAGATAGAAGAAATCATATTTCAGTGGCACCTGAAACAGAAATGAGGATTAAAACTATTTCCATCAAACAGTATTCAGAGACATAGTAAAATTTTGTAGCCAATCTAAGTAAATTGCATAAAAAACTGGTCAGGATAGGAAGCTGAATTGTAAGGGAGAAGGCATGTTTTATGGACTGTCAGATCTTGCTGGACTGAGGAGGCCCAGGAAATAACTGTGTATTTATAGCAGCCATCTAGACTTCTACTACAGTAAAAAGGAACACTTATTGCAAAGTAGATTAATTCAACTCACAGTGTGTTTTCTCCTGATTAATGAAATAAAGGAACATAAAATGACTGTCAGATGCTTTACGTGTCTAATGGATCCTTTAGCATCTATGACATCTCCTTTTGGACAATGCCATTTATAATAATGGTGAATCACAGGACAGAAAAGAAAATGAATGTATAGATACTGATAGACAAAAACCATATTTTTAAGTCCTCATATTGTTTGCAGCACCAGAGAAATAAATATCTTAGATTTTCTTGACATAGGTAAAAAGACCTGAGTCTTGAACTGCACTTTTCTTTTAATCATCAGCATTATGTTGTTTCAAACATATTTTTACAGCAGTCCATTTCCAACTATATAAAAATCCTGACTCTAAATAACCTAATGAAGCAATCTGGTGATTCTGATGACACTTAGCTCTGCAGACACACATCAGGAAGTTTTTGTTCATACTTTTTGTTTGATCATTCCTTAAAAATAATTCAAAAAGTTAAGATAGACATATCTATATATTTTCTTTTGCTATTCTTGTCATGATGCTATTATGGATCAAGTCACCAATTCAGACCTCTTATGAATGCCATGAACATTTCTGAGATATTGTGACAGAGAGGTGTTAAAAATCAGGAAGGCACAGCACCAAGATTACAGTCAAAAGAAAAAAACTGTTTTATTCCCTATATTCCTTAAAATTTGCTGTTCATGTTCACATCTTCATATGACAGAAGATATGGGGAGATGGCTTTTCATTGCTAAAAATGTCTTTTTTTGACACTAAGAAGTTTTATAGAACTCAGTATGTTTCTAACTGAATATTCAAAGTTAACTCCTGTCTTTGAAAAATGTTTTGAAGTATCTGCCAAAGCTTCAGAGTTTTCTTTTGAAAAGGTATCTTCATAATCACATTTTTTTCCAATAATTTTCATGTTTCAAAAGAACTGAAAACCTAGAAGGAATTGGCTTTTTTCATCATTATAAAAAGAATTTTCCTAATTTGATATTTCTTTTCTAAACACAGTAGTGATTTTGATCACGCAGATAAAATTCTATGACAACGTTGTTCTTTTGTTACCTTTTCCATTGCAGTCTAGAATGGGAATTAATTAATGGATGCTTATGTGTATATATGTATGCTCACTGCTCAAAAAGTTTTATAGCACTAACTAAAATAGTGACTGATCATTTGGTAAATTTAAAAATGTGGATAATATTTATTTCTATTTTTATCACATTCCATGAAAGTGAAAGTAAGTCTCATTCTGCTGGTTGTGTGATTTAATATTACTTCAAGATCTAATCAAAATATCATAAATTATTTTCCTTAGAAGAGGTTAACATTCTAAATTAAAATTTTTGAATGTATCTTTCTCATGCATTTCAGTGGGATTTAAGCATCAAATGTGAATTAATAATACACATGCTTCTCTGGATTTTAATTCAAGGTTCCAAATCATCTCATGAAAATTCAGTGGGATTTAAGCTTTAGGCAGGTATCAGAAGAGCAGTGGCTGCAACTATAATTTAAGTTCCCAACTTTATGGAATTTACAGCACTAAGGCGCTAAAGATGAGATTCTGTCTCACAAACTTCCCTTTCTGTCCTATGGCAAGAATAGTCATAGTTCTTTAGTGTTCATATTTTATATCTTTCAAAATATTCCAGAGTAAAACCTAGTTGCCTTGAACATATACACTTCCATCATAAAGCCTTCTCTATTAAGAGAAAAGCATCATAAGCTCCTACTTGCTTTTGCTCAGAAACTGCACCACTGCTCAGAAACTGTACCAGTCAGCTGCTCCTGATGGATAGGACAGGGAATCATTAAACTCTTATCTAGAGATGTGCTACAATGCACTGATTACCAAGAGGTCTTGGGAGGCATTAGGAAAAATTAAAATGGGGTTTGTTTCCAGCTTTTTTACCCTTTTTATTAGATATATAATGATTTTTCCTTCTTCAACGAGGATTAAAAACATGAAAGTGTTCCCAGGGCTGTAGACAACTCCTTGACAATAAACAGAAATAAATAATAGAGAAAAATACAGGCAAATATTTTTTCCACTTAACACCCTCTTCCCGGGGATGCAATCAGATTACTACTAAATTTAAAGCATTCCGAACTGAAAGAAGAATTAGGAGAACTGGTCTGTTATTTATTCTGCATAGACAGAGTTTCCACTTATGTGGGTGGATAACTTGTATTATAAAATCCATCATTGGGCCCTATATTTATCCTATCTAGCCTCAAGCGGTGCCCTGAGTGTATTTTGTGGTCTGTGGAGAAAAAGAGAAATTCACATAGGATTGTTCGGACCATCTACAATCCTAACCATATTTCAGATGTGTCTATTTTGCATGGTTGATTATAGAATGGATTTAAGGGGATGTGACTGGTAATGCTGGCTTTTGAATTTACTAGAGACAAGTGTGTGAAAAAACCCCACAGCCTTCCTTGAACAGAATGGGACACTTTTATGAAACTAGGGATTCCCACTCATCTTCATAAAAACTATAATTAAAAGTGATGATTTTAAGACCAATCAAACCTTCAGAGAACAACACTAGACAATATTTACCATACCAAAGTGGGATGTACATATAGTTAAGTCTTAAATTTATATGGACTTTACTTGACTGCTTCATGGTTTATATCACAACATATTTGGAGGGTATTTGCTTCCCTTCCTTTCCCTTCCCTTTTTCCTTCCTTTCTCTTTCCTTGTTTCTGCCCTTTTTTTTTTTTTTTTCCCTGAAATGCATGGAATATTTGTTTATATGTATCAGAGAGAATCAGAATCTTTGCTGTGTAGAAAACATGTTCTTATTTACAGTCCTCCCTGGGAGCTTTGCATAATTTATCATTCTTCTTGATGGTTGTGATAATGTTAAAAAGTGCTTCCCATAAAAGACCTCACATAATTCCTGACATAGCTCAAGTTACATGCAAGAAATAAATTTTCAGCTATTTCAGGCTTGGCTACTTAATCACATAATTGGCCCACTTACAGGTTTTGTTAGTGCTTCCCAGCAAAATTTGTGTAGGTAAGAGCTTGCTTATGGAACCTGCCATTATTTAATTAGTCACACAATACTCCTACCCTGGCCTTGAAACAGCATTGGTGGTAAGCTTGAAAAACTCTTTCAGATGATTGATGAAGTATAGACATTACCCTGATTCTGTTCTTTTTATTTTGCCAAGTCATGTAAGTTATTTAAGAATTGTCTGTTCAAACCCAATATTCTGTAACACTGTGTCAAATAAGAAATGAATTCATGCAAACCTGTTTAACAAGTGGTCGCTAGTGCCAGTAGTTTGTGTGTAGCTACCGGATAAAGAGCAATTAATTAATTAATCTTAATTAATACTTAAGATGCAGAAGGAAAAAGAAAAAGTTCATCTCAATTTTTCTTTTATTTCAATTCACCTTGGGCACAGCCATTACTGTTAAGTTTATTTCTGCCAGATGATTCTCACAATTCTAAGATACCCTTTAGCAAAATCCACAGAGTTGCTTGTAGATTTAGGATTCACAGAATCATTAAGTTAGGAGAGATATCTGAGATGGTTGAGTCCAATGTGTGGAACATAAAAAAATATCCTCAGTTGAAACTATGCAAATAAGATGATATAACGTGATTAAGATAATCACTGCCCCAAAAAGAACACTGCATAATTTTTGGAAAAGGCTTGAGAGTTGAACCATATGTTGAAATTTTTCTTTTAAAAGAGAAGACTGTCCATCAAAATTTATGCCTCTACCAATAATTTGAAACTATAACAAATTGTACAGTAACATGAATAGTCAGATATACCATACAATGATTCTCATTAATAGAAAATGAATGTGAAAGGGAGGCAGTCAGGATCTTTTCATGTAGATCTTTACATCAATTTTACGTTGGTGGTGAAACCTGTCAAAGTTTCTTAGGATGAGAAAAAGATCTATTTTTTTTTTTTAATTTGCCTTGTCAGTTGATCTTTTCAGTAAATTATACAATGCTTATAGATGTATGAGGTATGAATATATGCTTTATTTGTCAATAGATTTTTCTGGTTCTGGGAGATTAATTCACAGGCAATGGAGTACAGTTTTCAATATATGCCATAGTATCATATATTTTTCTGATATTAAAAAAAAGACAAAAATAAATCTCTGCAAAGAAGGGTAATCTTTAATTATATTTTTATTAATGTTTCCATCCTAAAAAAAAAATCTTGACTCAATTTTAATTGCAACTACATAATAAAGCTATTCAAGGAGAACAATATTGTGAATTTGTAAAGAATTTTGCTTCTTCCAATTAAAACCAAGTAAAATAAATCTTATTTCTAAAATCATATTTAATAAAAGAAAATCATACCAATAACATTGCTTTGTCTTACCTGAATTTTCCACTTTGTTGACCCATAATACTAATATTACACAATGCTAATATTACTGAGTCAACTAGGGATCAAATTTTATACTTTTAATATGCTGGTATTATATCTAATGCTCAGGTATAATATACAATAAAAGATTGTGAAATTAAATACAGAATTTAAGGAAAATATATCTTAATAAAGATGAAAAGATGAAGCGTTTGGGGGTGTCATTTATTAGACAATGAATTCTATCTCGCTTCAGAGACTGTACATTTTGCTGTGACCTTCATTTGCTGTTTCTACATCGTGCTAAAATTACCTTTGGGCTTTGGTACAAAAACTTTGTAGTGTTAGTTTGGCACCAAATAAAAAGGCTGAGAAAAGGTGATGGAACAATCAAGAGTCATTAATGATGAATGACTAGTGGCCCTGAATATACGGGTTTTCAACCGGGCTGTTGACTTTGACTGATATTGAGTATAAAAGTCAGGGGTTGAAGTGGAGTCTTTGATTTCCCCAGTGGAAACATTTAGGGATATTGCTTTCTAAACAAGGGATGGATCACTTTGACACGGAGGAAAAAGAGATCAAGATTCTGAAGGGCAATCAGCTCTGCTAATAATTTCAATTTTTTCTTGTGCCTTTAACTCTCCAGCACCATAAAAGGTGCTGGAGATTAGGAGATGCTTTTACAGGTCTGCTCTCACTGTCATTCTATGAATTGTACACAAAGACTTTAAGCAGAACTGAAATCTCTGGGGGAAAAAAATTCTGAGCTGTGGAAGACTCAGGAGGACAGTGAGACCCCTCTTGAGGTCTAAGACTGACACCTGCTGAGGAATGGGAGAGAAGCTGACAAAGTGACAAACACAAACTCATAACAGAAGAAAACCAGGAGAGGAAGATAGTGACGCCATCAGCATCTTAATCATGTCTTACCAGGAGTTTGAGTTGTTCACATTTAGCCAGGGAGGCTTCTCTGCTTTGCATTCCTCAGGGATCCTTCATCAATGGGAAAGACTAAAAAAAAAAAAGTGGAGCAGCAATAAGATATCACAGGTGTATATTATATTTAATTTATTTTAAATTGCATTATTATTTCTCTCTGCTTTTGTTAATTATTTTAATGGAGGATTATGGATTTTTGATGTATAAATTTCATTTTAATGGAAATACCCATAATTTTTTCTTCAACTGGATTAGCAATAAATTATTGTATTCATAAATTGTGTTGTAGTTTTTCCCATTACAAATTTTATCTTAACTCAAGAAAGTGTAACTTGAGTATGGATTTGTGTGTCTCATTCCACAGAATGTAGTAACATAAATGAAATTATCTAGATGAGTAAGGACTATTTTTCATTAATGGTCTCAAATATGTTAATTGTGAAAAATATTCATGCAGAAAATATCATCTAGAAGTAGAGTACTGTATCCTTTGATGGGAATTTTCCAATCAAAATCCAAGGGAACACTCAATGATAAAATCAGTATAATTTTCTCACAACTGCCTCTTTTAAATTCCTGGAGTGTTCTGTGAAGCCCGTGAGATGTTTTAACAAAGATAGAACATATCAATGCACTGAAATAGGCTGAAATTATGGCAGAGTGAAAAAAATAATGTGAAGACAAAAGTGGAGCTCAGTCTTCTTGGTGTTCTCCATTACTTAGGGATTCCTTTCAAAATCTGTTTTCAACTCAGGATTTCAGGAAATCACAATTATGCAACTGGGCTGATGTTGTAGCTTAGTTAATTAGCAGATTTTTTTGTTTTCTGCTTAAAAATTTGAACCCTCTTAATGTGTATAATTATAATTAAGCCTCTGTTTCTCAGAAAATAAGATATCCAAATTGTTTGCCAAGTAAAACAAAAAAATAAACTAAATGTATTAAAGTTTCTTTTGAGATGATTTAATCTCTTACTCAGATGTATTTGATACTTGTGATGTTTTTTCAGAATTCAGAATAATTTAACCTATTATCCTTTTCAAAAAAAACCCAAAAACCTGTTGTTTCTGAAACCACTGATTGCAAAAGGGGAGGAAATAGAGTTATTAAAAAAAAGGTCTAACCAAAACAAGTCTTACCTAAGATGGAAACATTCCTAATGATGATTTGCTAATCCTTTCCAATTCCCAGCAGGCATTTGAAAAATGTAAATAGCATAGTAATACAACAGTGATATTAATTTTGTATGGGGTGGAACAGCACGAAACTTACTCCCCATGTAAGTCCTAGGTATTCTTATAATCCATCAACCAATGCAGCATGAGAATCCTCCCAGGTTTATTTTCATATTAAACTATGTTTTACCCCAAACAATTTGCATTACACTGCTAACAAGATGTCTTCTATGATTTTTCTCCTATATTGTACATATTATATTTTCTGTATTTCTTTGAGAATATCTCTTTGTCTTAAACAGGACAGAAATAAAATAAAGAATTTTTTTCTGTATAGCTGCTGACTACTTCTAGTTCACTTTTAAAAAATATTTCTCACAATTCATAAAGTATTTAATGACCAAATTTTACGTAAGTTTTTAATGAATTCTTAAAAAATGCAGTTTGCTATAAGAAAATTCATGGTCCCGTGTTGTATAAAACAAATGAAAGTAGAAAGAAATCACTTCTTAAAGTACAGCATTTATCAATGTACCATAAAAAGAACATATCTATATATAATCTGTTATGTTGATTTTTTTAAAATACCCATAATCCTTAAGAGATCAGAAATTTTCTACCTACCAATAACATAAGAAGAAAAAATTAAAAATATTTTAGTGAACATCTCCTGAGTTATAGAGTATCATTTTTCACATTTAAGATCACATGAATTGTAAAAGGAAAATGTTCACATATTGAAGCCAAAGGTAGACTCAAGTCTTTCAGAGTATATCTGTCAGAAGCTAACAATACTGATTTTATTACATATAATAGAAATAGTGCTTCTCCTTTGAAAAAAATCCTGATAAAATAGTTCTGTAATTTGCACATTATTCTCTCTGTTTAAATATTGGTTTTGTATATACATCATCACTACTTGTCTATTTAGTTAAAAGAGTATCTCAAGCATGAAGTGGCATTTAATTTTTCTCTTGCCTGATTTCCTGCACATTTGCAGGAAATCATTATTAAAGGATTCTTCAGTGAAGAAAGACTGAAATTTAATAATGAAATCTACTTGAGTACTTTCTTCAGTCTTTTCCAGCACCAGTAAATCCAATGGTTTACAGTCTTGTCAAACAATATGTATTCATCTATTCTGCATGAGTAATCAGCACTGTTTACACAGATGTGCAGAGTACTATATATTTATTATTTTTAAATTATGAATTAGTTTTTATTGGAAGATCATATTTCTCCTTACTTGTTAACTAACCAAATTTTCTCACCAGTGTTTTCTTACACATTTCTCACACATTCATTTTTATTTTTAATTGATAATATGGTATGAAAATATAATTTTTTTTCATATTCACTTACTGAATATGATGGTATTTTGGTTATTTTTTTCAATATCTTTCCCATTAGGTCTTTTTCTGCTATGGCAAAAAAGATGGAACAAAGATGGAAGGGGACTTCAAAGTTTATGGTAAAGGTCTTTTTATATCTATTAACCTGAAAGACTGTTTTTGTAGGAGAATTATTGGGAAAAAATAATAGTTATTGAGATTCAAAGGAGTACTAGGACATGAGCTAAGGAAAGTAGGGAGTCCACTTCTTGAACTTTTCTCTCTGATTTACTTCTATTTATCAGCACAGAAGCAACCAAGACTTTGGAGAATGTTCCAAGTAGAAAGGTTTAATAATATAAAAGTTTCTGATGGATTAAGTAAAAGAAGACAGAAATATTTAATTTTCAAGGACACTAAAAACGTCACTTACATTTAGGCAATTTATTTAACATTTCTTAGACAAAAGATTTGAGCTCTTTATTTACAGAATTATCCCATCCTACCTTATAATTTTTTGTGTACAAGTTAAGCATAGCTTTAGGGATTAAGAGTTACTGGTGTATTTTTTGGTGTAAAATAAACACAAGACAATAAATTTGTGAGACAGATTTATTAGAGCTCTATTCTAACATATACATAAATTGGGAGTTGTTTATGCTTTTATTTGTATAATGAGAATTGCTTTCACCTACCTAGTAAATATTAAAACTTAACTGGCCAAAATGTATGAATAGAAAATAAGTAGCATATTTTAATTCTGATTTTAGTGCTCAATCAAAACATTAGTTTTCAAAAAGTACCTGTTCTGACTGATGTAAAGAAGAAGGGATTACAGAAATATGATCACTCCTTCAAGGTATTTCTATAGAGGTGAAATGTATTTAACATTAGAAATATGTGGAGAAATGAAATTGAAAACATGCAGCTCTTCAGAGATCAAGTTGTTGCACAACATTCAAACAGTGCTTTGAAAAAATCAATCAAATAATATAACAAGAATAACAAGATGCATGGTAAAATAAAGGCATGAATCCAAGGAGGATATAGTCATGGAAATTAAAAATTCACTTACAGAGACTATCGTTTACAAATTCTTTACCTTCTTCCTCATTTTGCATCAATATTTCTGGTAAGGGTGGTAGCAGATGGATGATTTAGAGTATAAATTAGGAGTTCATTTTTATTTATTTCAGCAGTAACTCAGTGGGTCACCCTGTGTGCCCAGAAGAAAGGCCCCATGCATATAATTTATTTGTTGCTTTTCAGATCAAGCTGTGAAATTGTATCCTCAAATGTAGAATTTCAAATGCAACTTGAATACAAAGACAAAAAAATATAAAGCAATGAGACTTTTACAAATAGAATTTCAAGGTGTACAATGATGTTCTTACAAAAATAACTATTTCATGGGGCAGATTAACAATACAGGGTCCTTTAGATACATTTTTTCAAGCTAAATATGAGTCATTTGTTATCAAAAAATATGTCATTTGGTAAATAAAGAATAATTTGTTCTGTCATTTTGTCACTAAGGAAAAGTTTTGTTTGGGGGGCTGTCAATCATGCCTTTTAAAGTTTGATTGAAGTGTCACTTTGAAAAAACAGGAGACATTTTTAGAACACTTTAATATGAAATAAACTCAATTCTTCCTTAATTTGCAAGAAAAGGTGATTGCTTCCTTTTGCATACTTTTCATATACAAGTACATAATGCATAAAACATAAAGATGATTAAACCTGATATTTTTACACTCAGAGAAATATATCATAATTTTATGTTTCAATATGAAAAAGTGCTACAATATTTTACATTTTTTTTTGTTTTAAAGTGTCTGGACTAGTGTCAAGAGGTAAGGTTCTGCAGTGTAGCTGTCTGAAGATGTTGGAAGTAAATAAAATTGATGTCTTCTACCGAAAGGAAGATCAACTATGTCTAAAAATTGAAAAGCTAAATATAAGTAGAAAAAAGAATGGAACAAGCAGTATTGTGACTTTCCACACCTTCTTAAATAGGATTTCAGGCAGCTTTCATTAACCTCCATGTCTACCTTATGGCATAGATGCACTGTACTTTGCACCTCATATGGTGTGGGTTTGGGCACCACAGCGTGGAAAAGATATTGAGCTATTGGAGAGCACCCAAAGGAGGGACACAGGGATGGTGAAGGATCTGGAGGGGAAGCTCTATGAGGAGCGGCTGAGGTCTGTTCAGCCTGGAGAAGACAGAGGGAAGAACTTATTGCAGTATACAACATCCTCACATGGTAGTGGAGAGGCAGGGACTCTTTTCTCTGGGGACCAGTGACAGGACTCAAGAAAATGGCATAAATCTGAGTCAGGGAAGGTTTAGGTTGGATATGAGGAACAGGTTCTTCATCCAGAGGATGGCTAGGCACTGGAACAGGTTCCCCAGGGAAGTGGTCACAACACCAAGCCTGACAGAGTTCAAGAAATGTTTGGACAATGTTTTCAGGCACAAGGTGTGACTTTTGGGATGTCCTGCCCAGGGCCAGGAATTGTACTTGATGCTTCTGATGGTCTTTTCCAAGTCAGCATATTCTATGATTCTCTATTTCTACAGTTCCCCCTTCCTCCTTTTTTCCCCCCACTTTATATCTCAGCATGATGCCAAATGGTCTGGAATGTCCCTTTGGTCACTTTGGTCACCTGTCCCAGCTGTGCCTCCTGCCAGCCTCCCGTGCACTCCCAGCTTTCTTGCCAGGGCGGCAGTGGGAAAAGCACAAAAGGGTCTTGATTCAGTGTAAGCTCTCTTCAACAATAACAAAAAAATCTCTATGTTATCAACTCTGTTTTCAGCACAAATCCAAACACATGGCCCCATAGTAGCCACTGTGAACCAGCCAAAACCAGCATGCAGGGAAAAGCTGGAAATTATTATCTTAACCATTGATGCCTCCTTGACGCACTCATAGTTTATGGACTGAGGCATTCTGTTCTATTCTCAGCTGATAGTATTACTATGCACACCATTATGCATTCACTAGGCTTGTCCATTTTTTTATGTTAGTTCAACATCCTTTGCCCACTGCTCAAAAACTTGACAGCTTTTGCACTCATTAAAGGCCCAGTTATGTGCAAAATAATATCCTGGAGTTTTGTTTACAGCTGTGCTAGGTATCCCTGTGATTCCTGAGTTACCAGTAGGCAGAAGGAATGCTCTTCATCTGCCACCAGCTGAACACCTTTCACATCTCATCCTAACTATCCATAAATACTGCTCTACAGTTCCAGGACATGCAGCATTTGAGAATATCCTGGGAGATGCCTTCCTCTGAGGAAGTCCTGTGAGGGCTTCAATTTGGGTGATCGGGTGTTGTTTTGGAGGGGGTGGGGAGTGGGACATTTCACTTTCATTCTGAGTTGGGGTGCATACTGTTATCTGGTTCTACAAAAACACCCTGCTGGCTCCTTTTAGACCATTTAATATTTAGAATATTTCTTGGAGTTTCTTATTCTATTTTTTTCCCTTTCCTAATTTTCTTATAGTCCCCTTCTTGAAAGTAGGTATAAACTTCCTCAATTTATTTTGTCTTCTTTCTTCTGCTACAATCCTAAAGTTAATTTTGTTGTGCTTATTACATTATTATTCCACTAATGTCTTTTATACTGAATCCTGGGTGTTATTACCAGAGTCCAGATCAGAATGGCATCTTTACCTATGGTTTCTAAGACTAGTTCTAGAAAGCAGCCTCTCTGCATCTCTTGCTGACAAGGCATTAGTCCAGCCCACTAGTCCAGTCTAGACTAGCTAGAACTCTTACTGCTACTCTTACTAATTTTGAAGCTTCCCTAATTTCACTTAGTATCTCCTGAGTATAACAGTCACCCTGCTTAGGGTGCTAATAGGTCAACTGCAATATTTTTGTTTATGAATGCCACCCATAAAGAGGTGAAGAGGTTTTTTTTTTTCCTGGAATATCCTTCATATCCAGTACTATTCCATACCCTGTAATCCCTCTTGCATCACTCTTATAAAGTTGACGGTCTGATAATGCTATAACACAATGATTATCTTCCTTTAAGCAGGTTTAAGAGATACCTGTTTTCTCAGAGATTTTCACAGATGTCAAGCACTGCGGTTATCCATCTTATTTTTTAGACTTTAAACTTCAATGAAAAGGACTCATAAGACTTCTCTCTGTTCTGCTACTTAATATTGTTCATGCCAGTCAACAGCATTGCTACCTAATTTTGCCAGTGCTATTTATTGCTATTGTGCTGGTTATTTCCCTCCTGATCTTTTCAGATTTGTATTGAATATTGTTCTTTTACTATCCTTCAATCCATACACCTTGTTCCCTAAGTTAAGGACATTACTATTTTTCTACTGCAGCTGTCCCTACTTAAGTTTATAGATATAACTTGTAAATGAATTTGAAATAGTAAAATTTACATGGTGCACTTGATTTATCCCTATCATAGGATTTTTTCAGGAAAAAAACCTTAGCTCAGTAAGGCCATATTATGATCTATATTATTCTTATATTGAACTGTTCTCTTTGATTGCATACTGTGATATGAAACTGCAATGGGTTATAAGTGGGTATAATACAATTGGAAAATTGAACCAATAAAAGAATAAATAATTATTTTTCTCGGCACTCAATATGCACAAACACATACAACCTTGTGCATACATTCTCACAGTTACAATGGTAGTAAAACCAATTAATGCAAGAAAAAAGTTTTCCTGTTTTTTTTTCTTTTTTTTTTGTGCAAAATTGTAGGGTTAGTAACATTCAGTCAATTTAATGCAGTGGCTGGCTAAAGCTTCTTTCTAATGACAGCAATAATACTACAAGTCTACTGATAAAAATTAAATTAGAAGTTAAGGTTTCTGTAAAAAATAGGCATAAGAAGCATATAGTTTTAAGCTGATATGCCATGTGTTGTTAAAAAATTTAAAATCTTACTGCAGGGAATAGCTAACAGATTGTTACTATTGTCTTCATTGCATGGCATGGGAAAACTCTTTAGCTGACTAGAAGCCTTCAGCAGTGAATGAGTATGCATAATATAAAGATAAATGAAAATAGCTAAAGACTCTTCAATGTAGGGAAATATAAATATTTTGATACACTGTATATATACATAAATGCAATGAAAGAAGAATGCATTAGTTTTCCGTCAGAGTAGATAATTAAAAACATGATTTCATAGTTCCTCCATAATCCAGAAAAAAAATCTAAAAATTATTCTTGAATCAAATAAAATGCCTGTAACTTATAAACTGATCCCTCCTTTCCATTAAGTAAATATTTCTTTTCTGTCTAATAGTAATTCCCTCCAGAAAAAGTCGTTTTCATAAGAAAAAAAGGCTTTGTGAAAAATAAATGTTATTACACTGGAATATTTTTTAACTCCTTCAGTTGACCACAGCCCTTGTAGGGGAAATTGTAAAAGCAAGGTCTTCACAATAAGAGTCTTTTTTCTATACAAGAAGTGTACACCCTTTTGTTGGAGATTGTATTTTATCTACAGTAGTGTTTTAGATTGATGTTTTTACAAGTTATATATCTATATTATAGTACTGAAATAAATACCTTGTACAATTTTTTGTACTTTTTAAAATAAATACTCTGAGTACTTGCTTACTAACAACAATGCATATAAGATGCAAAATGTCACCCAGCCTTTCTTTTTTTTAATTCCTCAGCAGCAAATGTAAGTGTAAATCCTCTTATCAAATAATAAGATCAGCTCAGGATCCTGTATTGAAAAGGAAGAAAACTTACTCCAAGTAACTATATATATCTAGAAAATTACTTGAGAAATGAGAGTGTAATAGGTATGCCACACACAGTCTGGAAAGGTTTGAATCAAATTAATATTAAACAATTTATTTTGCTTCCAAAGGTTGTATTTCTGAAGTTGAATTTCCCTGGTTTCCTAGAAATGTCAGTTAAATTATATTCTCACCAAGTCCAGCATGCTTAATGAATTCCTTGGGGAAGCCAGAATATCTGTAGCACAATTAACTTCCCATTCTTATGTAAATGAGGAGTTTCAGTGTCCCTGATGGAAGTCTGCTTTTGGCTACAGTTAGCAAGTGTATGCCATTAAATGACACTTGGAGCCTTGAGCTGAAATTTAGACTTCACTAATTTGTGCTGTGACATGTGCAAAGCTGCTTTAGAGGAATGTGAAACACAATTTTTTAAATGTACCTGATGAAATGGGGATTATTACCCCTGGCTAGACTGTAGTCAGCAGTCTGATTACTTTTGTTTTTCCTTGGTCTTAACAGAATAAGCACACTGATACTCTCTTCACTCTTTTTGTATTCCTTATAATATTTTTGGTCGCATTTCTTTATTATAACTATCCAGTTGAGATTATTGATTTAAGATGGAAGTACTGCAATAGAGTGGGATATTTTAAATTGTATGTATGCATTTGTATTTTAAATTGTATGTATGTATTTATATTCATGCAATTTAAGTCAATACTGAAAAGTTAATACTGACAAGCTGAATAAACTCCAAGTCAGGCAGATCGGCTTCATGTAGCTTGAAAAGGAAAATAAAAACACATACACAAATTAAATCACCTGAGATAGAACTGTGAGAAAACAATATCCAAAACGAAAAGAGAATGTTACTGAATAGTTCAAGCTTTATTGTTTCTACTAAAGTCCTTTGAGATCGCTAGATGAAAGGCATTCTATAAATGCAAAGTATTATTATCTCAGAGGGAAAAAAAAAAATCAGTTCTAAAATATTGCAATACAATCAGATTCAAGCTGTAATCTCAAAATGGGATCTGGCTGAGTATTTTGTATCTAACTTTTAGTTACCTAAGAAGATTCCTAAGTCCAAGCTGGGTTCTAGCTTCCTATTTTTTTCAAACTTGGCAATTGAAGGAAATGAGGCAAAAGCAGAAACAAAATGTACAGAGACACAGACCATACAAACAAAACAAAACAAAAAAAAAGAAAGCAAAACAAAAAACCCTTATGGAGACAATGTCAAGAAAAAACCTTGTTAGCTACACAATGCATACACTACAAGCAGCTCTTCCAGAAATTTCAGCATGGACTTTGCAAGTAGGAAGACCGTAAACAAGGGGAGACTCTAACTGGAATTAATAAAGTTGTACAGACCTTTGAAGGCATGCGCAGGGGAAAGAAAAAAAAGAAAGGAACAATTGGTAGGGGTGAGACAGAAAGTGCTATAAATGGGTCTGGTCATGTATGAAATGGGGCCAGCCCATACATGTCTGTCTGAGCCCTGTGCTTGCTCATTGCAGTCAGTCCTAAATTATTAAATCAGTCAGTCCTTCTTATTAAATCTGAGTTCTCTATATATGTGCTGTTGAAGGCAGCACTTGGTCTGTGGCCATCTGTGTAACCACAGAGAGACTGTGACAATGTCTTCTCAGGGTTTCTGTGAGTCTTTGGGATGCATGTTCAGCTTCATTAGTGTTTGAGCCTGCAAACATCATCCCTCAGCCTGGACATAGATCCCAGCAGGGATGATTGGTACTGGAATGGACCCCAGTAGCCTGACAGGAGGGTTCTGGGTCATGGAGACTGGAGGAGTTATCATTTGATCATTTCAATAATACACACAACATCAAAATATTGTCTAAGTTTACCCCTTGCTGCTTAACTTCAGCAATGCAATTCAAATGGCAATCTCTTTCGTTATCTCTAGTCAATTTAAGTATTTCTGCTTTCATGAGAAAACTTTTTTGGGGCATGTCTTATTCTGTTTCTCTGCAAACACTCCAGCTCAGAAGTTTTTCCCTCTCAAGATTTTATGATTCTCACAATGAGCTCTCTTCTGAATAAATTTGCACATTAGACCTACTCAGATAACTGTAAGGGAAAAGGAAATAATTCGTGATTTTGCATAATGCTATAGTGGATGGAATTCTTCCTTAAGAAGGGAAATGCACACATAGAAACAATTCTTCAGTTTGACAAATCACAAATCCTACTGTGAGGAGAATGTTCTAACCCACACTGTCTAAATGGGACTTAAATCTGATTCTTTTTAATCCCTTTTGAGAAATATAAGCTAATGCAAATTAGTAGTCTATAGATTTATTAAACTAGTCAGCAAGGAAAAGGCATGTCTCTTTAACCCAGAAATACCAGTGCTTTCCCAGCAGTGAGAAGGATTGTGATGATTCTTCCCCATATAAAAAAGAATGTGTCTGTCTCTTTTATTAAAAAAAAAAAGAAGGTATGTAAAGGTCCTGTGTGAAGGAGCATTTTTCTGACTTTGAGAATACAGAGATTCTCCTCATATTTTTAAGTGCCTTTTTGTATCCCTTTGGAGAAAATACTGGATATCAAAGTTTAAATAGTATATGTCTTGTTATGTTTGGATCAGCATCTTGTGAATACCACCAGCATTACTTTTACTGTTAAGGCCATTGCTTTCTGCTTAACAGAAAACCAGAAGCAATTGACCAGAAGACCCTCAAAACCTTGAGAAATTGTATCTGTGCATTAGGTTCCAGTGAAAAATGTTTTTTTCTCCTTCTCTTTCTCTGTTTAATGATTCAGGATCTGTCAGATCAAGCAAGGGGAAAGCAAAGAGAAACATACACAAGATATCCACACCACCACAGGAAGAGTAATACGGTAAATATATTTTAAGAAGTAGAGAAGAAATGATTCTTACCTAAAGGGATTAATGATTCCAAGAACAGATGTCAGTAAAAAACTCAACCACCTTTATATCTCCACTACTAGACAAGACAATATGCCCAAAACCTAGTCAACTTTCTGGATTCTAATATTTAAATATACACATGCTCATCAAAAATTTTCATGTACAAACACATAGTGAGCTACATTTAATTTTGAAAGTTAAGAAGTGATAGATAAGTACACACTGGACCTGTCAAATTCCATTCCCCTAAAAACCTTGTGGTAATGGGTTTCTGTACAAGAATTAAGAACTTTCCTGGACCAGACAGACTCAACTACTAAACCAAATTACACTTCCTCTAACTTGTTCTACTTTTTTCTTCATGCTTCTTAAATATTTTGCTCCCTAATGATGTCATGATATGTGGAAAATATGGAATCAAATATCTTAGTCTGGAAATGGCTTGAAACCTATGCATCTTTTTTTTTTTTTTTTTCCCCAGTAAAGCTTTACTCTCTGGACAGACATGTATCGGGGCACCACTCTTGCCATTAGTTATGTCTGATTCATCCTTATGTTTATCCCCAGGAGAGTAATTAATACAAATTAATATCTACCAAAAGTGAGCTCCAGATTGATATTTTTTATTTCAGAATAAATGTAGCTGGTATGAATCATAACATGGTAGAACTACTACTCATGAAAGCTTTAATTATGGATGGTTTTGAGAGCATAGAGTAACACTCCTATTTTCTGGTTTGAGCTGTAGTTTTTAATGTGAAGTGATCTAACTAAAAGTGTTGATGGTTCAGGCTTTTACCCTCTGTTTTTATGATTGAAGAGTACCCTTTCACCTTTCGGAAAACTATTGGAAAGTGATAAAAACAAATATTAAACTTACAAATCTTCTTTCCTGAGTATAGCTCTTGTTTATATGCAACAGAAGTGCTGCTATTTGAATACTTAATCATAAATTGCTGCTGTTAATAATAAATAGCTGATGTAGCTATCCAATTTTATCTTCTACTTTCTTCACAGAGAGAAACTGTGTAAAGTAAAATTCCCTAGCCTTGTGATGTTTTGAATCCTTTGACTATTTTGTTGCTTCCACTTGTCTGAAAACATCCTTGTTTTAATAGATAAACATATGTTTTTGAGATACAGTAAAGGAGAACTTTGGCAGGAAAATTTGAGGGTCAGCACATAAGTATGTATAGTAGTGCAACACCAAAGATCACATGATCACATATTTTCCATGCATTGTTCCTTAAAATATTTATGTTGTTATTGCATGTTGTGTGCATGATAGAGCATGAGGTCTAAAAAACCCACCTCTATCTTCTGCTTAAATTAATGAGAAAAAATATCTTGGAAAAAAATACTGTTACAAGACAAACGTTTGGTTATGAATGATGTCATTGATACATTTGAAGAAGCCTTCTTACCCTTGACATCCTTAGCCAGATTTAATTCCAAATGGGCCATGGCCTTCCTTGTTATAAAAGTGAGCCTGTGCTTAGAATAATGCTTTAGTTTCTGCCTCAGGCTATGTGTCAGAAAGCATGAAATCTTCCTAGTGGCAAAAGAAATCATCAAGAAAAGCAATGATTTTAACCCTGACATTACAGTTCTCCTGAGACAAGATATAACATGGCTTGGGGCACAGCTCTGAAGGCAGCACGTTTTTTTTATCAGTCACACTAATGAAGAATGCAAGTACAAGTCTGAAATGCAGCTGAGCATTGCTACACCTAATTTGCTTTGTTGGTAGAAGCCTAAATTTCTACTCCAGGCTCTAATCAGAGACCTTATGAAGGAGCTCTTATAGCAGAGCCTGGCTATGGCTATTTAATAGTAATGTAGATGTCTATTCTATGCTTTTGAGATAGTTTTTCCATTCGACAAGATTAGGATGAAGAGTGATAATAAGGACGGGGCTGTGGAGAAGGGTGACCTGTCTTTCCACAATACTGTGGCACTTGGATGAAAATTAATGTAAGAGTCAAAGTCAATAAAAAGTTTGTTGGTTTTTTTTTAAATAATTACTTTTTAGTATAAGGGGTTATTCCCTCAAAATCAGCATTTAGACTCAAATTTCAACTAAACTTTAATAAGGGACTGAGGACAGAATATCATGCAGATTGATATTATAAAGACATTTGTAGTGCTCACAGTCATGCCTAACATGAACTAAGTCTCAGTAATTGAAGGATGAAGTCACTAACACAGAGCTTCCTCTCAAATTTTAAATGCAGTTAAAAATTAATTGCACAAATCCACAGTAAAGTGATTATTTCAGTGTCCTAGGTTGTTCTTAGGTGAGATGCTTACCTGGTAATCTTTTAAGTAATATTTGAGGAAGTGAATAGTAGGTGAAAAATTCATAACTTTCCATTATGTTTAAAAAAATTGTGACATAACAATATGAATAATAAATATATTTAAAACAGTAAGTAATCTCCTGTTGCATCGTTCACAAGGGTCTTAGGATGAGGGAAGAGATGAGAATGTTGACTCCATGTTTCAGAAGGCTTGGTTTATTATTTTATGATGTATAATATATTAAAACTATACTAAAAGAACAGAAGAAAGGATTTCATCAAAAGGCTAGCTAAGAATAGAAAAGGAATGAGTAACAAAGACTTGTGTCTGACTGAGAAAGTCTGGACAGGTGAACTGTGATTGGCCATTAATTAGAAACAACCAGATGAGACCAATCCCAGATCCACCTGTTGCATTCCACAGCAGCAGATAAGAATTGTTTGCATTTTGTTCTTGAGGCCTCTCAGCTGCTCAGGAGGGAAAAATCCTAAGGAAAGGATTTTTCATAGAACATGTCGGTGACAATCTCCCACTCTAAACCAGAATTAATATCTCCTCTACTGTATCACAGAAATAAATAAATTACCTAAGTTCCTTTTGTCATTCAAAGCAATGTGAGTCATGTCTCATAAATATTTTACCAGAATTTTAACTTCTTCCTGAAGCTGTTAAATTAATTAATTTATTTATTTTTCTATTTTGGCTCCTAGTTGAATTTCTCAAAAGTTTCTGCCATCAGCAAAGCAGACAAAAAAGACACATAACAGACAGTTTTGATTTGAGTTGTAGGAAAGAAACTTGAATTGGATCATGAAGGGCCTACATTTCTCAATTTCTTTTGTGTGAGCTGTTGCAGAAACTATGTATATATAGGGATAGCACTTTGTCATCATATATTCTCATCAACAAGATAAGATACATCATTGAGCATAGAAATGAATGGCAAGAGCCCTGTATTAAGTTCAGTAAGATGAAGAAATACTGAAAAGTATTTGGGCTTTTTGTTTGTGTGTGTTTTATGGTTTAATGTTGTTGGTTTTCAGGTGTTTGTGTGGTTTTTCCCTGTTTTTATTCTTATGGGGGTATATGAAAGAGAAGGAAAGTGAAATTTTTAATCCTATTGAGTTATTTGTCACACTGGTAAAAATTCAAGATAAGGTGCTTGACTACAATATCTATATTTAAAATGCAGAGTTTCTTTTATGTGTATTGTGTTCCACACCATATTAATTGACAGAGGTAAACTCTTGATATCCACCATGGTTGTCAGCATCACCCTTTTAGCCATCTAGAACACCAGAATTATAATGAATATATTATTTCCATGTCAATATGGAGTAACCAGAGTGGATAGGCAATGTTCCAAACATCTACCAAATGGTCATAATATTTTCTATTTCTCTGACATTATATATTTCTCTGACTTTGACTTTCACCTTCCAAAACTAAGTGTTGAATAGCCAGAAAGACTTGACCCTTCAACAGCACCACGAATCTGTGTACTGTTGTAGAACTATATGAAAATGAAGAAAGAATAAAAAATCAATCAGATACTTCTATCTCAATGATTTCTCATTGATGAGAAAGGAAACAGATGAAAGGAAACAGAAATAAAGTCAAAAGGAGTAAAAGATTTAAACTATGTGGAATAGGTTATTCTGGGAACAAAAATGAAATTGATCTATAAGAAAATATGCTATTTATAGAGGAATTCCATTCTCAGTTCTTTGTTAACCTAAGAAAGAAAATATTTTAATCTCTTTTAATCTTTTACTGTATTCACAGTAAATTTTGCATAAGTTAATTCTAGTATTTTGGAAAAAATAAAAAAGAAATCTCAACATTTCATCTTACTGCCATTTTCTGTTTATCTTCGACCAGTAGACCAACACTACCTGCTTTTAATTTCTTTTCACAACGTTTTTCCTTGTATTTATCAGTTTTTCATTCTTCTGGAAAAGAAATGCCTTCCTATGTGCTAGCTTCAAAAAGCAGATCTTGAAGTATCTGACATTTATGGATAGCAGAGGGAGGGCAGAATAGAGAAGACCAACTTCTCTTGACATTAAAGAGAGTGATGAGATTAATACAACACTTTTTGTCTGCTCTCCTTACATCAGATGATAAACAGATAATCTTAAAGCTTGATCAATAAAGTCCATCTTTCATTCAAGAGCAAAGATTGAGGCTCAGATTTATACTTTGAGAAGAACATGTCTAAACTAGTTTACCATCAGCTAACTTTTGTGTAATGCAACATAAATAAGGAAGGGCAAAGGCTATTAACAGCCATTCTGGGCAAATGTCACTAGTAAAAAGACTTAGTGAGAAATTAAAATGTGCAAACTGTTAGAAATAGAAACCTATAAAAATTTCATGAAGTATGGGTTTCATCAGGTTACAGGTACAATATACTGCATTATGTCAAATAAAATTGACACCTTGGTGTGAAAAACACATGAGCCTATTTAAAAAAGAAAATGAGAGCAGCTCCAGATTATTATACACCAAGAACTGTTATGCTGTAAGAAATTTTTGCTGGAAGTACAAGATCTATAAAGATTTTACTTCATTGGTTAGTACAATTGATAGTAAGTTATCAAAGGAAACTGAAGAGAAAATACTAGGAGGCTGAAAGAGATATCTTCAAAATCCTAAGAGATATATTCCTTTTAGGCTTAACTCATCTTAATGTCAGTGGGAGTTATGTGCAGCAGTAGAAAGAAAAGACACCTCTGTATGTCGACAGTAATTTTCAGATGAGAAATAAAAAAAAGGAAAATAATAAAAACCGGATTATTTAAATTTTAGAGAGTACTTCAAAAAGGTTTGTACAGACCATGAATCAGAATGTCTGTGCAATTCTGATCAACATAAACAGAGATTACAGTAATTCCCTGTGCATTGACAGAAATCTAATCATTGCTGCTACCAAAATACATTTGTTTCAATTCAAACAACAATGCCATTAAATGCATACAATAAATTTTAGGAACTGTTTAACTTTTATTTTTAGCCCTTCTCTATCTAGACATAAAATCTACATTTCTTCAAGTTTTTTTCTGAGTAGTAATTGTTCAGTTTTAAAGTATGTGTTCTCAGGATCATAACAATCTTGTTATGATCTAAGTTGTTAGATCCAGAATCTCTAAGAGTGTTTAGTTATATTTCTGTCAATAAAGGAGATAAAAAACCCAAGCACCCAGGTAAGCAGAGAAAGATTCAAATTCAGCTTAATTAGGGAGGTATTGTTTAACTCAAAACTTATCCAGCCATTTTAAAGTTTCAAATAAATCTTTATACTTTTAGAAAACTTAGAAACATTTACTATTTCGCTATTTCTAGTTCTTTCTAGTTCTTTCCTCCTGACTATTTAGCTTGCCTTTTTTTTTTTTTTAATCTTCTCTTTGGTATTTCATCAGTGTGTAGAGAGATTTAGTTTGCTGTTGTATGCCATTATGGTTTCATGTGTTATTCTCTCTTTAAGATTAAAAGCACAGTTTTGCTTATGTGAGAGAAGGACAGGCTACAGGAAATACACAAACAATCATTTTCATTGCAAAATATTCCTTGGAGACCTCTGTATAATGTTGCATGGAAGAGGATATAAGAGAAAATAGATACTTTGAATACAATGCAATATAACTTGGAAAATATATTTACTCTAGCAGCCACGGCAGAAAATTTGTGTTATTGCACTTTTAGATGAGTTGAAAGATGTTTTCAAGATTGAGTAGTATAATTTTCTTCTTCTGAGTAATGGCTTCTCCAGCCCACCATGAAAGAGTAAGGCTTCTTTGACATCAAAACCAATAGTCATGCAGAAGTATCCAGAAGACCTTTTTACTCAGCCAATAACAAATGATTACTGAGCTTTTTAAATAATACCAGTCTCTGGAATTTTTTTCCTCTTTTCAAGTCTGCTCTGATGCCTGTTGGTTGCATTTACGTCTTTCAGGAAAACACTTCCTCATCCATTTTTCTTCTTGCCTTACTTTCCAATAATTTTCTGAGCTGTCCAGAAAATGTAAATGTTACATCATTTTAGATCTTAGAACTGATGTGAAAAGAAATGTGGAGTCTATTTTTCTTTCCAAAGGGCAACAATTTTTTTGTTTATTTTATAGTTTTTTAAAAATGTCTTTCATTTAGTTTTTTCCCCCTCTTGTTATAAGACAAGACACTACTACTGTGGTCCAATGCTAGAAACTCCTTAGCCCTATGAAATTCCAAAATGTGCACATTGCACAAAATTGTGAAATAAATGAAAAGAGATTATTGGTATTAATTTTGGCTATTTCAGAACTAAAATTATTCATCGGATTTGTTATCATGTTGTTCAAAAACATAAACTCAAGTGTTGATTGGAAAAAAAAAATCAACCCTCCACTTAAAAATTGCTATACACTTTTTCCAACCATATCAAGAAGGAAATTTAAAGTAATTTAAAAAGTATATACCATAAAAATATTGTAACAAAGACATTGTAGGTGAATGAAAATCAGACTTTTTCCATAACATATGAAGGACCATGACACATGGGTTTTTTTTGTTCTTTCACAGATGCATTACATATTAAGTAAAATAATATTTGAAAACATAGTTTCATAGTTTTGGGCATCCCAGACCATTACATCTTTAAATAAAACCTCTATGAATGAGTCCATGGGCCATAGTTTCAATTGGTGTTCCTATTTCCCTTATGAACTCTTCTGTCTCCTGCTTCATTTCTATAGAAATGTATTTCTCTTCAATCTTTCCTTACAGTAAAGTTAAAATTTTCTGTAAAATTGCTTTCATCAAGTAATAAATAGAGATCAATGTGAAAACTCATAGAAGCTAAGGCTCCTGGTAATTTAGATTTCATGCTTAGGACACATGAAAGGGTGAGGTTGATAGCATGTTCCATAAATTACTCTGGAAAACAAGCTATAGCATGGAGATGTATTTTTCATCTTGTGCTATGCAAAACAAAGGATACAGGAAATGAATTTTTTTCATAAAAGCATAATTTATATCCTGATTTTTAGTTGAGTTTTTATTTGCTTGTTTGTTTCCTTGCTTTCCCAATGTAAAACTTTCCTTCAATGACATTCAACTGGAAATAGATTTTAATCTAGAGCCTATACAAAATCTGTGTTGGCCGATATTTTTCTTTCCATAAATTTCAGACCTGTAACTTCTTACTCATATTAATTTAGAACTTTTCAATTATCTTACTTTGTAACTGATTTGATTTATATGGATTTTGATGGCACTCATTGTGCTGGGGAATATTTTGTTTGCAAACAATAAATATACTTCTGATGAAAATGAAATTTCAAGGTAAATAAATATCTCCTATGGATCATTACAGACATTATTAATATTATGTGCCAAAGTGATAAATAGCATTACAAGATAATTTTATTTTAAGGAAAAAAACCCTCTAATTTTTAAGCGTACCAACAAGCAGAAGAAAAAAAAAAAAATTTTTAACATTCTGTGCAAAACCACTGAACTTGAATATTAGAGAAATAGTTGGGGGGAAAAAAATATGTAAGAAAGGCATTCTGAACAATTGAATTAATATAGAAATCTCCAAACATGGGGAATCTGTCTACAACAAATAATTTTCTTGTTTTGCAAGATGCTTTTATGTATAAAAGTAGTATGGCAAGTAGGAAATATTTCAAAAGAGAAATTCTGCTGGCCTCAATTTTTTCTTTATCAAGTAAGTATTTTATAATCTTTTCTGGAGAAAATAATTGAGAACTATTCTCTATTAGGTTATGCAGATTATTCAAAATCTAGTAGAATGTTCTTTTATCTGTACTCTGTTCATTATCAATGTGAGGAACCATAAATGGACAATAGGAAATATAAACTTTTAACAGAAAGCAATGGAAAGTACATTTTCGTATATTACATTTCCCTGTTATGACTTAGAGCCCAAAATTATGTTGCAAAGAAATATAAAAGGGTTTTCCTGGTAAAGAAAACACAGTAAAGAAAAAAGGAGGAAAAGAGATGGAGATATCATACTGTTGAGAGCTCTTGACTAAGGAATTCAAGAAGACACCCAGGTGTCTTTTTCCCATTGTCCCTTCACTCCTAATTCAAGATCACAATTTATAAAATGTTTGGGGTTTGGTGCAGTCAGCTAGGCTCTGCTTCACACAGTGAGTTTCATAGCAATTGATAACAAACCTAAGAGGTCAGGGTGATCTATGGCAGTGTTAGCATAAGGGTTTAAATCCTGTTTCCAGTGATGGTAATAAAATGGACCACTGAGTGCAGAAATATATTGCTTCCTAGCTATTTTTATCAGTGTGTTAACATTTAAAGTTAAAGCAAGCTAATATTATTTAAAACCTGCTTAGTGTGCCTCTGTGTTCAAAAGAGCAGCAAGTCTCTGTTTGGCTCCACAGTCACACCCCTCCCACAGTTTTTGCATTCTTCAGTTGGCAAATGACCAACCAGTTCCTTAAATTTATGCTGCACAGAGGATGTGTCAAGGAAAGCAGATCAATTAATTAGGTCTCAACTTTTTGGCCTGAATGTAAACACTCAGATGATAAGAGGTAATAAGCAGTAGAAGTTTCCTGGAAATAGTAGAAATGGCTTTGAACCTCCTTTTGCAAAAAAGAGGTTTGGTCCCATGTGCCTTGTTTTTGAAATAAATTTATTAAATTATTTGATATTTAGGTAGGTGAGAATGGCCTTCCTACATATTGCTGATTATTAATACCTATATATTAATAAAAGCATTAGCAATAGTATTTTCTTATCTATACAGTTTGTGTTAACTGAGGTCTGGGAAAGTCTCTCCACTCATCCTGCCTTCTAATCACTTTTTTATTCTCTCTCTCTCTCTTTCATGAGATATATATGTTACCCCATCTAGTTTCTAGGTCTGGTTGATTGTCATATTCACACCTAATAAGAAATTCAGCTGAAAACATTTCATAAACTTTCATAGTGTAGAGTAAGATATCCAGGGATTTCTATATGCTCTGAAGTTTAGGCAACAATTGGATTTTTGTCTGTCTGTATGATGTTTGCCAAAGCTGGCAGTCAAGCATGCACTCTGCCTCCCACTCATTGTCCCAGTTCCAGTGGAAGGAGGGAGAAAACAGCAAGAACAAGAGCATAAAAATTCATCAGGGAAATCACTTACCAATTACTGACTTGCTTGGAAAATTTAACTTACTTCATTGCTAGTTAGTATAGACATTTAATTACTGATGGGATATTTAGAAACTAAGTAGACATATATTTAAACACTTAGGGAAAATATACTTTCTTCCCTTTTCCCTTTCACTTCTCCTTCCCCTTTTCAAATTTCCACTCCCTTGTCATCAGTGAAGGTTAAGCTCACCTCGGTGAAGCAATGGGCTGAAGAGGAGATTGGAATAGGGCTGCAGTGATTCCTTTCCTTATTCCTTTCTCTTTCTGTCTTTGCTCAGGCCTTCTGTTTCCTCTGCTGTAGGGCTCTCCATAGGGCACAGTCCCTTCAGGAAGCATGATGCAGTATGTGCTCATCTACAGGTCACAAGTCACTTCAGGGGTTTGCCTGTGGTACTGTGTTCATCCACTGGCTGCAGTTCCTTCAGGGGTGATATCAGCTCTACAAGGAAAGAATTCCTCCTGCTATGGTACCCTCTTCTGCTTCCTTTTGATGTTTAAGTGCCTTAAATATGTTTTTGCAGGCACCACCAACTCCATGGCAGGCTCAGATGTGTCCTTTAGTAACTCCCTTAGAGGTGGCAGAACGGGCTGTGTCTGGTATAGGGCAGCTCCTGTCCTTTTCTCTCAGGTGTAACCTGTGCAGACCCCACCATCTGTTCACTTAAATTCTTTAAGAATGTGATTTGCAAGCTCATGAAAGCTCTGATATTACTGTGAAAGTTCTGTTACCCTCTTTATCCAGAATGGTAAAGGTGAAAAGGAGTGACAAAAAAGGAATATGACTATTTTGAATTTCATGTGGAGTCAAACTGAGTTATGAATTCATGTAAGTCCCAAAGTAGAGGAGCACATCAAAAGAAAATTTAACTATATAGAAGGTAAAAAAGAGAAAGGCCTGCTTGGGAGGAGCATACAGACCCTGCCAGAGCATGCAAGGCTGGAGTTAAGGAAGTGAAACTCAGCTGATACTGAAAGTGGGAAGGACTGTGAAGTGCAACAAGAAGAGCTTCTGTAAGTACATTGTCAGTCAAGGAAGAATGGGGGGAATGTACACTGCAACTTACGTGTTAGAAATTGTGGAAAAAAATAAAATGTCTATTTTGTCTATTTTAAATTATTGTCTTTGGGCATCCCAGGCCATTACAACTTTAAATAAAACCTCTATGAACGAGTCATTACCCATAGCAGAGGAAGCTAAAATTTGGGACAATTATTCTTATGATAATTGGACATACAGGTATCCATGGGACCAATTAATCAGATCTAGAGCTGCTGAAGGAGCTGACTGGTGACAGTGTGAGGCCATTTTCTACCATCTTTACAAGCGATGGTGGTTGGAGGAATTGCTGAAAGACACAAATGTAATGTTTATCTTTAATCAGGGTAAGAAGGAGGGATTGGATAACTCCAGGGCAGTCAGCTTACAGCTCTTGGGAAGATCATGAAACCATTGTAAAGTATATGAAGGACCAGAACAATCAGCAAGGGTTTACAAATGGCAAATGATACCCTGTTAAACTGACTACCTTCTGCAATGAGAAAAATCTCTGCGTGGAAAAAGCAAGTGCAGTGGCTGCTTTATGCATAACTTTAGAGATTAAAGGGTTTTAACCTTTTTAACACAGTTCCCTCACAGTCTACCAAAAATTGGAAAGGTATGGACTCAAGTAGCCAAGATGTGGATGGAAAATTTGCTTGACAGCCGGTCTCAAAGGGAAGTGATTGGTGGTGAAAATCATCCAATTAGCAGGCCATTATGAGTGGTATGCCTCAGAGATCAATACAGAGAGCTGTTTTAGTCTTTAACAACAACCAGCGTGTGGGGATTGAGTGACAGTATCAGCAAGTTTGTAAAGAACACCAGTGGAAGCACTGAGGTCTGCTATGCAGAAGAACCTCTACATACAGGAGGAATGGGCCAACAGGTGTCTCAAAAAGTTCAGTAAAGAAAAATACAGTTTTACACCTGTAAATACTTCCTATTACTTCCATGCAATACTAATACTAATACTTACTAATACTAATACTAGTACTTCCAAGCAAGAAAATAAGCTGAAGGACAACAAAACAGAAAGCAGCTTTCTAGAAAGGATCTGGGGTCTTGATAAGCAACATGTAGAACTTAAGTCATGTGGATGATCTCTCAGCAAAAAAAAGACCTTTCTTGTTAGACTGGATTGTATCATGACAGTATAGTCAGCAGGTAAAGGGTGAAGATTCTTCCCTTCTATTTGGTACTTGTTAGGTAATATCTAGAGTATTGTGCCTAGTGTAGAGAACTTCAGTACAAGACAGGAATAAACTCAAACAAGTTCAGCCAACCTTGACAAAGACAACCAAGGGGCTGAAGAGGAGATATTGAGAGAGTGCTATCCTTGAAAGGAAAAGTTTAGGGGGGAAAATTCCTTTCTTCATACACCTATGTGTAGTTGCAGAAAATATGGAGCCAGATTGTTTGCAGAGGCTCAAGGTGGAAAGGCGAGACTCATTGGACAAAAGCTAGAACATAGGGAAATCCAACCAAATATTAAAAAAAAAATCAAAAAAATCAAAGTGGCATGAGCTGGTGAAACACTTCAAGAGTTTTCCCAGGAAAGTTATGGAATCTCCATCCTAGAATTTATTCAAAACTGAGCAGAACTCCTTATCAATTTAATCTAGCTATCCAACAGCAAGACAGACAACACAAAAAAGTACCTTCAGAGATCTCTTCCAATTTGCATGATGTTATGATTATGTCTTTCACAGTATTTTACTTAAAATCTTAAAAAGAATGCAAGAGCTTGAGATTCTGCTATTGCATGAACTTGAGATTCTGGTATCTCCACATAAGTGGGGATACCTGCTGCAGTGCTTCATTAGTTTCTTTAAGTTGTTGGATTTTGGTTTTTTCTCCTGGTGGAATTAATGAAAATATTTTAGAATTATGTATCTAGAGGCAATAAAATGAGAGTTGTTTATAATTCAGGTCAAAAGAATTAGTTTAACTTCTGTGAAAAGCCATTGTAAACTCTGTTTATATCATAAAATTTAGTGCGTGGGGGAACATGTCAGTGATATAGCCACAGCTAAATTTGTTCAAACACCACCATTATTTATTTTCTCTATGCAACTGTAGGGAATGCAAATCCATATAAACAGCTATTGGTTGCTCAGTTCTGCTAGTTACAATCCCTACACCTCTCCCTTTGGTCCTGATTGATTTGACTCCATGGGTCACAATGAAAGTAAGCCAGTGAAGTCATAATGCACAGGCTGCTATGGGTCAGTGGTAAGACCTTGCACAGCAAACTATAGAAAGGGTGTTGCAGTGTCTTTTATCAATTTATTGTCAAGATTTCTATTGGAATAGAAAAAAAATAAAAGCAGCATTTTTTCTCTTTATGAAACGTTATCCAACAGCAGAAGTGGCTCTAAAAGACATTATGCTGAGGATTTTAGGATATATACTGAAAACAGAAATATTTAATGCTCCCACCTTGTTATCACTGTATTTTTCAAATCCTGCTGGTGCCATTTCATTTGTGTCTCAGTTAAATTTGAGCCAAATGTATTTAATTTGTATGTTTCTATGTCTTGAGAGGAGCATAGAGCAGGGTGCTTTTGATATACATTACATCCACCCTATTTCATGACTTCTCTCAATAATCTGGGGTGAAGACACAGAATGATCAATCTTTGTGATCTCAACAGTGAAGTTTCAATTTTACTGCCTTCACTTCTACCCTTTCCAAAGCATCAGAAGGAGGGTAAGAAAACAAGCAAATCAAAATGCAGGTATGTTTTGAAGCTCATTTTATGGTTCCTGAATAATTTCATACAAACAACAGACCATTACAGTTTATATAAACATAGTTTTACAAGACTAATAATTAAAAAAAAAGGTCTGGGACAATAATTTTCCTTATAGTAAAATTTCTTGTCTTCCTCAATAGGAAACCACTAATGTATCTTTGGGTACAGATTTAGGTCAAAAATCTGTGTCACTTCAAATTGCTACAAAACTCCCACAAATACCTATGGAGCCGAGATATCACTCACAATCTTAAAAATTTTCATGCTTTGAGTTAGAAGCAAGATGTAAATATTATGTAATTTGTGGACCTTTTTATTCTTTTTGACATTCAACATTGCTATCAGAAAAATGACATAATCACACACACATTATTATCAGTTATTACCATAGAGAATTAAAATAAATTGAAATGCAAAAATCTAATATTTGAAGCAGATCTTTAGCTCAATTAGCTCAGAAGCTATGTATCTTAGCCCATAGATATGAGGATTTACATCCCTATACTTGGAAATGTTAGGCAAACATTGATATTTTCAAATGAAAAAGGTTTCCTAGAAGTGCAAGTTTCTCTTTTTTCTCTTTGGGTTCATAAGCTACTTCTGAAGAATCATATTGATGTTACCAGGAGTCAGATGTGAAGAAATGAGCTCAAAGGTAGGTCATTGATCAAATACTCTTCATTCTTCAACTTATCCTGAAAGGGTCATTTTGTCATCTATTCCAAACATCATATTCATGAAAGAAAGCAAACAATGTTTTGAATAACTTTGAAACAAAATCCTCAAAGCAAATGATGCATGTATTGCGAACCATCTTCTACTCTCTCAAAGTTATAGTCTTGCTGTTATATTTGTGGTTAGCACAATTCATCCAATTAAATAATGAAATATAATGAAAATGTCCTTTTTTCTACTCAAAAAATTGTATTCATGGTTCAAACAATAAGCAATCCAGTTGTTTTCAGTTGTCTTTCTTTGTTTTCACTGACTTATATGTGATCCTATTTGTCCAGTGTAGCGTATTAAAACATACATTCCCTCTCAGAAAGGCATTTTTATAACATTAGCATCACAAATCTAAGTGAATCCTTAGGAGACAGAAGAAGTAGAGAGAGAGGAGATATTGTGTTTTCATACCTTGTCCCTCTAATACTGTCACATTTCTGAGGAAAATTTAAAAAAAGAGCTATCTGAGCCTCTCTGATTACTTCAGTTCTAACTTGCCAGCTGCATCCGGTCTAACCCAATTTAGGAAACACAAGTTGAGTCAATTCAAGAAAATTTCAGATCTGCTATTCCGAATCTTCATTTAAGAATTTTTGAGATGTACTTGCTCTCATCTGCCAAAGTTCAGATTTCTCCTTTTCTTGGTTGGTTTTATGTCATCAGGTTCTTAGTTGGGGTTACATCAGCTTATCTCAAGACTTCCCAGAAAAATGGGAAATAACAATATGTATGTCAAAAGGAGGAAAGGATTTTTCTCAGTTTTGGTCCCCATCCAGAATTAAAACATTTGTAATTTGCACTGATTTCTTTGATTATATCAAAAACATTTATATTATGTACATTTGTAAATAAAATTCTGCTTGGTGTTCACAGCAGTAAAGCTTTTAAGAAGGTGTCTGAACATCTTGGGTATGATTAATCTTGAAATTTAGATGTATAAGTGTTAAAATATCTGTATAAATCTGGGGAAAAAGGACAAAGCATTCATAGGGATGGTATTTGTCCTCCCAAGTAACTTTTAGGAGTGATGGGGCCCTGCTTTCCTGGAGATGGCTGAACACCTGCCTGCCCACAGAAAGAGGTGAAATAATTCCTTGTTTTGCTTTGCTCGTGTACACAGCTTTTGTTTTACCAATTAAACTGCCTTGATCTATACCCATATGTTTTCTCAGTTTTACTCTGATTATTTGCCCATCCCAAAAGCAAGCAGCAATGAGGATCTGAGCAGCCCACTGATGGAAAACAGCACATTCTTCTGACTTTTTTCAGTTCTGTACATTGTAACACGAATCGTTTCAAGTTTTGCTCGTACACCATATCTTATACATTTGCAATATTCTTACCACCTCTCCTTGAAGCTTCTGTGAGCTTGTCTACACCATTACTAAAGTGACATTGAGTCTCACATTAAAATTTATCCCAAAGTCAAATCTTCAAAGATATCCAGGACCTTTGTATTACTGTGATTTTTTTTGGATTTTAGGGTTTTGTTTTTTGTTTTGGTTTGGTTTTTTTACTTTATATGTTTCTATACATTCTGAATACCCTGTTTTGACCTTTTGAATATCCTGGTATGACCTGTAGGATTTTTCAGGAATCAGTTAATACTGGTAGTCTAGTAGGTGTTTAAGTCTGCATTAGAGTTCGGTTTTGACTATGCAAAAGAACCTTCCATCCTATTTTTGCTGGCAGTATTAAAGTAAAGCTATCCTAAGAGGTGTAAGGGTGTAAGAAAATATACTGATGGTTTAAAAGGCAATGTAAGATTATTCAAATTACAAAAAGCAATGCTCTGTGTCTGCTGGATATAGAACAGGAAAAAAATAACTTTCATGATGATGTATCTTGGTATCACTTTTTTTTTCTCCCTAGGATGAAGGAAATCTGTAATTATTGAAACTGGTTTGGGTACTTCTTTCACCTTCACAGCCTTCTATTCCTGCTGTCATTACTGTCCAGGGTTTTCATTTCTCAAAACCAGAGATGTTTCAGAAATGAACAGAGTATTGTATTTTAATCTGAAATGCTTCCATGCTGAAATACTAGGTAATATAACAGAATTTCTATACTACTTTCTACTGAAACAAGTCCCTGTTTCACATTTTAAAGGAGCCACAGTGTTGAAGAGTGTATATCTACAGCAGTAGCTTAAGGAATTAATGTTCTGCCTCTTAAATCTTTTTCTGACACCACCTTTTTCTATTTAACTTTTTGTACTGTGCTATAGAACTTAATTTCATGATGTCACATAGCTCACAGACCAAGTGAAGGCTGTATGTTTCAAACAGCAGAGAAAAAAGAAAAGAAAAGAAAAGAAAGAAAGAAAGAAAGAAAGAAAGAAAGAAAGAAAGAAAGAAAGAAAGAAAGAAAGAAAGAAAGAAAGAAAGAAAGAAAGAAAGAAAGAAAGAATCTTTTCCCCCATTTAAGACTTTCAACTTTTTCCTGATAACTAATATTTAAAAAAAAAAAGGAAATTAAAAAAAAAGAGTGTAACATCTTAGTTCCACATGTAAGTATGAAAAATCAATTAAATTCTAGCTGAAATAACACTATTACTTAAATTTTTGGTTAGAATATAGTAGAAATAAAAGAATATTTCTAATTTGTCATACATTGTGGCAACTGGTTGCCGTAGGGTTTTGAATTTTCATTTTTCCCCAACCATGGGACAGTTATCATTCAGATAATTTTTTACCAGGCTTTAATCTTTATACAATATGATTTTATTTTAACTCCCTGCTGTCTTCATTAATTTCTTTCTACATTGAAATATTTTTTTCAGTAGCTCTCCAGGATACCCAGTTCATCTGAATTAGTCCAGTGTCCCTCCTAACCTGCTGCTCCCAGGGATCTGGGGTGCTGGTAGCAGGGGAGTCTCTCCGCACAGTCTCTTACAGCAGGGAAGAATGTTGGTACCAGGGCAGCCCCAGTTCCAGGCACTGGACACCTCCATGAGGAGGGTGGGATTGGCAGGGCTGGCCCTGCTGTGGCATCACAGGGGCAGGGGTTGGTGTCTCAGGAGGTTGGCACAGCATCCTGAGCCATGGGCAGCTTAGGAAAGGCCCAAGGGAGGCTGAACAGGGACAGTAAAGATGATAACGACCCCAGGGCCCTGACACTTAAAAATTCATCCCAAGCAATAATTTCCACCCTGCCTTTTCCTCTGCAAATTCATTCTCTGTCAATTAAATATATTGGAGAAACTTCAAAAAAGCTTTTGAGGGTAATTAAACAGAAGCCCCTTAAACACACAAAACTTCTTTTCTTAACTCATGTTCCATATTTTTGCATGTTAAGAAATTAAAAATTAAAATTCTCATTTACTTTCCAAAATTCACATTTTCTCTTTTGAATTTTTTTTTTTGGGGGGGGGAGAGCAGGGAGAGCAGGGAGATGTATGTAATATTTGTTCTCTGATAAACATTCTACATTTTCATGTCATGATTTGAAAGAGAAAGGGAGAAAAAGGTTTGTATTCTGAACATCCTAGGAAATTCAATTAGACTAAACTTAAAATATGTCTCAAATATTTATTTTCCCTTCATTCTGAAAATATCCTGGGGTCTCTTGTGCTGGTAAAATGGAAATATAATATAGCTTTGGCATTTTCCCCCCAAAGTCACTGTTTCTATTTAAATTATCAGAATTGTCAATAAAAGCTTTTAGTGGAAGATTTTCATAACATTGTCCTCTACTGCTTTTCACAAGACATGCTTACAAGCAGTCTTGTTAGTTAACTCATGCCAACTCCACTCATGACATAGTACTTAAAGAGCAGGAGATGACACTCTTGCAATTCACTTTTCTATTAGACTAAATAAGAAATTCAGCCTTTATGACAGATGTCATCCAACTCTCCTGCAACTGAAAAATATGGAACTAAAATGTACAGAATGCTGAAGGGTTCACAGCTCTCTCAATTAGATAGAAGGTTTCATTTTCACAGTTTATTTTACCATTAAGCAGTATATTTCTGTGCCCTTTTACCAATTCTCTGTTACTGACTTTGTCTGCTCCTGAACTCTGTATGTTACAGACAAACTGAAAACATTCTTCTGATCTTCTCTCTCAGTTTGTTCGCTATCACAACCTCCAGTAAACAACATTCTCTCTAAGCTGCTTTAATATTTTCCATATTTTTTACCTATGTCACCCAAGATATACAAGAACATAGATTTTTAGAGTTCTTGAAAGATACTGAGAGAACTGCTAGACATTGAAATCTTATCTCTTCAATTTTTTTTTTTTGTATTAAAATTTTATTTAGAATCCACTAGTCTTTACTCAGGATTGAAATCCCATCTCTTTAATATTATTTCATTTATACTTAATATTTAATTTCTTCTTGAGACCCCAGTGTAAATGTTAAATCTGTCAAAAAGTATTCTTCAGATTTCATATGTTTTTTGGCATTTCATACGTTTTTTAGCACTGTCTTTGTATACCAGCACACCTGTATCTATTTACATAGTTTTCTCTTTTTTGCTTTCATTTAAATCTTACCCTGTCATTCACTTTTCAGGTCTTCTTTCTAATGGGTGCTCTCAATGTTATTTTCAGCCTCAGGTGTCAACCAGCATTTCTTACTCACTACTCTTCCAAAGTTAGAGCAGTCCATTCTCCTCTTGGAGATCTTTTTCTGTTGTTTTTGTTGTTGTAAGCTGTTCAGTCTTTTTTTTTCTCACTCTATTCTAGTCTGTGACATATACATAGAATCTATGCTGTGTTTACCTCTCTCGGTGTGATATTAAAAGATACATTTGTGTTAGAATGAAACAATTTTGGAACCCTTAGAAAATCATGTTTTATAAAAGCAGTAAAGAGGAGTAATGTTTCTTTTGAAAGACATTTGTAAGCAACATATCTGCTGTTAAACTGCTAAGTGTTTTTTATTTGTTCTTTCTCTGCCAACAATATCCCAAAGCATTTAATTTACCATTATCTTTACCATCGTATCATTCAATTATGTTAATGCCTTAAGAAGCTACCTAGAACAGAGGCTAGACAGTGTTAAAGGAATAAAGTAGGTATTATTAAAAGGCCTTCAAAGGATACACCTTGGGCAGTACAGGAGCCAAACCCAAGATGGACAATGGATCACCCAAGATGACAATGGATCACACATTTTCACACTTTTATAAGTTTTGGTCCATTTACATACTGGGGTTAATTGTCCATTTACAGCTTCAGGTTATGAAGCTCCAGCCTCCCAGGTTGCTCTCCTCAATTCACTGCTGCTCATACCTTTTGGGCCTGAAGCTGCAACAGTGTCCTTGGTTCTCGTGCTGGAAAAGGATTGTTTTGTCTAACTGAGCTGTGAAGAGAACTTGCCAACATTTTATATGAAATTTAGAGTTATACACTAATGCAGTACAGAATCTGGAAAATAAGAAAGCTAAAACTTAAGGCATCAGTGTGATTATTTCTGCTTACTTTCTGTGATTACATTAGAAGCTGGAATGAACTTCCCTTTGCCCTTACCTAAGAATTAAGTAAACTTTAAATTAGACCATTACTTTAAAATTGTTTCCAAGAAATAATGTAATTTTGCTTTAGATACAGCAGCTAAAAGCTGGAAAATATGCCATGCTTTATGAATATTAGTACATTTTGAGTCTTACTTTAATAAATTGCTCTGTTATATGTTAAGCAAATATATGGCAATACTTTTTCAATGGTTGCAGACTGGTATTTTAATAATAAGTTGGTAATTTAATGATAGTTCTTTTTGTTTAAAAGTTGTTAAAAATGCATGGCTCTTTAAGGAAATGCACTAATGTGCATAGTCATCTTTTTAAGAAATTAACTAGACTTTTTGATATAAAAAGATGTTTTGAATGTCAAGAATTATTAATTGTCAAATTTAAGACTTAAATGGCAAATTAATGTCTACATAAATCAGTATGGAATCTGCTGTAAAACCAATTTTTGCATGCATTTTTCTTAGTCAACATTATGCAGTCTATTTAAACTTATGAGGATTTTGAGACAAGTTTATAGCAAATAAGTAACATCCTCTTTTGTATAATGAACCTACTTTTTCATACTTTTCTATATATCCATTTAAATATATAAATATGCATTTTTCACACAAGCAGATCCTGTGTAGTGCCAAACAAAAGACCTTAAGCATTTCCAACACAACTTGTATTAAAAAGCACCAAAATAACTTTAAATTGATCTTCAAAATCCAACATAAAATATGATGAATGCAAACCCTGCTTAACAATCCATTATGACATGCATGCCAAACCTTGCACTACACATAATATTTTCAGAAATTCCTATTATCTAAATATATTGGCTCTTTTTCTTTTTATCATTTCACATATGAGTTTTTTTTTTGAGGGGGGGTTGGAAGTTTGAAGAACAACTATCAGATGCTGAACAGTGGGAAAAGAAACTAGTTAAAATTCTGCTGCTCTTTGCAGAAAAAAAAATGGACTGCTCTATTTCAACTTTTCCAGTTCTCTGTAGAAGCAATTATAGAATGCAAATATTTGTAAACCATATATATTTACGAACTTCAATATTGTTTTCAAAAACCAAAGTTATATTAAAAAAAAAATCAATATACCTTTCTTGTTTTCTGTGTGCAGCTGCTCAAACAAAAGGAGATAAAAGTCTAGAAGCATCATTTACTTCTTACAACTGCTTTTTCATTTCTATCTGAAAATTATTTTTAAGTGCTGTTTCTGGATGATTTCAACACTTTTCTCCTAACACTTTCAAAGTCTTATTTCTTTCTGGGGTACCTCTTTATATATAGATGTATTACTTCTACTAAGAAAATGACTTATAAATTTTGTGGTCAAATTCAATTATGATTTTCATTTTATGTAATCGTAGATACATTAGCAAAAGGGTGTAAATGACATTGTCGTATTGAATATTGGGTTTTATGAAGTCTTTGGATTTCTATAGCCTAAAAATATCTGTAAAAACCCATGAAAGTATTCTAAAAAAACCTTTTAATAAAAATTGTTTACTGAAGTTTGTCTTGCACAAAGGGGTCATATCCACATAACATATAAGTAGTAAAAACCTATAGCTCAATTCCATCTTCAGTAGCCAGTCAAGGTCAATAGACAGCTTTATGCTGCAGGGGTGATCTGTATCAGCTGAAAATCAACCCTACGTTCTCCTTAACAAAAAAACTCAGCTACGCAGAGAACTTATTATTGGCATTTTCTTTTCACTCCTTCAAGCCCAAAGTGCTTATGGTGTTGATTTTTTCTGTCATTTGATTAATACCATACTTAGTCTTGTCTGGGAGATAGAAAGATCATTTTTGGCTGCCTAAGGAATCAGATTCTAGAAGTATTACAAAAAATAGAATATACAAACTGCAAAATGAAAATAACACACACTATGGAAGAATAGCGACCACAATAACAAAATTCTTACAATAGCAACACCTTTGCAAAAGCAAAAAGTCTTAATTTTTCAATGTTTCTAAAAACAAGGAAAACAGTCCTTCATAATGAAGCTTAGGAGTTTATACAATACAGAAAATAAACATAATTATAGCAAAAAAGATATACTTTTTTAAAGTGATAGTAATGCAATTACTATTACTTTTGTTTTAATGTGGAGGTGATGTGGTATTTAGGTATCACTGAAGTCACTTTAAAAATTTCTCTTTGATTTAGGTAGACTTTTTTTTATTCTTTCTTGCTGGAAAATTACTGGCACAATGCAACAGATAACCTTAATTTTAGTGCTGCAAGTCAATGCTCAAGTAGTGTGATGAAAGATGGACTTCTCCCTATGATGACATTCATGGGAACATTAATTTCTATCATGTTTTATAACTGTTTACTTGTGTTGACTTCATTAGCTGAGAAATGACAAAAAAAAAAAATTCAAGAAAACGTGTCTTCATCAAAATATTTAGAAAATGGTTTCAGTTCTAGTGTTTCAATGGAACCATATATCAAAACATAATTGTAGATGCCTATCACACACAAAGTCACCTTCAAGTTGTAGAAAAATAAATTGTCATAATTCAATCTGTAGAACCTTAGAATATGTGATGAGATGATGGTTTCAGTATAGCGGGAATAGACCCACTTATTTTCATAATTTATTTCAAACCACAGAACAGTTTCACACAAATGGACAATAAGTCTCTAGGCACGCTGCTGTCACATGTTCCAACACCTGTTGACCAGCATTCACGGGTACTTTTCTGCTGAACCATTTTTCAGCTGTATGGGGTTGTTCTGACTGAGGTGCAGGACCCGGCACTTGACCTTGTTGAACCTCTGGCAACTGACCTCAGCCCATCCAGCCAGCCTATCCAGATCCCCCTGCAGATTCTTCCTATCCTCTGGAAAAAGGAAACATAATCTATATGAGCTGGAAATGAGATCTGAAGAACCAAGATTTTTGCACCTGCTGTCAACAAGGAGGGAATAGAACTCTCAATGCTGCCAATGAGAGAGGACCCTCTCTCAATGTCCTCTCAAAGCCAGATGTGTGTTACACAGAGTAACTTTTTGCTTGATGGTAGTGAGAATCCATGAGTAAAACCTTCAATGAAGTGAAGGTGCTTCTGCAATAGCAGGGAGAGAAGGAACAAACCTAATGTATAAGGCCCACTCCCACCCAGTTTGGTATTCTCTGCAAACTAATGAGGATGCACTTGATCTTTTCATCAAAGTCATTGATAAAGATATTAAACAGATCTGGGCCCAGTCCTGAGGCTTTGTGAACCCCACTAGTGACTGGACACAATCTGGGTATGTTTGATCTCTTCCTTAAAAATAGTTTTCAAGTCTGAAAAAAAACAAAATCAGGAATTTATTTTAACTGGAACATAGAACTTTTATTGCTTCTGAGTCTGACTCAGTTTTGAATAGTAACTCCAACTTCATTGTATATTTCCTCAAAGTTATCCAGTAATGTAACATGGAATTTTTTTAGCATAGACCTGCAGAAAATTAAAAAAAACCCAAAACACTCAAGGAATCAGTTCTTCTACAAAATTTCATTCTTCTATCAATTTCCCTTTTATTTTTTTTTTACATAAATGTCAAGGACAAAATCTTTTGCACATCCTTTTCCATATATTTTAGATCACAGACAATGTGCATTGGAGTGACCTTCACAGATAGAACAATTGGCCTGGTTTTATTTTTTTTAAAGGTGAAGTTTGGGGTTTTTGTGTGATTCATATAACCTTCATTCACAGCCAGGTAACTAAGTATTGGATTTTATAAAGAAATTAAGAAAGCAGGCATTTGGATTAGTAGTGTTTGCTATCATTCATACTCAATAATTGAGGTCACAGGGATTATAAACTCTAATGTGTCAAATTTAATTCACCAGCAACACATCTAAAATCCTTTAATTATCTGCTTTGGGGGCAATGGATTAACTAGAGCCTGTCCGGAACAAAGAGACATCCTGTTTACTTTTTGTCTTTTTAAATTTTTTTTTGTAGGCACCAATAATTATTTAACTAATAAATATAAAACCAACATATAACCTAAATCCTCTCTTTTTCTTAATATATTTTACATTACCATTTAACCATAACCATTGTATATTTACATCCCCTTTTACACAGAAGATAACAAGTGAAGTAAATTAGAGGTCTTTGTCACTTTCAACCATTTGTCACAAAGAATCACATTAGACATAAGAACTTAAAATATCTTTTGGGTTGCTAATAAAATGATAACTAAAAAGAATGATGTGGAAGGAAAGATATATAAGTATTCACAGTGTTTGCCATTTCATTTCCTTCTTATCTGATTATTTTCTCAAAGTTTCTTTCTGTTTTCAATCACTAGAAGTCAGGCATAATTCTTATTTTCTTCATTTTCTTCACACCAGGTGTTTCACTTTCACCAATTAAATGCTGTCCAAAATGACTAAAACTCTTAATGGTAAACTTCAGTAGCATTGAACTTTTAGTTGTTTGAAAGTTTTGTCTCAGGCTCTTTCATAGCATTGTTTGCATCTTCTTTCATAGTGTTGTTTGCAATCTGATCTTATAAAGCTGCAGGTCTATTTTCAGTCAGTATCTTCTTAGAAACTATATATTTAATTCAGCATATTATCAAATTCTGTATATTGTGAAACAATATATATCTATTAATATATTTGAATATTTATTTTAATAAAATAAAGAAGTATTAACTTCTTCAGAAAATGTTCTGTTGTTAACTTCCTCCATAATACCAAACATCACAAATACTTAATAAGAAGCCTTCCTCCCTATCACTAATTAGTACATTTCTGGACATAATTTTTGGTTCTGGATTTACATTTAAAAATATAATTTGCTAAAAAAGTCTTTTCTATATAAGATCTTTCATGTTCAATATCTTAGCAGAAAGACCAGAAAGAGGAGGAATGTTTAGTTAGCTTTTAGTCTCTGCTTCAAGGTTTCCATTGTTGTGTTTTTACTAGCTGATTCAGGAGACTTTTGATTCAAGTCCTGTAGCTGTGGTGAATATTTAATACATCAATAGGCATCGTACTTTAGAGAAAGAAGCTCATGAGAGGGTATGGAAAAGAAGAAAGCTAACTCATTTATCCACTCACTCAGGTTTTCAAAGCCACTATGCAAAAAAATAAACAAAAACACATGCAAAGGTAGATGATGGCAATGAACACTGTATATTGCAAGGTTATTTCATTAACAGCTGAGAGGCAGTAGGGATTAACAGGTGAAGATGGAAAGATAAAGGCCTGAGAGATAAATTATATCCATTGCTACAGAACTTCAAGGGGTTTTTGCTTTTTGTTATTCCTTCTTGTACCTGTGTGGTATCTGCCTTTCAGAGATGCATTTAAAACAATAGAAGACAGGTATTTCCGTAACTATTTCATTATTTCATGAAAGAATAAAATGCAAACAAGGACATAAGTAAATATTTTTCTCATTGCAATGTTAATCCATTATAATATTTTAATTTTCATTTTTTCCTGTATACTTTTGTCCAGTGTTTCAAGTACGTCAACAAAATGAACTAATATGAGATATTTATAGGTGAAGGACTGTCCTTACTCACTGCTCTTTGACATTGGTCTATGACAATAATTGCTTCAATATTTAATGAAAAAAAAAGTCATATTTTGGTGGCAAAGCTTCATTTTCTCAAGACTTTATTGCACAATTCAAATCAAAATATCTGTTCATCCTTTACATAATCCTTTTTGCAGCTGTTGGGAAAAAAGATAAAAAAGAGAGAGAGGGAAAAACAAACCCATTAAAAATGGCAGTCTTTTAAAGTTATCATTACAGAAGTCTCTGTGTTACATCACATAAGAAAATCTGACTATGTAACAGGAATAATATTTTACCCCCAGGGTTTGAGTGGGTCTCTATCATATAGATGAGCCTAATACATTAGGTTTGTTCCTTCTCTCCCTGCTATTGCAGAAGCACCTTCACTTCATTGTAGGTTTTACTCATGGATTCCACTGCCACCAAGCAAAAAGTTACTCTGTGTAACACACATCTGGCTTTGAGAGGACATTGAGAGAGGGTCCTCTCTCATTGGCAGCATTGAGAGTTCTATTCCCTCCTTGTTGACAGCAGGTGCAAAAATCTTGGTTCTTCAGATCTCATTTCCAGCTCATATAGATTATGGTTCCTTTTCCAATTACTTTGCCTTTTCTGTAGGAATAAAAATCAAAACACACCAACAACACCACAACAGGGAAAGTTTTTCTTTCTGAGTAAAACAAAACTGATTTTTGCTGAGACAGAGAAATGCTGGCACTGTCAGTGGGCAGTGTGCACCTTATGCACACAGATGTGGCTGTTACAGGACCAGGGGCAGGGACCAGCAGGAAGGACTCAGATTCCCAAGGAGTTGGGCATTGTAACAATCAGAGAGGGATAAAATACAGTGACACTAAAGGGTCATTTCCTTCAGAGAGAAAATTCTGGATCCTCTTTACCCTGTAAGCATTCATGATTTCTTGTTTAAAGGCTGATGAAAGAAAAAGCAACAGATAGCTTTTAAATATCTCTGCATTTTGGATGATCAGAAACATTTCTTATTAAATCATAGTAGAATATCCTATATTTGTATAAATCATAATAATATTCTAGATAGCCCTCAAAAAAACCCACCCACCTACAACTGCATCACAGTACAGTACAGCTGTGAAATACTTTTGCTAAAATAGTTGTATATGTAATCTAATATACTGTATACTCCTGGCTATGTTATTTTTTACAACATTCACAAATAGTAGCGTTGTTTATACTTCCTCTATCTATCTTTCTGTTATTTAAAAAGCAAACTTACAAAGAATTTAAATTTGGAATCCATAATATTCTTTTGCATTTTTTTATGGATTGTCTTTTTTTATTGATAGGTTGAATAGATGTTTTTCTGTTAAGTTAACCTCTTTTAATATCTGTTATTTCAAAGTGTAGTAAGCCAGATAACTCTCATTTAGGAATTGACTTATTCTGTAGGTATTGATAAATCACATCGGTTCCTGTTCTAATCAATATACAAGAGAAAAAAACCTATTTAATTATTTTATAATTGTATGCAATTATGTATTTTGAACATGCTTAGCTTGGAATGCTGAAGAAGATATTAAGCATATAGAGGTTAATTATGTTCCCCTATGTTAAATATGCATAGAATGTTATCTGATTTTAAATGCAAATTAGGAGAAGATAACATAAAATGCATTTTGATTTAAAGATTGTAAAGTAATAATTATATAGTAAATGTGAATAGACTTCTAAAATTAAAATTGCATTATTAATGATTACATCTATCTATTCTAATACTCCAAAATAACAACATGCATATGAGATTTATAAGCAATTTTTTATGTAATACGAGTCTAATAGTTTTAAGTTTAATTTATTACAAGGAGAAATAGTGTTATGTGAAACAAAGAGCAATGACACATTAATAAGCAGGTTATTTTTAGCTTTTGAGAATAATGAACATCTGAATTATCATATTGTAGCATTGTCACACCAGTAGCAGTACTGCAATTTGTATATCTGTAGTATTTTCCATTCTGTTCTTTTTTTTTTTTCTGTAAAGAAAATATCATATGAACCACAATTAAATTTGAAATACATTGATAACATGTGAGGATAGAATTTCAAAAGTGATTTAATACTTCAGGAACCTAGATCTCTCCTTAACTGAACAATCACCAAACTAGAAAGCAATCAGTAGTCTAAACACTAAGGAACATACTGTCAGTAAGCTGTGTGGAAACAGTATAAATGGTGCTTCTCTCACAGAACCTGACTGTACACCTCTGGTCCCTTCAGATGCTCCTTGCCAGCTGTGTACATGGTACAGATGCATATAACATCAGGGTAATACAAGATAAGTGCATCTCACTTCAGTTCCTGGTATTCCAGAAATTCCCTTCAGGCAATTTGCATTAAGAATAATTGAAGAACCCCACAGGAAAAAAAAAAAAAAAATCATACTAAATTAGAGGAATTTGTTCTGTGAAGTAATAGTACAAGATATAGGAAGTATCCAGTTGCTTGGGTTCTGGAAATCATATACAGCTTCTTTACAGAGTAACAGTTGCAAGGAAAAAAATCATGCTTAACCCATATGGCCTTGGCTGAATATGAACAGTGAAGAATGAATTCTCAGATAATTTGATGTCAAGCTATAATTAATCTCTAGTGAGTGAGTGTGAATTAGAAATTGAGGCTTACCTGAACAAATTATTTTCTTTTTTTTTTTTTTTTAATGAAAGAGCAAATATATTTCCTTTATTTACTTTATTAGACAAAGTATCAGCCTAATGCCATATGTCTTCTCTAGAATGAAGAAAACTTTTGGAAAAATGTATTAATGATTAAAAAAATTTTAAAAAGACAAAATATGTATAACAGTATGTGTTCCTTTAATGCCTCTGGGAAAAAATCGGAATGGTTTCAAATTAATCTTTCCAAGAAAACTCAGACCTTTGAAAATATCCCGTGTAGAAAGAGTAGAATATTTGCATACCTGTGAAATGAAAATTAAAAACAAAACCAACAACAAACAACAGAAGAAGAGTCATTGGAAAAAACCTGTAATGTAAAATATCTGTCATTTGTAACTGTCAGTGTCAAGACTCATGCTATCTATCATGGCACATTGCACCAGATCCTGAGTTAATCTTTATGCTGCTAGAGCAAAAGGGGTTTTTTTGCAGGAGTGATATTAGAAAAGTTTTTTCCAGCTAGACATGGTCATTTAATGGCTGCCACAGAATTATTCTTGCCTTACTATCTCCCCTTGATTTAGCTCTGTGATACACAAAAGAGGATTTACAAGATGCCAAAGTTTCTAATACATTGCTCTTGGTTACTACAGTAAGACTGTTCTACAGATCCACAACTACAGACTTTATAAACACTTGACAGAAATACTTATCAGAAACAGGAATCTACCTAAGCTAATTTCACATTTCTACTTCTAAATACCATGCAGTCTTATTAATTTTGTAAATTCAATGGTGTTTTTGTTACTTTTCTGTATTTCTGACATTTAGACCTAATTGTATCTAATCTATTAAGACTTCATATTTCTACCATGCTCTGTTAATAGAGATTGGTTTCCTAGACTGAATTTAAGATTAAACAAGAGCTTACAGTCTTTATTTGGCTGGGTACAAGAACTCAGAAACAGTCATTTGCATCAGTTACTCAAACTATTCAACAAAAGAATTTACTTTTAAGACAAGAACATTGCAAGTCAGTACTTTAACTCCTTCTGAGGGGTTCTTTCATGAGAAAATCTTCCCTTTTCCCTAGGAGAGACACTTGAGGCTGTGGTAGTCTTATGAGCAAAGATAAGTTTCTATTTTTCAGGGCATTTGCTGAATTTACATACAAAAATTTCAAAAGATTACATTAAAAAAAATGCATGAAAGAAAAAAAATTCAAAATGCTGTTATGGATTTAAGGAACGGAAAAGCAAACCCCATAAATATGATTAATAAGAAACAGAAACTTTATGCCCAAACTAAGCTAAAATCACAGTTAATGCTCTTGGCAGCATAGAAGCTAGAAGACTGGCTTACATAAATAGTCCAGCTGATGTAGGATCTTGGTTTTGTCATGGCTGAAATCAGATAGGTACCGCAGAAAGGGACTCCATTAAAGGACAATCAAGTGTGATTCATTCTCTCTGTGGGCTGTAAGATGTAATCCTGAATTTATGGTTCTCTAATTCCTTTCCAAAAAAATGAAGACTTTCCATCAAGTATAAAAAGAAAGATATGCTCATTGGCACTATAAGAAAAATCTATCAATATTTTGATATACTATCTAACAATACTGCACAGAACCACAGAATCACTGAGGTTGAAAGGGACCTTGGGAGACAGTACAGTCTAACCCAGAAGTCTCAGAAGTCTTTACTGAATACATACTGGTTCAGAGGAGAAACCTGAACTGTTAAATGACAGGCTGAATTAAAATGTTAATAGTGGAGGAATGTGAATGAAGGAGCAAACCAGAGCCTATTTATTCGTTCCCATGCTCTAGACCTTTGTGTTTAGGGGAGACAGCAAAGGGGTTCTATGTAAAACTGACTCGTAAAATCATTCCCACCAATGACCTCTTGGAAGAGCAGTCTCCCTGGTTGTTAAGTCTGCTTAAGACTTGCCACTGATACTAAGATGATAATTTTTCAGACTATCTTTTGGAACGTTTTGAAGAACAAAAGAAAAATTGGGTAACTAATAAAACGCCCAACAACTCTCTTTGCATTTCAGTATACAAACTGTACAGTGAGGTTCCTGCCAACTAGATTTTGTTCTTGATGAGTATTGTCAGTTGGAATCCCTCTAGCTTAGCCAGGGCACTGATAAACTACACAACCCTAGTTTTCTTCTGATAAGTATTAAAAAGTTTAGGGTTAATTTACCCTTGGGGAAAAAAAAACCTCATAAGCTAGATATTCATCAGACAAGGTCTTTGTCAAGTTAAGAACATGTTTTCAAAGAGCAGATACCAAAAGGTGACCTGAACAATAACATCAATAGCATCCACAGTATCTTCAAGGTGCTAGAGTTGACATATGCTTGGCAAGCACTCAGCCAACCCTGAAAATCAAGATACTTAAAACCAGCAATAAACCATATATTTAAAAATGGCTTTTTTTATTTGAATCACATGAAGTGATGAGTGAGAGGATATGGTCAGAGGTGCAATTGGGGTGCCATAATTTATATTTCATGTTTAGGCATGACATTTTTTTAAAGATTTTGAGGAAGATTTTAACTATAAGCACCAGGCAAGTCTAAACATCCCTTGGTTTTGAACTATTACAGTGTAATCTCATGGGATTTTTTATTTTGTTTTAACTGAAAAAAATGTGCTGTTTAAATGTTCTAAGCCAGAAAATTGCAGCTGTTGCTGGAAATTTGGCAGGAAGAAAGTTATAGAAAAAAGCAATTTTCAATGGTTCTTCATCAATTTACAACTTTTTAATGAATATTTTTGCTTACATGATCTTGACATAAATGATGTCAAGATAAACGTTTTAGAAAAAAACTTACCCCTCTTATAGCTATATGCTTTTAGCAATTTACGGAATATATACAAAAATAGTACTTTAGATTAAAAATATGCAATACCACACCACAATTTTATAGTTTCTAACAGTTAATGGTTTTGCTTTCTTTTTTTTCCCCTAGGATTCTAAAATCCTATACGTAGGTTTTTATCTCTTTTGCCTGGATTTAGACTGTAAACAAAATGATTTAGGAAAGCTGTAATAGTGTTTGGGTGTTTCCCATATGTTAGGTTTATCATTAAAATATTTAATTTAAAACATTGCAAAACTATATGCCTCATTCTTGAAGAAATACTGATAAGAGAATTTGTGTATCAGTATGTCTGATAAAGGGGGAGACACTAACCAAGTAAGATTACTAAGGCAGCTACTAATAAGGGTGTGGGAGAGTGAGCCTAGATATAAAGGAAAGAAGTATTTTGGGGTTTGAAAGGTGTTTTTGAAAGGACAGTAAATGTGGTGGCATTGATGATTAAGAAAGGATATAAAGCATCAAGCAGAAAGTACAGAGGACAATATGGGAGTATGTGTCTTGTGTCCTGCTATCAACCTCTGCAGCTTGGCCCAAAACAATAAACCTGTTGCATGTCTGCAAGTCTGTCTGAATTATCTCTGTGATTAAGGAACACCTGGAATGAATGACATAAAAATATTCCCACTAGAAAAAACACCTTCATAAATGTGAAATTTAGACATTAATATTATGTAAATAAGTGACATCTCTGTTTATGAAAAATGTCAACAGTCTTCTTAGTAAGATGCTAACAACACAGGATCTATTTGACTCTTTCTATTCTTCAGTAAAGTGGGAAACCTCTTTTTTATTGACTGCAGTAAGAGAAATACAGCTTATTTTAGCATATGCTTCCAAGATTATGATAGCAAAATATCCACCTATTAAGCTTATTGCATTTTTTTCTAGTAAGCAAACACAGAGATCAAATAGTTGTGCTATTTCTTCACAGGCCTTTTCTTGGAATACTCTAACCAATATTTACTTCAAACATAAATAGGAATAACAGAGAAACAAAATCAACCCATTGAAGAATATATTACTACATCCAATGAACAAATTGCTCTCAGCTGTCTGCTCACTGGAACTATATATGAGCATTTAAAAGAGGGGTGTATAAGAACATTTAAGAAAATATGAAATTATACTTTTACCGCTGAAGTGACAAAACCCACAAAGGTAAAGAATTTAAAAAAGAAAATTCCTTTGTTTCACTTCTATCTTTTTGAAAAATTGTTTTTGCTTTCCTAAGGTGTTTTCATATCTCAAATGGGATGCTCACCTAATATAAAAAATAAAATAACTTTAAAAGATCTGCTCAAAGCAAATATATAATTTAAATCTGTCCCCTGTGAAGTATTACTAATATGATCCAACACCTTCACTACTAAGCTGTGTGTCATACAAGATAACAATGGCATTACTGTGATGTAGGAAAATATGAACCAGTGGTTCATATATTAAAATTGAGAATTTTTAAATTTGCATTAACTTAGACTTCTAATATTTTCATTATGCCATTTGCAAATAGCTCTGTGATAAGCTAAAATAGTGACACATGAATAGAATCTTTTAGTAAACTCAGAGAGTTGCATTTCATGGTTAGATTATCTCATGTTGAAAGGGCATCGCTGTGGAATATTCTTTTCTCCAAAGACAAATAAGAAGACTCCTAAACTCCTGCCTGGAAGATTTTCAATGAAATGGTAGTAAAGGTAAGGAGGGGACAGTGGAGGGGGTGGTGGATGTGGAGGTGTCTGTAAGTAAAAGGTCAACCTTGCCTAAGACAAGAACTGTACATATTGAAGCTCTGCTTTCTATTTTAATCCTTTTAATTATTCTGTGGAGGTTGAATTTAAAAGTGGGACAGTTAGTTACCCTTTTGGCTACTATAAAGCTTCCAGCTGGAACCCCCAGAAGTGTTTGTGTGCCTTGCACATGTCTACACTGCAAACTGAACTAGCTGTAAGTGAATTGTTACAGAAATGAAAAGCAAATTAGCTGTTTCATCAGAGAGTAATTGCACCACAGCTCAGTGCAGCTTAATGCCCACTTCTGAGAGCAAGAATTGATACACAGTGTGTTGGATGGTAGGGCTATTAAACCTGTTTATTCCAGACTTTCTAATGGATTCATCCCAACATGGGTAAGTAGGGGGGTCACCTTGTCTTGAGTAGTACACATTTAAGAGCACCTCTGTAAAGAGAAAAAGGTACTTTATAACACTGATATATTTTCACTGATATGCTTAAAGAAACCTCTGAATTACAGCTTGAAGAAACACACAGTGGCACTGAAAGGAGATAACTTTCTCAGGAACAGAGAGGCAGATGCCTGGATATAAGTCAGCTTGCAACCGACTCACAGGCAGGTCCTGCAGGGATCCAAGGAGAGTTTGGAGGGATTTGTCAGCCCAAGAAGTCAGTGGGATCTGACTGATTGCAGTAAAAGAAAACTGAGCTTTCAAATGTGAGGAAAATGTAGACTGTTGTTTAAACAGTGTCATACTGTTTATGTGAACAGTGTCATGCAAACCATGCTGGGTGGTTTTTCTCCATATAGTTGCAATGTTCAAGTCCCTTTAATTGCAGTCCCCTAAATGCATACATTTAGACATCGGAAAATCTTAAATATTTTTTCACTTAACTTCTAAAAAGAAAATAAAAGATATTTTTACTTCAATAGAAATTTAATTTTACCAGTTTTACATTCCTTCTGGAAATACTGAGTCTGGTTGGACTAGAGAGAGAGAGATTCAAGAAAGACACAGTTAAAAGAGAAGTTTTTTACAAAAACAACCCTACTTTTATTATCCTTCTGCACAAAAGACACTGGTCCACTGTTGAGATTGTTATTGCTGCCTCGATTTTTGCATCATTCCTTATGGTAAGTAATATCAAATAATCACACTCTAAACCAGCAGCTATGATGATCCAACAGAAAACTTATATTTTACAATTTTTATTGTATGTGTGCATGTATGTAATTTTCTAAAGAACACAGCAGAAATCTGCTGCCACTGAGGGCAATCACCAAATTTATATTTATTTCTCTGAGAACATATTGTGATTTTTACTTGATACCGAAATTCCTTTTCAGGGCTACTCATTGTCATTTATTAGGAATATTTTTCCCCCTTTTTTTTTTTTTTCTTTCCTTTGAAGGGCGGAGAAGAAAGTATAAAGTTCAGAAAGAGAGGATTAAAAAGATGATGTCAGATTTTCAATTGATGGGCTGATCTGCATACTGAGGGAAAGTAATTCATTTCCATGGAGTAAAAAAGGATCAGTGAGCATGAAGTTAGGTTTACAAAAGCTTAATAGAAGATATAGAAGAATGAATACAGATTCATTTTTAAATGGAGGGAAACTGCCAAAAGTAATGAAGTAAGACTGTTGAGGGGAATGTAAGTATGCTGGGAAATATTTTCCTACAGAAAGTTTAAACCCCCAAACAATTAATAGTCATTAACAGGAATTTTTGAAGTATCATCCTTAGCTCACATCTTTTTAATGTTACCTTTGAAGGACTTTCCAACTATTTTAAATTTATTTTGAAGAGACAAAATAAAAATTAAAATTACTCACTAAAAAAAAAAAAAATACAGGTTCTTGACTACCATAGATTAAGGTGTTTTACAGTCCTGAATATTTGAAGGGACCCTAACCCAGATCCTCACTGGGATTTGGTTTAAGCAAGAGATACAAAGTTCTGTACAACTTCATCTCAGATTAGACTTTCATGACACAAAACCTGTGAAATTTAAGAGAAAAGACATAGATTTCACAAATAGAAAAATGAGAATAATTTAGGAAAAAAAATATGTTGAACACACTACACTTATAAATCAATGTTTTATTTCAGCAGATTGCTTTTTGTCTTATGTTGTAGATGTTCATGACTTTGTCGCTCTCTATACAACAGAGAAGCATCTATGTTTCATTGAAAATATTCAAAGCAATACTAAATTTGACATGAGATAGAAATAATAGTGATAAACACAAGATAAATTTTGTCAGACAAGCGAAAGAGCAGAAAGATTATTCTTGATAATTTGATTAAGTTGAAGTAGATGTACATAAAAGGTAAAAGAGACCTGTTTGTGGAGAAGGACATCAGTTTGGACACAAGATTCTGCCAGCTATACATCAGAATGAACCACTGAGTCACGTGACTCTTTGAGAAGAGAGAGCCTCCATCCCCTCTGTAGCCATCATTACTGGAATATTTTGATGAAGATCCTCCTGAATCTCCTCTCCTTCAGGGCCAAAAGACCAAGTTTCTTCAGTATTTCCCCACAGGGCAGCTTATCCAGTATTTTGATCATCTTCCTGGACCCCTACTGTCTGTACATGTGTTTCTTCTTTTGTGGGACCAGAGCTGAACACCAGTTCCCCAGGTGTGGCCTGACAAGCACGGAATAGAGTAGGATGACAATCACAGAATGGCTTGGGTTGAAAGATACCTTCAAGATGTTTCTAGTTCCAACCCCCTTGTTCCAGTCCTCTATCTACACTAGAAATGCTCCTACAGACACAGCCCAGGGTCAGATTTGCCCAGGGTCAGATTTGCCCCCTTTTTTTGCTGCAGCAGGGCAATGCTACCTGGTGTGCAGCTTATTTTCCACCAGGACCTCCGGGTCCCTTTCAGCATGACTTCTGCTCAGCCACACAGATCCTAGTCTGCACTGGATCTTTGGCTTACTTGCTTTATTTTGTCCCAGGGGTAGGGCTTTCACTTGTCACTATTAAACTTCAGAGTGAAGAAAAACTAATTCAGATTTTGCAGGTTTTTTCACTCTATTAAGCATTAATTTACGGGGAAAAAAGCAAACAAATAAAACAAATAAAAATTGAGAGTGTGCCTGAAAAATAGCTCTCTGCAGCAGTTTATTTCAAAAGTATATGCAACATTTGACAACATAAGGTTTATTTTTTAATAAGTAGAAATTAAAATCTCTTGAGTTTTTTTAATGTTTGTTCACGCTAAAATGAAAAGTTAATACTATCTCTAATTCTGTTTCAAACTCTGTAATGAGAATTTTTCATTTCACTCCTGCAGATCAAACCATATCATCCTGTGAGAAGCCCCTCAGTTAAATTTTTCAGTATTTCTCTGAAAATACCATCTGTTGTTTAAGCCTTGTATAAACATATGCATTATCACTTATTCTTTGTTTCCCATAGTAGGAATTGATTTGATGATGTCTCATCCAATCCAGGAAATGCTGAACAATGAACACATAGTTATTTTGGTTTTTGTTTTTTTTTTAAATTGCCTATTACATGGTTTCAAAACAACTTTCTCAGGTTCTATAAACCTGGAATTACCATGTCATTAGCTTATAGAACAGTGCTATTAATTTTCAAAATTAGACACATGGTGTGCTGAAATCTAGGTTTCAAATAAAATAAATGTTTACAAATATTTACAAATAGGATGATGTAGTAAAAAATAAACTGAAACTCAGCAATCACAATGAATAGAAAAGGATGCTGTAATTAGTGTTTACTGAAATTCAGTGAAATTCTATCTATAATGTCACTGCTACCTTAGCAGTAGATTGCATAGAAACTGAGCCTCTTAGAACTCAAGCTGAGTTTTGTGCACATTCATTGAAAAACCTTTGTGAAGCTGCTCTGCAGAGAGGAAGACTCTTAGACCAAATAACACTGATAATGGTTGATAATTTAAAGTTTTGTTATATTCCCTTTTAATTTGGGGAAAAAAAAATCTATCTGAAAGTCTGCAGTAGCAGAGAATAATGGTCTCTCTTTCCATTTGAGAGAACTATATGCATAATTTCTTACAGTGAAGAAAATAACAACTAGTTCACTATATTTTAAGTTCAAACTAATAAATTAATTAATTTAAATTTCTAAAACTTGAACATAATGAGGGGAAAATCACAATTATTTACCCTATTATCTACACTCAAAAATACACATGCACCATTTTTTGTTCTCTAAAACATCTGTTTCTATCTGTTTCTATCCTAAGGAGTGTTTTAGATCTTGGTAAAAGTTGCCCTAGTCCCGTTAGGGACTGAAGGCTGAGAACTACTGTGAGCTTCATTGCTTTCTCAGTCCTGCACAACTTTCTCATCAACAAACTCTTGGATCAGCCTCTAATGGTTTCTGCACTTTATGGTGATGGACAAAACTCAGGGCTTGCAGTCCAAAATAAATATCAGCCTTGCCAACTCAATGTCTTTTCAGCTGTATAATTGACAAGCCATTTCATATTAACGAAATTAATACTCTGAGAGTCAATATCCCAGCTATATTCCTTTATTTCTAATATGAAAAAAATTGTAAGAACTCCTTCCTTCAGTAAACTTCTGTTGTCAGTTTTGCAAAATATTATTTCTTTTCCAAGAATAGGCTAATGGCCTTGTTTCTTTGATTTCAATAGCATTTCATTAATTTATTTCCTTCTGTGCCAGCTGTGCTAGAACTTTTTAAACTGGCAGTTTTAGGTTGTAGTGGATTGACCCCAGTCAGCAACTGAGCATCCTTCAGTTTCTTGCTCTTCCTCCACAGTGAGATGGAGGAAAGATTCAGAAGAGCAAGCATACCAAAAGTTTGTGAGTCAAGATAAACTGAGTTCAATGATTGAAGGGAAAAAGCCAAACCAAACCAAGCAAAGCCAACCAAACAAGCAAACAAAAGACAAAAAAAACAAAAGTTGCCCACCACCTGATATAAACAAGCAAGTGATGCAAAGACAATGAATCACCACCTCCTACAAACAGACCAATGCTCAGTCTTTGTGCTCCAGTCCCTTGCAAAAAATTATGCCTCAAAACTTATTGCTGAGCATGGCATCATACAGTATGGGTTATCCCTTTGATCCATTGGGGTCAGCTCTCCTGTCAGTGTCAGCTCTCCTGTCAGTGTCCCCTCCCAAATTTTTGCCTATCTTTATTCTACTTGCTCAGGGTATAGTAGGCTGAGAAGCAAAGAAAGCCTCAGTGTTGCATAAGCAGTAGCTAGAACAATTGTATCACCAACATGGATATAATTACAAATCTAAACCACAGCACCATACAGGCTGCAATGAAGGAAATATTCTCCATTCTAGCCAAACGAGGGGAATGTGAATTATCAAGTATGTTGATTATATATGGCTGAAATTATTATATATATACAAATTTTTAACTTGTGCGACTACAGTGGGAAATCAGTAGGAGTAATCATAGCATTAGTACAAGTGTAGACAAACTGCACAATATATTTGCAGAAATATGCTGTCACTTGCAAGTATCTTTAGTAAATGCCCTTCATGCATCAATCCCAAAGCACTTTATATATCATGCAAATAATATTCTAAATTCTGAATAAGAACCATCTACTACGAGCATATCTGAATCAAAATTTTAGTCTAGACCAGAGGAAGCTTTTGAAGCAACCTGCTTATTGTCATTAAAACTATTAAAACTATTTGTGTTCATTCTGAAGCACTGTCTTCACCTAAGAACTGGGCTTATTTCAGAGAAGTGGAATATGAGTTGCGGGAATGCACTGAATGATCTTGAGCTGAAAATATGTATTCAGTCCATATGACCAAACAGAATTTACTCTGAAATAAAGCAGTTTGAGATGTGTGATGTACAGGGTGATGATTATATCCTCCATAACAAGATTTTTTCTCTACATATCAACTCTTTTTCATCCATGTTGATTTCAACAGTAGCAGTAGACTATGTAACTAACATGAGTAGCACGCTACAGATAATTTGAGCTGACTATATTTCATTTGTATTCCAAAAATATTTTCTAAAATCTCTCTTCATCCCTCTCTCCCTCTTCTTTCTCAGGCACATACACTTACACGCACTCACACCTCCCTCCTTCTTGAACTGAAAACAGAAAATTATCAAAAGAGTTTCAAATCCTACAGTTAACATTTCATCAGAACACAGGTGATATTAAAAAGTATCAGAAAATAGGAATAACTCTTTAATTGAAGCAATGAAATACAAAACTTTCCTTTTCCCACTGTGTCATTCCAGTGATTCTGTATTTTATTCTTTTATTGCCTCTTCCAATCTAACAATTTTCAGTAGCTTCCTGGGCTGAATAAACTTCAAATAATTTCCTTTTTTGTTTGTAGGAGAGTTTCTTATGTTACCTCTGAGGTTTTTCTTTGGTCGGTTTTCTGATTGTAGACAGACTCCTGCTCTTTTGGGGGTCTTCAAAGCCACATGGCATTATCTTTAATTTTCTGTGTTCTCTCTCTGACACTTCAGATATCTCTTTCCAAACATGGACATGCACATACACAAATGTGAAGATACTGAGTTGTATTTAAGAAGGAAATTTCCTCTTTCCTCTGGAGTTTATCATTGAGCTAGAATAAACTGTCAGAATAAGTAAACACAAAATATATTGAATTGCTGTGAAATGTTTTATCATGCTTGGTTAAGAAAATACAGTATTTATACTGTAAAGCAGAATTGCAAATTAAATGATTCATCCTTCTTGAGAAGACTCAGATAAAAGACAAGAAGGTTAACACAGTTGACCTTAACTTGAGCAAATTAGAGAAAGATGCATAGCACAAATGAAAACTTGTTAAATAGAAAGAAAAACAAGTTATCACTGTTTCTAAAAACCCAGAAGGTATTTACAGTAGATCTGAGAAAACTGTAGGAGTATTTAATTAAGATCTCACATTATATCTTTTTAAATCTTTGGAAAGTCTGTTTATTCTGGCTTCCAGCAATGTTGCAGTCAGCGCAGTGCCAGTGTAATTATCATTATTAAACACTATCTTTGTTGAACTCCACAAATGTATGGCAGAAAAAAAATCATGAAGACACGATGGCTGAATTAACTCTCTGATGATTATACTCTCTAAATTCATGACTGTTTACTAATCAGTACTTCAGTGGAATTCAATATATGAGAAGCTTCGCAAGTCATGAGTTCAGACTGTCACATACTCAGCATTTCATAAAATTCTCTCTTTCTGACTACTCTGTCATCTTGTGGATTCTAAAACTGTTCCATCTTTGCCAAGATTTTTAGAACTAATGCAATTGAACAAAAGACCTTTTAGAAACATCTGTGCTCTGAAGGCATTGACAGGCCCAGCTATCCCTGCCCACCCCCTGAGACTTCCCCCCACATTGCACATGTCCCAGGACGCCACTGGAGTCCCCCATGGCTGTCAGTCCCTTGGTGCTGTGACAGCAAGAAGTGGTGCTGGTCAGAAATCAGCTTCATTTCTCAAGTCTAAGTGAAATTGTTTCTGTGGAAGGAATGATTACATAAGCAAGGGGTCTTCATTTCAGAGGAAAGATGCCTTGGGTGAGTGTGAAATGTGTTTTCATAAATGCCAAGGAAAACCAAGGAATGGACTGTTTTCTTTGTCTTCCAGTGCAGGAACCAGGAATCAGATCTCAGTCAGAAGGTGGCATTTCACAGAAATTGGTTGTCCTGTGTAAAGCTGTGCAAGGCCTTTTCCAATCTCAGTGATTCAATGTTTCTATGAAAAGAATGTCATAGGTCTGCTTAGGTTCAGGTCCCTGAAGTTTTGAATACAGCTGAAAGTAAAAAGGATATTAGGAGATGTATGTTCAGGAATTGTTTTTGTCTATTGCTCTAAGCATGTTTTTAGCAAAACAGCTACCCTTGAAATCAAAACACTGAACAAGATCTAGTTTTGGTCTGACCCAATATATGATTTCTACCTCATACAATTAAATATTATACCTGTCCTTAATCTGTGAAAAATTAATATACAGAGCTGTCTTAAAACATTGGATGTGCTCTTCTTAAAAAGATCAATCACCTTTTTTGAGGGGGTGGGTAGGGTTATTTTGGGAGGGGGTTGGGGTTTGCTGAAAACACAAACCACCAAGGAATAATTAAAATTCAGAAACAGTCTCTGATTATTACCGAGAATACATGTCATAATGGAAAGTTCGTATCTAGATGTAAACAATAGCATTAGTCAGCAGTGCTGTGCAGAAGGAAAGCTGTTCAAAAGAACACTTCTGTTTCATAAACAATATGTTATTTTAAGTAGTTTAAATGTATATTCATGACAATTGATAATCTCGTTATTACATGTACATACAAGAGAGTTAATACTATTAGGTTTTTTAGCATTTTCAGTCCATTTTAATATATAAAAAAATACTAATAATCTAATATAGCTTCATCAAATATATGCTGGACTATTAATATTTCACAAATTTATAGTTACTGTATTTAACTAGAAAGTTGAGTTATTTTTAAAGCACTGACAGCCCAGGACCAAATGTAAAGAAGATTTTGAGTGGTTTTTTGTGACTTATAAAATGTATACATCACTCTATACCACATGTTCCACACAGGGAAATACTGATATTTGTATGCTAATTAATTGCAGAACTACTGGTAAATTCCCAACTTTGCCTGCCTTGTAGAGTTTAAAACTGCCATCAATCACCTTTTTGCCTTTCAAAACCTTGCATTTAAATAACATTTTCTTTATATTTTGCATTATTCTTGTGTTTTGCCATGTGACAGCAGTAATATTCTTGTTTCCCTATCCCTTAATTCTGTAACTCAACCATAACTGGAGATGGCACTAAATAAGTAAGACTGTAATTCTGAAAGTATGCAACAAATCCAAAATATATTGTTTTCTGAATTAATAAAAAATGAGACAAATGAAAATGTAATTCTCAAAAATGCTTTCAGTTCCACAAGTGTAGATTGGGAAGGAATGTGGGGTTTTTTGTCACTGCTTATAGTTTCATTCTTTATTTCTATTTTGAGGAAAATGTAATATATTTTGAGAAATGTATTTCACAAACATAAAATCAAATAGAAACTGAACATTCAAGACAACACAAGGTGATCCATAATTTATATAGGTGAAATAAAGCACTCGATACATTATTTAATTAGGAATACAGATGGACCTGCCATTGACTCCATCAGACTTTTGATTAAAAGTCTTTAAGATCATCTTTTACTCATTCTATTCAAAATCCTTTCTGGATCATGTACATACCAGTCATTTTGAAAAGTATTTAGAGCAGTGTTCTAACCAAGTACCAGAACCACCACCAAGTGTTTCAGAAAAGTTTTGAAAGAGGTGATTGGTTATTTTCACCAACCAAAGGACCAGGAAAAGAACCCATAATTTCTTGAAGAGCTCAGTAACTAATGGCGTCCTTAGCGTATTTTTCAGATAGATTTAGTATTTTTCAGATAGATTTAGATATTTTGTAATAGTGGAAAGACAGCTATCATTTTGTTTATTTGCTTCTCTGCTTGTGTCAGGAGTTTAAGAAAATACCACACAACTTTAGATTTTTTACTGAGTCATCTGAATTCTGCAGTACATTATGACATTTCTCAGATACCAAGTTCCCCCACTTCCCCAAAGGGTGGTTTGTGCCAGAGCCAGAGGTACAGAGAAGAGACCTGATGAGCTTGTAAATTGTTTTTGCATGATAATGTCCCAAGAATGGGAAACAAAGAGTTTTCTACCACACATTTCCCTAAGATATTGTTTGTTAGACCAGCTGCTAGTCAGCATTTATAACAAATGATATTCAGGTATAGCCTGAAGGCTGCCACTTCAGGCTGACCATATGGATGCCATTGACACTGTCTGAGAGAAGAAAATTTGATAGAATGGGTACAAGCTACTTCCCACCCATTGGCCCATTGACATCCTGGCAAAGAGCAGACCCAAACAAATCAGGTTGTGGATATGCACATAGGAATTAATCACTTTCTTAAATCAGCCCAAGGCATAAACCTTATAAGTAAGGCATCTCCGGATTGCTTAGTTTAGGTGTTGGGATCATGGAAAGTACTATGGAGAGGCCTCTGAAAAAGTATGTGAATTAGGCTGAACCACTGTGATATTACTTCAAATGCTTAAGTTTTATCTTGTGCTGTCTTAACATATTTTATACTGTGTAACCATTTCTACAGGGTCCTAGTATATAATGAAAAAATATTGTGCATCTATTGAAGGAAAAGAAATGCAGTGTAAGATTTATAGATGGTATTGTATCCTTTCCAATTATTGAGGTTTTGCTTTAAATGCACCATAAGAATTATATAATCAAAGAAAAAGATAATTGTTCACAGTATAGCAATGTTCAAATAAAGATTTTATAATAAACACCTTAGTTCTACAATGAATGTGATGTAGATGAAAGTGAACAGTATTAACTTGTATTGCTGTTTTAGTAAAACTAAAGCATAGATATGGTCTACCACTTTTGATATAAACAAGTTCTGCACCCTGTCAAAAAAGAGATATTGAACAGTACAGCTACTGGGAATGTGTTACTGGATATAGGGCCATGTACTACAACATAGGGTTTAAGAAAATATACTTTACTATGTTACCCTTTGGAGTCTAAGGGAAATTCTAAATACTTGCAATACAAAATTGGAAGAAAATAAAAAGTCTTGAGTGTAATTTTTTTTTCTTGAAGAAATTTGCAATTTCTTATGTTAAAAATGAAGAAGGATGAACAATATAAATATTGAGATCCATTATCCTATTTTCAGAATCTATTACTTAGTTTTTAAAAACAATCAGATTATTACTTTTGGACTAGCAGAAAAAGCTAAATCAGAAAAAATAGTAAAATTAGTATGGAGGTTCCAATTCAATAAAAAAACCAATAATCCTAAAAAACTTTTCAAATGTAATGTATTAATACTTGAAAAGAAAATGGTATTTGGCTTTCATAAGAGACCACATATTACTTATAATTTTACATAGTTATGTTCCAGGCTTTTTTTCTTATAAATGAATCTATTCCAGAGAAAATTCTGTTTGAATTTCTGGAATATTTCAAAAAAATCTTACCAAGTATAAAAGAAAACAATAAGTTTACCTGAAAAAGCACTCTGTCTTACAAACCATTAAGAACATTAAACACAATTACATGAGAATTTATGGTTTGCATTATCCCATATTTGATATAGTCCCATGGTATTACCCCTATCTGCCCCTTTTCTGGGTTAACTTTTCTATAGGAGCATTTAAAATTCTCAGCCTTGTGCTCTGGCCCCCATATTTTTGTGTGGTACAATGAAGAGTATCACCCTTCTGCTCTCTGAATTGCCTCCCTTCCTCCTGCCCCTGGCAGGTGATGCTAGAGGGTATCTTTGAGACACTGAAATGTTAATGGTTCATGACAAAGCAATGAGCCATTTGCAGAGGTGGCAGAATGCTTTGATGTGTTTTCAGCACCTGGATGAAAGGAGTATTTTAGTGGGTGTGATGGTGAAAACTCTGAGCCACATAAGAAAGAGGGAGTGAGCACCCACCACTGGAGAGAGTAAAACTCCCCCACCGCAGGGAGGTACCTGAGATTCCCATGGAAGTGTAACTGCCCATTAACTTTGTGTTTCCAGGCTTCCCACCACCCCAAAGGATTGAGACTCTGGCCATCACTTTGACCAACAGACATCAAAATTGCAACAATCCAGTCTTGTTGCTGGATCCACAGCATGATGAAATCTTTCTAGTCTTATCCTTTCTCTTTCTTTCATTTTCTTATTCATTTTCTTAAGTGTTATTTTTATGCTTTTATATTGCTGTATCACTATAAATAATAGCCAAAGCAGCAACATACCTGCTTTCCTTTGCAACCAAATTGTTCTAAAATAAACCCTACACATATAGATGTATATTTATGAACACCGATCATACAGTGTGTTTCACTCTAATCCACCCCAAAAGATCTAATAACGTGAACCTTAGTTACTCTTGTCTTCAGGAGCTGGTCATAACATTATTAAACAACAGTACAGGGGTCTGACCATGCCCCCTTTCCAGCTACTGTAAAAAATTAACCCTGTCCTGGCCAAATCTAGGACATGGATCTAGTTCTGCATATGGTTCTGTACCTACATAAAGAGGAAGTGAGTGGAGATACTGTCAGGCCAAAACATAATTCAAATAAAATATAATTTTATAGTGGTTGGAAGAAAATTAGAGACTTCTTTGTAGACATGTTCAATTTCCTTGTCCTTCACATCCCCCCATCTTCATTATTAATTTAATTTTTATTGAAGTATAATTCTAGTAAAGTCAACGGCAAAACCTTTAATCATCAATTTTAATATAATGATAGCTCAATTTTTACTTCTTCTGTTTTTTTTTACTCATTAAGAATTCAAAGCTGAGTAAGGTTGTCTTATTTCCTGAACAAAAAAGGCTGAGATGACCTATAGAAGCTGTGTCTAAATTTTATGAAGCAGTGACATGCACTGAACTAGTTTTGTCCCAGACAAACTCCACAGCCAGAAACAAAGGAGATACAGCAAAGCAAAGCAGATCAATTTTTCCAGACACATCATAAGCCAGTTTCTAGGACGTGAGCTAGCATTGCTTCTTTGTGCAATACTCTGCCATCAGGTTTGTTGCTAATTCTGCAGACTAAAAACACTGCTGTGCATAGAGCTGTAAAAAAAGGCTGAAAGTCCTTCCACTGTCATAAATGACATTCTGAATAGACCCTAAAATGAATTAAAGCCCAAAGAAAACATATGTATTTGGAGCTTCTTAATCTCTTTATAAAATTCTTTGCATTTTTATTAAATTATACAAATAGTTATGTCAGTTACCATAGACACATATAAAAATTAATGTTGGAAGGCACTTAGGAAGTCATTGGTTCCAATTCTCCACTCAAAGCAGCATCAACTTTGAGATTTTTATCAAGGTGCTTAGAATCTTATTTATAACACCTCCAGGAATTAATTTCCCACATTCTAGCTGTGTTCATTAAATCCCTAGATTGAATGTTATATTTACTGTCCCACCTATAAATGTAAGCTTCTATAGGCATTGGAATGATCCCAAGTAGAATTTAAAAAATTTCAGCGTTTAGAGAGTAATTATTTTAGCGCAAATATTCTAATCCTTTTAGGATTTTTCTTTCCCAATTTTACCTTCTGCACAACAGTTCCTTTATGCTATTCATCTATTACTTTGACAACTTATAAATTGCATTTCGGATGAAAAATTATTACAAAATTTTCTATCTATCCTTTGAATAATATGATGATGTTATCTTAATATTTACAAATTCATATCACTATATTTTGTGGAGATTCTACACCTTCTGCACCTAAACTTTTTGAGTTATCATCCTCATTCTTCTGAAAATTTTACCTTGCATAAATTACTCCATAGATCAATAGTGAGAATCATTACCATTTTCTTGTTTATCATGTACTCTTTCCTGATGTTTATCCCTGTCTTAGTTGGAAATTGCTCAGCAGATAATTTTCTAACAGTTTTTCTATTTGTGTATAAAATATATCTAGTCAAAGATTTTTTAATTTCCTTTTTTTCTTAGAGTGATATTTCATTTCACATATAAAACCCAAGAAGGAGGACAAGCAAGAATGACATGATGGATGAGCTCATGTAATGTCACTTAAATTTCAAGGAATAAAATGAAAGATGGATACTATAATTAAATTTTGTAATTAACAAACCTATCTGGTGTGCATACGAGCATAATATTAGAAAGTTGTGTCTTTATACATTTAACTTTTCTAGTCCTTAATTTTATCCAATTGTAGTGAAAATATGCGTGCTGTAAGAGTGAAGAATAAAGACAAAAGTTGGATTTCTATTTCTTAATAACTTCTGATACCAGTCTTTCTAAAATTCTATAATTTTTTTTTTTCTAAACTGGAGATAGAAAAAATATGAGTTCCAAAAGATGTAGCAGATCTTCTGTATTTACTTCAGTGGGTTTTTTTTCCTAGTGATTATTAATAGAATAAAGTAAAATAAGATTGCAGCCAAGAACAAATTTCTTTTTTCCATTACCCATTCCTAAAGACTATTAATAAACCAAAACCAAAACCACCATCATTTCCTCAGAGAGCTCATGGGATCAAATCAGACCTGGAACCGTGTGTCAGAAAAACATAGAATTATTTGTAGACAGAAGAAGAATCTCTGTGGTTCCTTTCAGGAACTTGATAAGACCATTGTGCTCTGATTCATTCTAAATCGCTATCACGTTATGCATATTAAAAGTAAAGAAATAATCCATTTGCGTAGTTCAAAATGTCTGTGTCACTCAATGCCACAGTTTAAGCCCAGGTATCAACTAAGTCCACCCAGCTGCTCAGTCACTCTCACCCAGTGGGATGGCAAAGTGAATCAAAAAGGTGAAAGTGAGAAAACCATTGGATTGAGACAAAGACAATTTAATAGCAAAACAAGGAACTTCTTTACCATTTCCCAGCTTTAGGGAGGTTTTCAGCCATCTCCAGGAAAGCAGGGCTCCATCACACATAGTGGTGACATTGGAAAATAAACACCATCATGCTGACTGTTGCTCTCCCTCCCTGCTTCTTCCCTCAGTTTTATATGCTGAGCATGACACCATATGGTCTGGAATATCCCTTTGATCCATCTGGATCAAGTGCTGTCTCTGTGTTCTGTCCCAGCTTCTTGTGCACCCCCAGTGTCCTCACTGGTGAAGTGGACTGAGACAGAGGAGATCTTGAATGTGTGTAAGCACTGCTCAGCAATACTGAAGGCATCTCAGAGTTATCAACAGTTTCCAGCACAAATCCAAACCATGTTCCTATACTGAATTACTATACTGAACAAAATTAACTTTATCCCAGACAAAACCAGCACGCCTCTCTTAACTTTTTAAAACCAAATGTAAAACCTTTCAAATGAAACAGAATGTTTCTCTTAGACCTTAGTTTAGTGAATATCATTTTAAGGAAAGTTAACTCCCTAACCTAATGGAAGGACACATGGATATTAGGAAATAATAAAACTGTAATGGAAAAGGAGCAAATAGGATTCTCTTTGTGTCTTAGAATTAAATGACATATTGCATGTTTTTGTTGTCACTGGCTTTTTTGACTAAACCTGCAAAAACTTCCATCTCAAAATATCACATTAGAAATATTCAGAACCTTTTCTGCTTATCCTTTAATTTGAATTAGTGTATTTATATTATTAGTATAATATAAATTAATTTGTTCTCACTATTTGCATTATAACTCATTAATTAACCCCTTTCCAAAAAACTGAATTCACACAAAATTTTATGAATTGCATACTAGATTTTTTTAAGAGAGCAAATAATATTGAAATTTCATTGCTAGAAAATGTATTGTATATTTTGCATTGGTTTTAGTCCAAGAACTCTAATTCTTTACCAAATGTCTGAAATATAGAGTGTGCAGAATAAATGTGGCAAACCAAAGAATGACTGCACTGAGTGGTGAACTGTCACTGGAATATGAAAAATCAGTGGCATAGTTAAATTCCAGGAACTTCATCCAGAGTCAGAGGGAGGTTATTGAATGCCTGAATCCACAAATAACCCTTGAAAATAACCTTTTAAAGCTCCACCTCCAACATGCATTTTTCTCATAAGTTTTACCTAGATATTTTCCATTTTTTTCCCTCCTAATTCTCTTGCTTCTGTCTCTTTCTCTGGAGACTGAAAGTTCTTGTTTTCCATTGTAAATGGAATAAAGGTTTTTTCAGCTATGTTTCTTTTAATGCACCCTTTTAGTTGTCTATTTTGTTTACATGTTCATTTTCCTTCTGTTCTGAAATTTTAAAGGGTATTAGATTTCTGAAGGTGTTTCTCTTTTCACAGATTACTCAACACACTTTTCATTTTATTGCTAATCTTTTTGAAATACTCATTTTTTCTGTAATACCTGCTTGAAATCTTAAATAAGATTAAAATATCAATATCTATCATAATTCCTCAATAGCCAATTTATGAATATATTACAGCTGTAGAATGTACTTCAAGATTAGCAATGACCTATGTCAGTTTTCAACAAGATTTTAGAATAACAAATAAACATTTCTCTGTTCTGCTGCTGCTCCAAAAAAAGGGAAAAAAATAAGTATTCCACAAGTATTAAAATTTCCTCCCTCAGGAATTATCAGTTTTTTCTCATATTCTTAAAAATATGATGACATTACCACAAAGCTGTCAAATATGATTATGATTAAGTATATAATTACCTGATTAATTATAAATTATATTATCATCTGTGAGGTTAGTTTGATGGAGTAGTGCAGTAGTTTCCAGTCACTGAATGTAGCTTAGGTTTTTACCAGCTGCTGTAGCTGGGAACTCATGGCTGACTTGATAGTCATATGAAAAACCAGAAAAAACCCAAAACCCATATGGTCAACACCAGTGGAGGGGGAGGGGAGGGGTGGGGAGAAGGAGAGGGGAAGTGTTTGGTGAAGATTTAGTTACAAAGTTATTTACAATCATATCTGATTTTTTTCCCCTAGTTTTAAAAGGAAAATGCTGCTACTAATACTATAAAAATTGTTGAAGTTAAACTTCCCAGAATCTAACCCCTCCCTGCTCCCCATGTGCAATGCTCACCCTTGAAATGCTCCTTTGGTTTCTAAATTCACAAATGCTAGTCTTACTTGGGTTGGACTGCATGGGGCTTAGGCAACAAGAAGACAGAATACAACAGAATTCTTTGGGGTGGAATGTGAACAGCTAAAAGGAACTAAATCAGATCAGGACAAGACAGATCCTTACACAAAGTAAAGTACTATCAAGCAAATGAATAGCCTATGAACTTTTACTAATATTGAAAAAATTCATGCATATTCCAAAGCATATTTATTTAAATATTAAAATTACACCACTTCTGACTTTATTATTTTTTATTACTGAAATCACCCAAAGAATTTTCTAATAATTATTTTAGCCATACTTGTATCAAATGAAAAATATGAGTCAGCATAAAATTGATAAAGCTAGTAATAACTCCTTAAAATTCTAAGAAGTAAGTGATCCACAGTAGATACTGCAACATTAGAAGGAGTGATAGAAAAATATTGAATTTCAATAAGAAAGAAACAAGTAAACTGGCTTTCTAATTGCTGAGAAGAAACTATTGTGAAATATACCCTAGCAGATATCTTAAATCTGTTCTCACTCTATGAAAAAAAAAACCAAACTTTTTTATAAAGAGTTTATGCTTATTGTGAATAGGACAGTAGGCAAGAATACAGCCAAGCTATGCTGTCTTACTCTAAGTTTGTCATTACTCATTGTGAGAAACTGCATATGAAATCAGTGGATGAAATGTAAATTAAAGGATGTGTTAGTACTTACCCAATTGAGATAAGTAAGATTAAAATATTATTCAAATGATATTTCATTTTAATTAGATTCTCCTTGTCAAATATGGTATGTATTCCAATACATTCAGAAAATTAACTGTAGTCTTTGGAATTAATTTAGCAGTTTAAAATAAATCTTACTTTATTATGAAAAGTCTATTCTCAGCAGTAGCTTTATTAACTGGTTATTTTTTTTATAAAATAGATTCCAATTCTTCAGATAAGATTTTGGTTTTCAAATTCAGAGCAGGTAAAACTTTCAGGATGGTATTTGAAAACTGCAGTATTTGCTGTTTCCCTAATCTACTAGAAAATTTTCTTAGGCTTGACATTTTGCATGGCAGTGATTCATAACAGACTGCACAAAAATCTATTTATATATTGAATATAACTATCATGAGTCAAATTAATTGCTTTTTTTGACTATCATATATAATATTATCATGTTTTTACTAAAGATAAAATTTTTAGTAAAGTGTAGATCTGATTATATTTTTTCCCTCTAGGTTTCAAATAGTGATGTTGTATATTTTGTCTTTTCTCCGGGTCTTCTATTAATTTGACTGAATGTTCCTCTGTCAAAAGAATTAGAAATATTTGGTTGTTGAGTGAGAAGCTACATTATTACTATTATTATTATTACCAGGAAATATGATCTTACATCGTGGTTCTAACATGCCTTTGGCCACAAGTAGAAAATAAAAATACTTTCAGCAGTACAGATTGGAAATCTAAGACACATAACAGTAGGTATCTTGTGTGTTTCATTTCTAAAGTTTGAATATTCACCTCTTACATGTGTTGATAAAACAGAAACAAGGAATATATACAGTTGATTCTTCAAAGAGGTGCAGAAGTATCAGATTTATGTTTACAATATTGAGATAATGAATGGAGTCCTTTAGGACTTAAGTGAACTTCCAAGTGAACAAAAAAAACCCTCAAATGTGATAAAATTTTAAGTAACTGTCATTTTTTTTCTCCCATAACTTGCAGTTAGTTTTAACAAAACTTACATCTGATACACATTTCACCTTGAAATTTGCTAAAATGGCCACATATCAATGCACAAGCAATCTATGATTACATTGATGACAATTTCCCAAAAAAGTTGTTCAAGAAGCTGACAAGGAAATGTTGTCACCTGAACCTGTTATCTACAAATGAGGAAGAATGAGCTGTGGATTAGAATCTGGGGCAATCTTGGCTGCAGTGACCATGAGAAGGTGAAGGTCATGATACTAAGAGGAGGAAGCAGTACAAAAAGCAGGGCCAGAACCCTGAATTTCAGGAATGAAAACTTTAACCTTGTATTAGTTTTGTGTGGCAAAGTTTTCCGGGATAGGAAAGTCAAACGACTTCTCTATCAATATGGGAGAGGAATACTCCTGCAGACACCAAGGTCACAAAGAAAGAGAGGGAGAAGGGGGTCCATGTGCCAGAGCAGAGATTCCACTTCAGCCTGTGATGGCAGCAGTTCCCCTGCAGGGCCCCATGCTGGAGCAGCTCATGAAGAACTGTGGACTGTAGAAAGGGAAGGATTCACATTGGAGAAAATCAATGTTCCTACCCATTAGGCTCTAATTTTTACCCCTCCTTCTAAAAAGGAAACTCATTTTTGAAGAGCATTAGGTTTAAATCTTTTATCTAGATAGCTGCAGAATCATCTTCTTTTATCAGACTAGCTGCAGAATCATCTTCTAATAATTTCTCATAGAAAAATCAGAAAAACTGTGGCATAAACAAATTTTGAACTAAATTGAGTCTTCAAATTATTAACTGGATGAAAAGGAAGTGGAGTAGGGAGTTATTTTATAAGAATACCAAAATATAATGTTAAATAGGAAGTTGCTTTTATTCTCTCCATTAAGTATGTAATACATGAAAGGAATGAAAAAAAAATGAATCATGATGTTTCTCAAAATTGGGTTATTCATTTTGGGAGAAGTTTATTTTTATTCCTTAGTAATACAATTGCTATATTTCAGTGTCTTTTAGGATGAAAATTAGTGTAGTTAGTAGGGGTTTTTAACTACAGAATCTGGTATGAGTTTTTTTCCTTTCTTTTTGGTTTTTTTTCCTCCATGAGTCAGATGAAATAATTCAATTCCTGGGGTTCCTGTAAAATATTTTTTATAACTTTCTTGCAGTTTGCTATATTCCATCATGCAGTGTGGAAATTATTGTTCCCTTGATAAATAAAGAACATTTTGAATAGGCTTTCTCTTTTTTTTTTCTTTTGACAATTTACACAAATTAACTAAATCTTTACCTTCTTACTACGTGGACTGTATGATGGGAAAAGCACCCTTTGAAAGTAGGGTGAATATAATTGATTAATTTATCTTTAGTTTTTAAGCAGTTTTACATTTCCAAAATGATACTGTACTGTACAGAGAGGGGAAAAACAGAGAGAAGGTAGGTTTAGAACAGGTATTAGGAAGGAATTTTCTACTGTGAAGGTGGTGAGACACTTGAACAGATTGTCCAGAGACATTGTGAAGACCCCATCCCTGGATCTGTTCAAGGCCAGGCTGGATAGGGCCCTAAGCAACACGGTCTAGTGAAGCAACATGGTCTTGTCCATATCTGTGGGGTTGGAACTAGATGATTTTTAAGGCCCCTTCTAACCCAAAACATTCCATGAATCTGTGATATGACTTGAGGATGGCATGAACAATGAGAGCTATAAAAGGCTGGGCTAAAGAACAAGAGGAGCTGATGCCTGAAGCCTTCTGGTGTGATGTTATTTTCAAAGGGTTGAAGCATTCTTGTATTGTGTGGTGGTACTCTGTGTATTGTGGCCCCCTCGACTGCGGTATGTGCTGTGGCAGATGCTGCAACAGATGTGGATACTTGCCCATCTCTCTTTTAGAGAGTTGGGCCTGTTCAGACTTGAGAAGACAAGACTGAACAAAGGTCTTTTCAATGTATGCAAGTATCTGAAGGAAGAATCCGAGAGGATGGAGCCAGGCTCCTCTTGGGAGTGCTGAGCTACAGACAAGAGGTAAGGGGAAGAAATTGGAATACAGAAAGCTCCACATGAGGAAGAACCTCTTTACTGTGGGGATATCAGAGAACTGGAAGAGGCTGTTCTGGAAGGAATCTGCTTCTCTGGAGACAGAGATGTGCCAGCTGGACACAACCCTGAGTTATGTGCTCCAGGGGACACTAGTTGACAAGGTGGATTTGGACTAGATAACCTACAGAGATCCCTTTCACCCTTATGTCTCCTGTGATTCTGTGATATTAGGGAGGATTTAAAAATGCATTTTACAGCCTTAGGCAATTGAATTCAGCCTAAAGAACCTAAGTGTGGCTCACAAGAACAGTGGGTGAGAGTAAACATTTCTTTGATCGATTGCACCATTGTTACCCTCACTAGAATAAGACAAAGGAAAAAGAAAATAAAAAATACTCTTAATCTTATCTCTGGTTTTAATAAGAAAAAAGAAAGTAATGACAAAATGTTGCTTGCAAATAAATCTGATGAGTTAAGGGGCAATAGTCTTCCTCAGGTTGTTCAGTGTCATATCAAGCCTTTCTTATTAGATGAAAGAAGACAATTATGAGCAAAAATGGACATAATCAATATTAAGCCAAACAGACTGAAGAGTATAAAAAATTGGGATACACTTAGTCCCTCAATAACTTTTGTAAGCATGTACTTGAAGAGAAAATTATCTCAAAAAGCTTTTTTTTTTTTTTCTGCTCAAAGCAAAACATAAAGAGTAGTTTTTAGATTGATTTTCTTCCTTGTAACATTTTAACTCACTGACTTTCATCAGGAACTTTGGTATTTCCTTTGAGACAGCTATGCAATAAGTAGAAATAGCCCTTTATTCAAGGAGGGTGATTATTTACATTACTTTTTGATACTTTATGTAGCATACAGTGAGGACAGAAGCAAAACCATACCTGCCAGAAGTCAAACTTCTGCTTGTGGAATAACAGACTTTATTTATAGAAAACTGATGAATGTCTGACCCCCCAGCAGCACAGGACAATGCCACTATTTGGCACCTTGTATTTCTGAAAAGAGGGAGTAGGGGAGTGGAGGAGAAGGTGCTGTTGTTCACAATTATAAAAAGATCTGTACATCAAAGAAAAACTAAAATGCCCATAGAGAATCTGAGAAGTATCAAAATAATGCCTTCCAACTTCTAGTTGCAGAACAGGGAAGTACAAGAGCTTCCTGATATTTGGTGTTATTCATCTTTACTCACAGGATCAGAGATAGCTGATACTGATCTCAAGAACTTACATGAACTTACATCATTCAAATACGTTTCTTTACCAAGATACTCTCCTTCAAACTCAGCAGTAGGCTATGAGCAACTAAATCCATTCATTAAGTGAAAAGACTAGTTCAACTCAGCTTTTTCATAATCTTTCAAAACACCCCATTTCATCTGCAATGCCTGTCTTGTATCCAGTTGCCCTGAAGTTTTTCCTAAAATTGTTATTCATCCATTCCTGACCACTTCTTTAGCATTCTGTTCTTCAGTTTTGTCCAAGTTCATGTCCTTTGTTTTATGAGTATATATTCACAACAGAAAACATGCTTTGCCCCATGTTCAGCCTGTGCAGCTTGATTTTCTGGTATTCCTTTTCTCTGTCCCTCAAGTTTATCATTGTTTCTCTACTGTTTCCAAGTAGCAGTAAACGACAGAAAGGTAGGAAAAAGTCTTGAAAGATGAAGATTGTTTTTCTTCAGGCTTTCATTTTTTTTCACTTATATAATAAGGAAACATGATCATTTTATATCATGTGCATAGCTTGTTTTTAAAATTTATCAAAACATGACTAAAGCCACTCATATAAACACAGACACACACATATACCTGTGAACACACATGCATACCTATGCATACATGAAAACACACATATATTTGTATCTTTATGCTGCTTTTTGTATGCATGAAAATGGTGTTTTTTTTCAAAAGAGTTCTTTCCAAGTAGAATTTTGTGTGTTAAAGGCAAGCATCGGTGCCCAATGATTAACTTCAACGATACTTCAAAATTGTCTATTAAATACCTTAATTTCAATCTCTTGAAAACATTATTTCTTACACTGCCTAATATTAGAACATTTCTAAGCTTCTCAAGGACAGTGGAAAGTGATGTTTAAAGACATTCAAAATTTTTTATGTAAAAATTTTAGTAGCCCTTAATTTTGTATGTATAAGTGTGTGGGTTTTGGCTGGGGAAGAGTGCATTTTTTTCACAGTGGATGTTATGGGGCTGTGTTTTGGATTTGTCCTGAACACAGGGTTGATAACATAGAGGTGTTTCTGCTGTTGCTGAGCAGTGTTTACCTGCTTTTTGTACTCCCACAATGGCAAGGAGGTTGGGGGTGCATGGGAGGTTAGGAGGGGACACAGCACGGATAGGTGACCCAAACTGACCAAGGGGATATTCCAGACCATATGACATCATGCTCAGTAAACAAATTTGGATATAGGAGGAAGGAAGGACATTTGGAGTTGCATTGTTTGTCTTCCTAAGTCACCACTATGGATGATGGAGCCCTGCTCTCCTGGAGATGACTGAACACCTGCCTGCCTATGGGAAGTGGTGAATGAATTCCTTGTTTTGCTTTTCTTGAGTGCACAGCTTTTGCTTTCCCTATTGAACTGCCTTTAACTCAACCCATGAGTTTTCTACCTTTTACTCTTCCAATTCTCTCTGATCCTTCTGGTGGGGGAATGAGTGAGTGGCTGTCTGGGTATTGGTTGCTGGCTGGGGTTAAACCATGACAAAACAAGCAGCAACTTCAGGTAAATTATCACATATCAGGAAGCTATGTGGGTATACTTTCCATGTCTGATAAACAAAGCACATCAGCTTGTAAACATCAAAAGATAGCTACATATCCCCTCAAGCACTAAGCCCTGGAGGGACAAATATGCAATTTTCCCTTCCCAATTCCCCTTCTACTATTTCTTCAGTTTATCCTTAGTTACCTAATGATTTAACATAATACTCTTAGAGTAAAAAGAAAAAAATGCCGCAGGTTGTCTTATTAGAAACGAGGATGCATATGCTATGGCTTGATGGGAGCTGCTGTAGCAGTGTTAACCATTGGTATAGTTTGATATGGGAGGAATTTAGGAAACTGAGGCAATGTTTATGTTGCACATAGAGTTTATTTGATAGTGTAAGTTATTAATTCTATTGAATTATTGCATGTTCATGGAGAAGCAGGGCTGGGATGGAGGGAACTAAATGGTGAGATTGTACATAACATACACTCAGAGTTAGTTCAAAATTTTAATAATTTCATAAATTTCATAATTGTCATAATTTTCATAATTGACATATTTTCTACTTCTTTAGATCCATTTCTATATTTTGCACTCAGTAAAATAACAGTAAATGATTGATTGACTTTCAGCCATCTTACTTAATATAGTAATGGAAACCTTGCAAGAAATTATAAAAATAGACAGTATTGAGGCAGTAAATGGTAACACATCATGTTGCATGCAGATGATATGTTGCTGTTATTGATAGAAAAGTCAATTATTAATCTAGTCAGAACAGCATATTCAATATGAATCCTGATAGTCCTAAAGATCAATTTAGACAAATCTATATTCAAGTTGACAGTGATGTGAAGCATAAAATTTGAGTGGTTTGCACTTTTAGATTTTAAATGGAGTATATGACAAAACAAATGCAAATATGGAAGGGCTTTTTTTTGCTTTATTTAGCAAAGTTGAACAGCTTCCTTTCCCTTTCTCGGCCTTCAAGAAAAGATACAAAAAGAGAACTGAAAAGGGAATGACACAAAATCAAGTTCCTTACAGTTATTGGTGCAAGAAAGATTGATGCAGTTTGCAAAGTCACCTTCACATGATTTTTATATTTGTCATGGTTGCCTTGTATAGTCTGCTTCTCAAAAATTGTCGAAGATTATTAAAGATCATATCTGAGAAAAGGAAAGTGGTCTCTGTTCACTCTTAGATAACTTTAGAGATGGGCTGTCCCTTTTTAAGCGATCTCACTGGGCATTTGTGCCTCAGGGCAAAATATGTCACCTTCATACCTCTCCATATAAATCACTCTATGCTTATAATACACATTCTGAATTCCAAATGGATCATCAGTCTCTTTAAAAGTAGTGACAACACCTTTAGTAGCTACTGAAAATTATGTAAAATGGACTAGTGCAGAAAGAAAAGAACAAGTTTTAAGTACTCATGGTTCAAATTTGATCTGTTGAACAATTTTCTTCCATGCTAAAGTTGTGGAGGAGAATGCCTTTGAGTTTAAATCTACCCAAATGTCAAAAGGGAAAATGTTACATCTATATATGTCTCAAATTAATGCTAAGTATGGTTTTGCTGAACGAGTTAGAACAGCAACTGAGCTTTAAAATTATGCTTTTGTCTTTCATAAAACCTCTACACTCATCACCCTGAGTGAGGTCACCTGTGTTTGAAATTAATATCCATGCTGGTGCAAAGCACAAGTCTCTGACTATCTACTGGACACCATGTTGTACCACAATGAACAGTGTCACTGTGTACCTGAAATAGGTGTATGTGTTGGAGCAGGCTAGAGTGTAAAAATGTGCTATATTCCTTCAGTGTATTGAAGAGTGGTTGGAGATTATTGAAGTGAAAAAAGCCAAATGTGTTGTAGGAAACTACTGTCATTTCAGATGAGTCTTTTTTTGATGTCTGTTTTCAATCCTGGTCTTGTCTTGAAGCTTAACAGCTAAACAGAACAAAAATTGCACAACGGGAAAATTTTAAGATTGAGCAGTATCAGTATTGTGGTTTAAAATGAGCTGGAAATCAAGCTCTATGAAGCCACTCCCCTTCCCCTATCTAAACTGAGATAAGGAAAAAAAAATATTGGAAACAGCAATGTGATAAGAAAACAAACAGTAACAGCAACGATAGTATTAACAAATGTATACAAAACCAGAGTTATTCTATGCAAAATGCTCCCAGAGTTTGACTGATCCAATGTGAGCTGGTGCCATGTGGCTCCCAAGACAAAGAAGAAAATCACAGACAAACCCATCTGCACCCACATTTTCCCCCCAACCCTAAGGCAAGGAAAGAAATCAACAATGTTGGACAAATTGTTTGCACCAATGCTCCTTCTCCAAGCCCAAGATGAAAACAAACAAACAAACAAAAAAAAACAGACAAAGCCCACCACTCTGTTCACCATTTACACCCCTGGAAAGGAAGAAATATGGTGGTAGAGGATCTGTGCATCCCCTTGTTCTTCCACTTGAAGCTGGGATCCCTCTTCACAGAAGTGAGAATCCCTTATTTATGCTCCTGCAGCGATGATGTGAGTCTTCTAGAATAAGAGCCTGGACATGCCCACACAGCTCCATGCTTCACCTCCCACCATCCTTGGTCAAAGCTAGGACAATCAGCAGTCACTGGTCTGTTGAGGGTGGTTCTGGGAGACTCAAATGTACCTAACAAGCAGTCTCAAACAGCATGTGATGCCACTGAGTTACTTTCAGTTCTGTGCATGGTGCTATGCCTCATGCCACTGGCTATGCCTGTAAACTAAACAACAGTTGATAAATGATCCCATATCCTTCAACCAGTTTATATCCATGATGCACAGAGCTAGCTCCTGCTACAGCATGCTGATTAAGAGTTCTCTCTTCCTTAGGAGAGCATCTATCCCTGTTTGAAGTTTCTATCACTTAGTCACTGCTTTGTGGGAAGTTTTTTCTTTTGACAGTGAAATTCAGTGAAGAATGTATTGCATGCAAGAAAATAATGTGTGTTAGAGGCAACTATTCTACTTTACAATTTTATCTTACCTGATGGTTCAGTGTGGTCTGTCAGATATCAGCTGCATAATTTAAGGGATTCTGGAAGAAAAAAGACTATTTCCTGCAGGAATGCCATGAATTCCAGATTATCTGCTGGTTAGATTTTGTTGTGGATTTTTTAAATGTCATATAATATTGTTAGGTCCAATTTAATTGCCTGACTTTATTTTCTTCTCACAGATTATTGGTTTATTAGCTTAATTTCTTATTTTGAGAGGAGATTATTTGTATCATGGTCTATTCTTTCCTTGAAAACTGCTAAATTAGATTCTACAAGCAATGTTAGATATAAGATATTAGCAATATTGTGTGAAAAAAGGAAATTTAATAGTTGGGGGTTTGTTTCTTTCTTTGTTTGTTTTCCAATTTTGGGTTTTTTTTTTCTTTCCCTCTTCAGTTTCTTTTTCTGATCTTGGCCACAGCATGAAAGATTTAATTTAGGAAATTGCACATGAAGATGACACATTCTCTGATGCACCAAATGGTCTAAAAGTCCTATAAGTCTTTAGGTATTTGCTAATTTGCAAGTCTGCCAAATATCCTACTATTTTATTATATTTTCAGCTTTTCAGATGTAGAATGGTGCAGAGAGTTTGAACCTGAGAACATTAATCAACGGGGCTGCAAAATATATGTATTTTGACTTGTTGCAAAGATCCACTCAGCCTCTATGTCTGTCCTGGCATTGTTAGAAAAACTGGAACTAGATTAATGATGACATAGCTGTGATAAATCAGTTAGTTCCATTGCTAAGAGAAATTGACAGTGTTGTAAATAGCCTTTACAAATTCTACATATCCTCCAGACTTTATTGAATGAATCAAACTTCAGTAAAAATATGTGTGCTTACTTTTTGATTGCTGACTATAAAATTGCAAATTTTTATCTGCTTCAGAGAATGTCTTTAAAATAAAAGCTGTCCTGTTTTACATTTTTTTTATTTATTTATTTTGAGTCTTACAACTTGATAGTAAATTTTATAGAATTGTCAATACTGTCCTTTGGGCACAGTATTGTGCAAATATTGCAAAGGTTGACTGTAAGCACAAGTTCTGAAAATACTCTCATTCCTGAAAAATATTCTTCAAGCAACATTAGAGGATTGCATGTTAAGAGATATAGAAAAAAACTATTTTACCTGGACAGTGTCTTTTCTTTTCCTCTAAGAGAATTTTCTCTTTATATGGGAAGGGAAGAGAAATGTTTGTGGACACAAAACTTAGCAATAGGCATGAAAATTGTGCTTCAAAAAGTTTCCAGCTGATATAATATTTTGCAATTTTTAATGTATTAATGAATCTTGTGTGATCACAATATTTTTGGTCTGATGAGTTCTTACATCTAGTTAAGACCCAGTTCTTAGCACTCAGTGGAAGAGGAGCAGGTCATATCAGGAGCCTCTCCAGCAGCAAAAATTGACTGCAATGTATGCATCTAGTATTAGTGTGAAATTCCTTCAGTTTCTTACTTAAGGTCTAATAAAGATACCAAAAGCAATGTACAAACCAGAAAGATTCTGATCTTGTCTTTTCTTACCTAGTAAATTCACATCATAACAATCCTTTCTGTTAAAGGACGTTGATTAAAATGTACCATGTCTTTATGCTCATGTTTAAACTAGTAATAATAATTAAAAAAAAATTAAAAAGTTCTGCTGTACTCCAGTGAAGTCAAGAGCACATAGCAAAGAGTGAGGAAAATATCTGACAATATATTCTCACTCCCTTTTATTTCCATTTCACCATATATTACATTTTTATGCATTCATTTTCATTTTTCTTACTTGCCATTACATTTCAGATTTTGTTGGGTTTAATGGGAATTGTCCTCAGGTTGAAATTTTATATTTTTTATGTCTTTGCAGATAAAAGGAAAATACATTGCTGGAATAAGATAACCTATTTTAAAATTAAACATCAAGAGCCAATAAATAATCTAAGTGCTCGAAACAAAGAAACAAGCACTTCCTTCTCTCCAGTGTCCTGTAGTTTCATTAAATTACATATTATTTATGTGTAGGAGGTGAGGTTTTTTTCCCCTGGTGGATTAATTAGTACAAATGGTTGTTTTTGTGAACTATGATATTTTTATTGTTATTTTAGACCAAGCAATGTCTCATTTAATGTAATATTTTTTACTGAGTAGAAGAAATTCATCAGAAAAATGTACAAATGCAATATAAATCATACAGAATTTCAAGGGCTCTCAGAATTTTTTATGCATTCAGAAATAGTGTTGTATTTTCTAAAGGAAATAATTTCTCTTAGTTAAGCAATGGCTTGGAAATGCTGCAAAGTTCTTTATTAATACACTGGACACCCTGCTATTAGTCCAAAGATTTTTAGTCAGGTGTTAGTCAAAGTGTTAATCCCCTACTAAATTAAATGAGGCATTATTTGCATTTCTTTATGTTGATAAATTGCAAATTTCTATAAAACAAAGAGAAAGCCTTTTGACATACTCTGTGTTATTTGGGATACTATTTATATAAAAATATTTTTAGCATAACTTGCCTGGCTTTAGCAGCTCAATTTGCTGAAGCCTTAGGTGCCAAGCTCTGAGCTTTCACCTAGATATGCTGAACTCTTACCTAGTTAAATAAAAGAAGGCACTAGAGATTGTTCAAGACTGAAGATAAGAAGGGTACAATCACCAGAGGAACCTGCAGCCCAGAGATAAGGAAAGAAATTGCTCACCTATGAAGGGACCCAATGAAGAACAGGAATACACCAGACCCTAACACATCTATTGACCCAAATTTTGTGTGAGGGGTGGGGATTCTTAGATCATAAGAGCATGACTGCCTGGGGATTTCTTCATTCAGGGTCCTTCTTCAGACACAGACAGCTTGAGTTGAAGTGCTATTTATTATTAAATGGTATTTTTATAGTGGAATACATATTTTGGTTTATTTATTCAGCAGAAACCTAGTCCAGCTCTGTTATAGTGACTGGCATGCATAGTTTCTATAACACATAAAAAAGAAGTAAAAGAATCCAGAATACTGCTCATTAAAAGAGGAACAATATGGTTTGGGTCTAATTTGTCACATTTGGTCTAATTTTTCCACATAAACATTTGTGAGTTGTACATGTCCAGCTTTCTAAAAATATCTAATTAGGTTTAATGCATTATCTAACATGCATTATTTTTCTTTTTGAAATAGAAAGGAGACACCTTGCTTTTTGATAAATGTGGATATGATAAATGTGCTGTATACCAGTATCTATAGAAAATTTAGTTTAGCATCTGGATGAAAATATAGATCATTATACTCCAAAAACCAATATCCCTTTTCTAAAAGAACACATTTTTCTCTTTCCACTAGTCTTCTTTCAAAGTCAGAATTCAGTCTGGTCGCAGAAACCAATAAATGTATATTAGCAAGACACTTCTCCTGAGCAATGGCTTTCCTCCATTGCCTTTTTCTTTATTTTTATAGTAGGATGTTTCCCTCCAGGCTTCAGAAAACAGGAATGCTATTTCATTTTTTATAAGTGACTTCCTCTGCTATACTCACTATTTTTGGCATTACCTTATGCCTTTGATATAATTTTAACCTCAGTAAATAAAATAACATGAAATTTCTTTCAAAACAAAAGAATAAAATTAAGTTCTGAGTTTGGTTCAATGGTTGACTTTTTTCTCTTGTTAGAAGGAATTTTCATCAATGTGGTGAAATGAGTTTGAATCCTTCATACATGAAATGAATCAGAAAGAAATTCTGGGAAATGTATTGGTGGAAATGAATCTATTTCTGACATTGACATTCAACAGTTCTAAATTCATAAATGGTTCAGGGAATTCTCTGTGTCTCTGCTCATGGGCAGTTAGTATACAAACAGTTCCACTGACTTCAATGAGATTCCTTAGGCAAATAATGGTGGAGCACAATGAATTATGTCAACACTGCGAAATAAAAGAGGGACAGGATTTGTTCTTTAGCGTTGAGGCTAAAAGAAATAGTTTGAGTATAGTCCCATGACATTGCACTGGTTCTGGGTCGCCTCTGGATTGCATATGGTGTCCCTATATTCACAAGGGGGTACATTTATATTCACATACAGGCATGTATGTACATGTGCACACATTATTTTCTGGTTTTAAATGTCTGAATTGTTTAAGATCTGTGTGGGAGTTTGCCAGGCTGATATTTCACAGAGTCACATGAAAAGGGGACACATCCTCATATCCCAAGTGCTGGATTAGTCTGTCAGCACTCCAGGAAAGCTGAGACCCTTGTGCCTGACCAGTCTGTCGGTGTCCCATTGCGGGGACTCCACTGAACAGTGTGCTGGATCAGAGATCGATTTGACTGACTTATTCAGGGAGAGATGCCAATAGAGAGATCTCCTCATGGGTCTCCACACCTTTACTCATCACAGGAGACTGCTAGCACCCTTGAAGAATTTGCACTAAGAGAGTTTACAGAATAACATTCTTTAATAATATCATGACAAGTTAAGGTTCGACGATTGCCAATGATAGTATCTGACTGCAAAAATGCATTCAAAGCAATGCAGAGACAAGCCCTAATCCCTAACAAAAATTACCTCAAGATAATCATTCAGGGCCTGTAGAATATGGTTCTTACTCAATAGGTGTCCCTGTGGAAGAGAAGACACATTCCACCTTACAGAAGTTCCAAGAAGTTGCCCTGGAGTCCTTAAATTCTCACAATTCTTAACTTACTTTTACAGTGTTTCTTTGCATTTAGGTAGAGAGTGACTGATTCTAGTCATACATCTTATTCAGTGAGCAGTAGTCATACTTTGAAAGTGGGTAATCTCAGTATTATATCTGAGATAATCTTGGGATAGGGATACACATCAATCCAAGGAAAGTGATTTTGCCACAATTGCCTATTCAAAAGAAGGCCATCTTCCTTTATCTCTCTTGGTTGTCAACTGCTGCAAGGCTTATCAGCTAAAAAGTACCACCAACTTCCCCTTGGAATTCCACTTTTCATCCCCCTTAGATTGTATTTTTTCTTGGGGAAGCTGGGCATGCTGACCACATTCCATCCAGGAGGCAGCAAACACATTTCCCAAAAAAAATTTCCATGTGGTTATAACTGTGTCTATAACTTTCCGCTTTAGTTGTGCCCCCAGTAATTTTTCCACACATAGCATGGCACAGAAGACACGGCCTGGGATGGAGTGAAAGGATGTAGAGATGCCTGTGCAAGCAGAGTGGAATAATTTTGGAAGACTGGGAAGTCAAACCAGACCAATTTCATCTGCACTACCTATTGGAGACATTCTTTGATACGTTCTGTCCTTTGAACTATGTTATTTTCTGGCTTCTATGGCTGTGGATCAAAACTGTATCAGACAATGTTTTAACAAGCTGTATGGAGAATCAATAGTCCAGTGACGCAGTGTGCTTTTAGCCTGGTTAATTTAGCAATATGGATATGTAGTTTATTTGTAATTCATCCAGTCTTGTGTGTTATGCAGGTCTCAGCCAAGGTCAGGGTTGACTTTTGCAATAGCAGGAGGGGGCAGGGAGAAGGGGGTGTGGCCAGGACCCAGATGTTATTTGATTCCACTTCACTGTGTTGCTGGTGAGGGAGAGGGGATATCACATCAAGGTTGGGTTCCTGAGCATTTTACATATAAATTATCCTCTCTTTTGTACACTTTTGTTATTAATATTGTTGCTGTTACTCTTAATTTTCTTATCTCTCTCCTTTCTTAATCCATGACCTCTGCCTATTGTGCCTTCAAATCTCCTCTCTGGCCATCCATGGGAGGGAGGGGTGGATTAGGGGGAGGGGGAGTGGAAGATGAGGGAAGGGGAGCAAGCCAGCAGCAGTGTGGTTTGGGGAGTCTCAGTGGGAGAACTATGCTGGGGAGTATCATTCCTAAATCAGTATGTGCACGCTGTGTTCTGCTACTCCCTGCAGGCCAGTTTAGTATCAGGTGTACAGTTCAAATGATTATTTCAAAGTAGAATATTTTTATCATTCTGTCATTTATTCTTGATGTTCTTTAGAAATCAAAGATTATTCTTGCAAATTTTTTGTGTACCGGTAAAATACATCAAAAATAACTGCCTCAAAAATAAGTGACACAAAATAGATCAAGTTTTTAAAAGTAATTTTTTGAATGATTTTTTGCACTAAAGAAACCAGTGTACTTGAAAAGCAAAAGACCATAATTTTGTTATAAATATCTACTTGTATTCCACAAGTGATTGGAAGAATAAGAAATGTTAAGAAGATCATTCATTCACCTTAAAGGTTAATTTCTGAGTAACAGTCAAAACTGGTGAAACTTGCAGGCGTTAAAAAGACAAGCACAGAGGCATTCTAAGAGAAATTACTTTTTTATCCTGTGAATATTTTACATTTAGGTTTCACACAAAGGACCACCTGGATATAAAAGAAAACAAGTATTGACTACAAGAAAGTTTATTCCATCAGAATTTAACATTAACAGCAGTTTTCCTCATGAAGACCACTTGTACAGGTTATGCCTTGAGAGGAAAATTTAATAGCACCTAGACACCCAGTTCATCTGCAAGAATGTGTGCTATACCAGAACTTTATGTAAAACTAGATAGGCACATTCACACATATAAAAATAGTATTTTCTACATATTTACGTAAAATCCAGTATAAATGCCATTTTTCAGGATATGATGAGAAATTAAGAAATTCCAGGAGATATTATGCTGATTCATCATAGACACATTTCTATTTTGTCATTGCATTTTTTTAGGGGTTTGGTTGGTTTTTTTTTTTAGTTGGTTGGTTAGTTGGTTGGTTTGGGTTTTTGGGTTTTTTGGTGGTTTTTTTTTGGTTTTGGGTTTTTATTTTTTCCTGCAGGAAAAGAACCATATAAATTAGTGAACAAGGTTTCCAGGGTATTCAAGGTTTACAAACTCTGTCAATGACTAGTTACATTTGAATATAAAAGCAAAATGAAACACAAACCTATTATGTCCTTCTGAGAAATGAATCTGAATAAGGTTTTTGTAATATATCTGTTGTAGTTTCATCAGCTTTCTACAGAGATGATGGATTTCTGTGTTAAGATATATGACAACCAACGTCAGTGTAGTCATTTGCTATCTGGAGAAGATCAGAATTTTTGTTATTGATTCAATGAGAATTTTAGGTACCAGGCTCTTTAAAAGTCTATAAAATCTAAATCTATAGGCTGATTTTCAAAAGTATTGCCTTAAAAGGTTTTGATCATCGACCTATTTTTAATTATTAGTATTAATAATTAAAATAATAAATATATTAATATAAATATAAATAATAATAAATACATTGGTATTAATAATACAAATAATAAATATATTAGTAGAGAAGAAACTTGCTGTCTCACTCTGCTCAGAAAGATACAAGCTTCTGATCCTTGAGATTTATATAATTACAAATAATTTCTCATTCTCTGAAGAATGAGAAAGGTGCAAATTATTTTTTGCATTCCTTCTTCTTGGGAAGTTCAGTTCAAAATGTTATAGTGCTGAAAATTCTCATCAAGACTACTATCCCTTATTCTATGAGCTGTGTGCACATTCATAAACAAAATATAGGTTTTAGCTCAAAAAATCTTATTCTGTAAGTCTCAGAAATGGACAATGACCTACAGTGTCCGGGCAGCTGCTCATGGTTTGTTTTAGTATTTGTGTGGGTGAGTTTGCTCTGTTTGTTTGGTTTGGGGTTGTTTCGTTAGGTTTCTTTTGGGGGGTTTTATATTTATTGTTAAAATGGTGGTTACTTCTCTCTAGGCTAAAGCAAAAGGTTTATTTGGTTGCTTCTTTTTTTTTTTTTTTTTTTGGGTTGGTTGGTTGTGGTCTTTTTAAAAAAATACCAAAATATCATACAAACAAAACCAACCTAATCCCTCAGAAAATACTCTGCAGAAACGGAAAAGAGTAATAGAGTTTAGGCACACTTATAACTAGAAGAGGTTATCACAGCTGGTTGTGGGCATCTTTACACTGGCTAAATCCTAAAAACATCTCACCATTGGCCTTCAAAAAGGCCAGTGATAAAAAACTGATTTACCAGATGGAGGAGAGACTGTCTTAACTTACCATATCTACACCATGTTATTGTGGAATTGGAATATATGTTATCATGAAGATTATCCCTCAAAACAATTGACCTTTAAACTGAATTCTGTGTCACCAAGTCAAGTTCCTAAGTCCACTACAGAACCTTTCTTGTAAATCTGAGACTATGTGAAAAGAGGATTTGCCGTAGAGAACCAGTCAGCCAATATAAATATTTACTGTGAGGAATATTTTGTAGACAGAGAGCCCTGGAGCCAATCTAGGCTGAAATTGACTTTTGGAATGAATACTTTTCTCACTTCCTATGAAAAAAAAAAAAAAAAAACCAAAAAAACCCCCAAACAATGAATTCTCATTCTCATAAAATAATGATATAACTTTTTTTTAAGCTTGTATTTCAAATTAAAATTAATACAACATGTCTGTAATATCCCCCACTGATTTTTTTTTTTTTTCTCTATTAAGGAATTTTCACAGCTGTCACCTTGCATGGAAATAGGATAGCAGACTACAGGTTGGAAAAGAGAACTTGGATAAAGAGAAAGATGGAGGAAATTATTTGAATTTGAATGTGATACTGAGAGGACTCTAAGAATAAAACATGTTAAAGCCAGGAGGATTTGAAAAGATGTGATTCTCCTTGACAAATGCAACGCAAAACATAAAGGACTGAGCAGCCAAACAGGTGTTTTTTTATTACGTTAGTGTAAATTAGGTATTGATTTTCCTTCACTTGTCTTTTCAAAGCATTTCTAACTATGTTGTCTTTATCACCTGCTGTAAATAAATACCTTATTTGCATTTTACTATAACCTTTTAAGTTAAAGGTAGTTTCAAAAAAACTACCTAGGGTATGCTTACCAAAGCTGCACAGATCCAAATAACTAGGTCACTGCAGCATTTGTACACAGAGCCCAACGCTCCTACCAATTTCCACAAGGAGACCATAGGGTAACAAGTTATACATCTACTAAAGCTTCATAAATCAATTTGAGAGCTAATGTTATAGAGGTCAGCAGAGAAAGCATCTTCAGTGACCAGCGATAACCAGAAAAAAATCACTCACAAGATTGTGAGTTACTGAGGAATATTACTGAAACAAAGCATTCCAAGGGAGAATGTAAGAAATAGAGCATTTTCTCTTGAAAATGCTGCAAAATTTCAAATGGATTCTGTTTTAAGGCTGCAAAATAGAACCCCTAATAAAATTGTCATTTCTATTGGAACTGATAGATAATACAATTGATAATCATGGAAGAGGAAAAAAGATAGATGTATCAAAATACATAAATCACAATCTATGACAAATAGTATAAGTATACAGTCAGTTTCTGGGTGTTGTATGGACCAAACATATACTGCTATGTAGACTATCACTGAGCAGCAGAGGTGATGATTGTTCATATGTATAGTCTTTGCTACAGCACATTTTATCAGGTTAAATCCTGAGAAATGAGGAAGGACAATTGACCATGATTTGATGAAAGCTTTTTGGGCCAGAGGGTAGGGACAGATGGGTGAAAAAACACAGTAATCAGGGAATCTGCTACAAAAAAACAAACCAGAGGAGAAAAAGGGAATTTGTATTCAAATGGGTGGAAATAATACTTTCAAACTATAGAAATGCAGTGGGAATGAAAAAGATTTTCCAACCTTTTTTTTGTCTTTATAATTCAGCAGTTCAAGCCCTTTATAGAGATATATATAGTTATCTTGTTCCAGTTAAATAAAATATAAATTTAAATGTGAAAAATCACTGATTTTTTTTTTTTAACACATTCTCATCTTGAAGGAATGATGAGAGTGTTATCCCACTTTTTGACTTTTTTGCTTTTTTGTTTGTTTGTTTGTTTGTTTGTTTGTTTCACCTGGGGTTTTGTTATTTGCTTGTTTGCCTGCTTTTATTCCATAGTTTTTAAATATTTTAATCTCAAAGTGCTTTAGCATACAACATTTTTGGAGGTAAACAGTGGGAAGTACAGATCTTACTCTTGAATTCCCAGGATCCATGGAATACCAGAGGGGAGTTTTAAAGGAAAAGTTTCAGTATGAAATAACTTATATGCTTCTAGCATCTTCCTACAGTCCTTGATACCCAGGAAACAGAAGGTTTTCAAAGTTCATTTAGTGTGTTTTGCTCTCAGCTGGATGAGGAGTGCTTTAATTCATTTCTTTTCTAGAACTGAGCCAATCTGAATAGTTTATGGGATCTTAAACTGAATATTTATCTCCCTGTGATCCTCAAGAGACTTTGAGAAAGAGCAAAATTTGCAACAAATTATTTTGATACTATCATTTTTCCCCTAACTATAGCCGTCTTTCCTGCAGATTGGCCTTGAAAACCAAATACAATCCAAGTCAACCAAGTATATCATCACAAGGGGGACATGTCTGAATTAATACGTGAATCGATGTTCTTGTTGACTATGGTTTTCAAATTTTTTTTTCTTGGAAAAGAGATACCCATTACAGTATTTCTTCCATGATACCCCTTACAGAAAAGATGTTTGTTAGATTTATGAGACACTGCTGAAAATTCATGCACGTATTCAAAAGAACAGAAGGCCATGGTATTCGAGTTCTATGCAAATAAGAGATGAAGTAGTTGGTCGTACTTCTCTGAAGGTATGAGCCAGATTCTGCAGTGGATTGACTCTGTTCTAAGCAGCTGTAAGCTTTAGAAAGCTTTAGGCATTGTCTAATTTTACTGTATAGGTCTTTAGAATCTTTATTGGGTTTACATGGCAAGTTTGGTAGCAAAGAAAACTTCAGGGGTGACTTCTATGAAAAGAGACTACTAGGAGCTGCCCCTATGTCAGGAAGAATCAGCTCAAGCTGGCTCAAAGATGGATCCACATCTGGCAAAGCCGAGCCTGTTATCTATGTTAGTGGCACCTCTGTGATATCATATTTTAAAGGGACGGTAAAAATGCTGTGTAGCAGATTTGAGAGAGGATTGAGAAATATGAGAGAAACAACAGTTCAGGCACCAAGATCAAATAAGGAGAAGGAGGAGGTGCTTCAGTCATTGCAACAAAATTCCTCTGCAGCTCATGAAGAAGACTGAGGTGACGCATGGTGTCCCCCTGAAGCCCACAAAGGACCACAATGAAGCAGATATCCACCTGCAGTCTGTAGTGGACCATGTCAACCATGAATGAAGCTGCAGCTCATGGAGACCCACACATGGTTCTTAACAGGAAACAAGGCTCCTTGGAGAGAAGCCCAAATTATTGCAGGCTTTCTGAAAGAAGCCGTGGGATCCACATTGGAGCAGTCTGTATCTGAAGGTCTTCAAACTCTATCGCAATGGCACAGTTCTTGAAGCATTGCAGCCTATGGGAAGGGATGTTGGAACAGTTTGGGAAGGACTGTATCCCACTGGAGGGACCTAACACTGTGGCAGGGTACCAGTGTGAAGAGGAAAAAACAACAGATACGAAGCCTTAGGAACTGACTCAAATCCACTTTCTCCAGGCCCCTGAGATATGTGAAGGGAGGAGATAGAGAAGTCAAGAAGAAAGCTGAACCTGGAAAGAAGTGAGCTGGGAGAGCGTAGGTGGTTTTAGATTTGTTTTTAATAACTAGAAATAAATTTAACTAAATTGAATCCAATCTCTTTTGCCCATTGGCCCAGGTGAGCGAACTCTCTGTCCTTATTTCAAACCATGACCTTTCTCATTTTTGTCTCAATTTTGTCTCAACTTTGTCTCTCTGTTCTTTTGAGGACAAGGAATGATAGAGTGGCTTGGTGGGCACGTGGTGGCCAGCCAAGGTCAGCTCATCACAGAACCACAAACATTTTCAATAGTTGGAATGAATTGCACACACAGACACACACACACACACACACTCTCTCTCTCTCTCTCTCTCTCTCTCTCTCTCTCTCTGGTGTCAGGAGCCTTCTTGCTTGCTGAAGAACACACATTTTCCTTCTAAAATGATAGAATCAATGCAGTATGGCTTTAAATTCATGGAGATCTTCATGAGCTAATCCTTAGCTTCTATAAATTTGTGTAAATTCCATGTAATCCAATTTTCAGTGACAGAAGAACTTAAAATTATGTGTCTTGCACAATCATTTGATAAGAAGGATCAAGGTAAGCTTTTTTCAGAAGCACATACATCAGTGTTCAGACTGTGCTTTATATTGTCACATATGAATATGGATTTGGCTGATTCCACTTTCAAACAGATGTTTCATTTGTATACTGAATAATTTCATATAACTGATTCAGTATTAAAATTAAAATAAAATACATAAATGTTTTATTAATAGTTACCTGTTAGGTCTTGAACCATTTTGATTTAAAACAGAAGTGTTTAACAGAACACTGTTTAATAGAACTCATTTCAGAAATTTGTGTAATAGGAAAGAAGTCAAGTTCCTTAAAAAAAATCCCAAAGTAAAAATATTAGTGGTTTTTGCATACATTATCCCTCTCTTTCTAAACTGAGGTTTTGAATGGCTTATGCAGACAGAACAAACACTAAAAGAGCTCTATTTTGCTGGATTTTAGTATAGGATTGCTCTAATATTGCTACCAATTTGAATGCTACTCAACAGCCTACAGGAGATCTGCATTTTGATGCAAACAGTGTTATCTCAGTCATTAGATGTTTTAGGGTATAGGCTAGGGATTAATATTTATATCTGCCTAGAGAAGTGGAAATTAATCTCACAGTGTATTTTAAGACTTGTTTTCATTCCTTATTGGAATGAAAAAAAAGAGATATAACAGAGTTCTGAAACACAGCTAAGGTGCCTGGAACACTAAGCATCACTGAATTTTGCATGTCTGTAAGGTTAAGTTTTCTGCTCTAAAGCAGATAGGTCAAAAACATCTCAGAGTTTTGATATCTTTTTATTTCATCAAAATTCTTTTTCAGAATGAGAGACAGGTTTCCAAACCATTCCATTCTTCTGAAAAGAAAAATTGCCAATTCTCATCCACCACTGCACCATCATTTCTCCCAGATCACTTCATAGCTCCCCAGTGAACCAAGGAAGATGTGTTGCAAGCATTGTCATGCCATGAACCTTACAAGAATTTTACATTAAGTTAATAGTAAGAGAGATAGTATTGATTATGGTCCCTCTACCCTCTATCTCTGTAGAAAAAATATCTCAGACAAAGCACCAAAGAATCAGTGTCAACAGAGTTATGCAACTGTGAATCAAGACAAGGCAATGATAAGAAAGTTAAGAGATAGAATCAATATATTCATAAATCTCAGGTTTCTGTGAATTTAAAATTCCTTTCCACAACCCCATTTCACCTCTTCCTTTAAAATGATTCTTCAAAAGGTAAAATCACTAAGGAATATGGCATTTTCTTTTGAACAATAAAGTGAAAATATTTCTTTCATATAAACTTTAAAAGATTATAAAACAAAAAAAGAAATATAGATGTGAAGTGTTTTTGTTGTTGTTGTTAATTAAGTCAGGTACCTACATTTAAAACTTAGAGCAGTGACGAAAATTCTCAATTAAGGAGAGACTCAGATCAGAAAGGAAAATCCCTCCAAAGACTACCAGACACACTGGGCAAAGCACAAATGTGTTTTCAACAGGTTTTGCCCAGTTAATAAAAGGTTATAATCACCTCCACATATTTTTAACACCCCGAAATTAGATAATCTTTAGCATGACCCTAACTGTAACCTATTTTTTTTCCCCCTCAATATTTAAGAAAAGTAAACCAACTGTCCAAGGCAATGTGTCACACTGAACACCTATGAAACACAATGCAAATTAAAAAATTTGCAAAGAGTTAAATATTTGAATAAAAGCACAACTTATGTGCTTTTATGAAATGTGAATTATTGAACTTTTGAGGATGTGGAGTGATTGAGCAAAGTGGGAATTTGTCCCTTAACCAAGACAACACACCACATCTTGCTTATCTTTTGAGCTAGTTGTAGCTTGAAAAGGTGCATTACCTTCCTGGACTGCCTCTGATAGGCCTGAGGATGAACTCTAAAAAGTTCATCTATTTCTGTCTGTGTAAGTTTGCCCTTAAAGTGGAAGTGCAAAGCAACCTTTTCCATGGCAACTGAAGCAACAAAATTTAACTCATGTTTTATATTCCCATCTAATATATTGCCCATGACAACTTGACCTCAGAATTATCACTTTCAGCCTCTTCCCCTGTTCCTTCCAGCCCTTTCACAGAAATGCTGACTTGCTTTCTTTTTCCTGATGACAGAGATTACTTGTATTTCAAGGAGTTCAGAAATCTGCTTGCTGTGACTGATAGCCTGACTGTGTGTGCTGATAGGCCAGCTGAATAAAGTATTTATTTTCCTCAATCTGTCTTTTTTTTTCCTCAGAATCCAAAAGAACCTTTTTCTTTTCATTTTGAGGCCTTCATCCTCTGCAGCATTTGAATGAAATTGATCAGTTGTGAAGTTTTTGATGGAAAAAAGAGAAAAGAGTGTGACAGGGCAAAGACAGTTTAAGTCTTGTTTTCTTAAATACCCAGGAGAATCTAAGAAAAACATGTCAGAAGCTAATCAACAGAGAAAACTGCAGCTAGACACAACCTATTCACATTGCAAGTATCTTCCTCAGCCATGCCTAAGGCCTTTTCTGCATTCTTGATCTAGGGTTCAGATTTCTTCTCTAAACATCAGTCTCTCAAATACCTTTTGTGTAAAACTGCATATTGAGCATTTAGAAAGATAGTGGGACATCTGGGCTCTTTTTTTTGCCACAGCCTAATGTATATAAAGACCATGCCCCTTCACTGACTTCCATAATCAATAAATTAGACACATTATGTCCCCTTCTTGTATGTCCTTTTTATTGTTGTTTACTTGTTTAGGAGTTGGTTTTGTTTGGTTTTTTGGGAATTATTTTTTCTTACCAATTACTTCTTGTCTAACAATATTAGGTAACAAAATATCCACAACATTGTTTTCAGCCTGAGTATTAGTTTCCTGATAAAAATATTCCTAGGAAGTTAAAGATTTTTTTTTTTTTTTCATCTAGAAAGGGCATTGAACCTAGCAATCTTTGACAAAGGCAATGTCTCAACAAGAGAGGTGTTCTTAGAGCATGACTAATACACAATGACAGGATCTGACTCCTTACAAACTATCACTTACTTTTAAGTGCCATAACTGTCAGCCTATAAGTTATTCATGTCTTTTGGACTACTCTTCATTCCTCCTATTGAAGCTATGTCACTATGCAGGAAAGAATTCAAGATTTATGAGGTTAGAAAGACTGCTGAGAAGTGAATATAGCTAAATATCTTTACAGCTGGAACATCTACTTCAAAGACGGAAACTTGATTTTCTGGGGTTTTATTCAGCCTGCTTTGACAGAGATAGTTTATTTGATCATAAACATATATTTTAAAAAAACTGGATTCCATATCAACCAGAGTGGATAGATATGTGAGGGTTCTAAGTTTAATTTTTCAAGCTTCAGAAACCTCAGGCTTAAAAACTAGACCTTGGCACTGGGAAAAAAATCTTGTGCAAGTTCATTTTGCTAAATGCTGGAGAATGAATTTAGGAGAGAGAATGTTTAAATCAGCAGTGGCTGAACTTCTGAGGATACACATTTTGTTTTCATATGTCCTGGCCTATAACCTCCTAAGTTCAAGTGCTATGCTTTTTACCTTGATTCCTAATTCTCCCATCTCTGCAAAATAAACCCTCAGCTACTTGTCTTGTATTTCTTTCAAGTTTTCCTTTCTATTACTCACACTCTCTACTTTCCAAGCCACTACGACATAGGGAAAGAGTTTTTCAAATATCTGTACTATCACCCCTGTTGCTTTTGTGAAGCTTAATTTCCATTATGACCTTCTTTTATATTGATAGACACATGGTGCTTTGTTCACCCAATCTTAGAAATCATTACTTTTTTACTCCTGACAACATGCAAATCATCATAGTTAAATCTCAGATTTAAATAGATAAGCTCTCTGTTGAAGGCCATTGCCCCAACCCACTTATCCCCTGAGAAAGAAAGAAGAATGAAACAGAGCATATGCCAATTTCTAAGGCATTCTTTAAATCTTCCTGTGCTAAGACTATGTCACACAGGCAAGTGTGACTAGCCCTTTGCTGATAAAATTTGCCCACTGTGAAAAAGCTTCAAATAAATACACTAGTGATGTTTACCTGCTCCATGTAGGAGAAAAATCTTTGTGGTAGCTTAAGTGCATAAGTATCACTTGGGTTTTCAATGATGGCAAAGGGGATTATTTAATCTGTATTTCTTTCTGAGAGTTCCCTTCTGGAGAAGTTTTTGAACCCATTGACTGAATAAAGCAGATTTAACACAGAGGTGGAAATCTGAAAGATATATGACTCAAGTTTCACAGAAATAAGTGGATGGCTAGTGCTGTGACAGAGGTTTAATTACTTTGAAGCTGTCACACAGCAGTCTTCACTGAGCCATCCTATTTCTTTGGGGAAAAGATTCTACAATTTATTTTATTGGATACAAATTTACTGAAGATTTGCTGCATTAAAATTAAATTGATTAATCAATGAAAAGACACATATCTGTATAAACAAGACTTCACTACAGCCAGTACTCTAATTGCTATGACACAGAGGACTGCATCCTCACCTAGTAAGGAAGTGAATTTTTTGTACTTTTCTTTAATGCAGTATTTTAGATTTCTATTCATTCACACTTTAAGTTTGTTTCTATTTGAAAATAAATTATTGACTTTTGGTTCTCAATATATTTTAATAGCAAGGGTCTAAAACATGATTTTAAGATATTTTGAGGAAATAAATTTCTTATTTAAAGAGCAGAAGGTTGATATTTAATTTGGACCCTGTCTTTAGAATTTCCTTATGGATATGTAGTTGCACACCAAGTGATTTTAGTTGGAATCTATGTATTGAGATACTCAGCATTTCCACTGCAGTTTGGATAACAGACACATTAACTGAGTTTCTCTATTCCTAACAGAGGATAACAGGGGCTTGACAATATCTATACTGAAGCATCTCACTTTTAGGCATATTTAACTTTTTCAAGATGTAGCTCAAACAGTCTAAACTGAGTAATTCACAGATAAAGATACCAAAACTAATGAAAGCAAACTGAATTTGGAACTTTTTTCAACTAGAAAAGATAATCTATGTTTTGAACAAGTTTCTCCACCAGGTCCATGTCCTTCTTGGATTGGGGGCACCTGAGCAGGATGAACCATTCCAGGTGGGGTTTTGAGAGAGAAGAGGGAGTCACCTCCCTCTGTCTGCTAGCCATGCTGCTTTAATAGGAGACATCTGGATATCTAGGCTGTGAGTGTGCATTACACATTTCTAAGACAGTATTTTTTAACAGTATTATCTGGGTGTATATTTTTTTTAACAGCATTACCTGTGTGTAGATTTCCAACTAATTATATTTAGGTTTTTACAATCAAACAAAATGTGAAAAAGCACACTCCATGGAAATTAGTGTCAATGAAAAATTATTTCATTTTTAATCTTAAATGTACAACTTTGAATAAGTTGTTCTCTTATTGTTAGAAAATAACTTATTGATAACACTAACACAACAATAGAAAACAAACAAACAAACAAAACTCTATCCTTTCCTAAATGTTCTTTGTCTATCATAATATCATTTGATTGAATTTTCCAGCCCCTTTATAGTCTGCACTCTACCTCCAAGCAATTTGAAAATCTGCTTTGGAATGCCTTCCTCTAATTCTCAGGCTGTACTCCATAATACCAATCCTGATTTTTTGAAATCAGCTGCACAGTCCTAGCAAAACTTATAGGAAAATTTGCCCTGTTAGCAGCTACCATTAAAAGTTGAGAAAACAATCTGAAGTAGAGAAATTAGGTCCAAAGGCAGAAGGTGGTGTTAGGGTAAGCAGCAGCATACTGGAGCCATAAGGGAAAGTTAAGAGGATTAGTGTAAATAGCATGTCTGTGCCTGGAGGCAGAAGATATTTTTTTAAAGGTCACCCACAACTAAACGCTGCCAGTGGACTTGCAATTGTCAATATATTTTTGTTACTTGCATACTTGGAACTCTATCTATATAAATCTTCATTAAAAAACAAAAAACAAAACAAACAAACAAACAAACAAACAAAAAACTCCCAAAAATATAGCCTTTCCACATTTTCTGTAAGCATTGATTTAGACATTTAGGAGAATCACAATGAATTACAGTATTATATAGCAGGTTAATATAACAGTAAAAATGAAGCTGATATCCAGTCTTCTCTTCTACATGGCTAAACCATAGAGCTGCTACATAATGCTATATATCCTAGAATATTATTTGCCACATCTTTTTGGAGGTTCTTTAATTTTCCTAAGAAATAAAAACAAAGAATCTTTGAATGATTCACAGTAATAAAACATAGAATCTTTTAATTATTCACCAGTCCATTATTTTATATTATTTGATAATATCAGGTATATAATTTCTCTATTGGTTCAACTTCAATATCTTAGTTAAAACAGCTCACAAATCCAAAGTGAAAGCTGAATCCAGTCTAAATTCTGCTAGTCTGATATACTATGTGTTCAATAAAACAATGGTATTATACCTCATATTTCTAGAACCAACTCTTGAATTATTTTTCCTAATGATATTATTTATTGGGAAATAAATTATAAGTTCCAAAAGAAATTTACCTACTTACTTTGTATGTGAACTACCTATGACTCCACTCTATTGAAGGTCTGTAACCATAACAGCCACAGGCTGCAATCCATCAGCTTGGAGAATTAACTTTTCTTACTATTGTTTTAGCATTCACGCCATAGAATTAATGAAGTTTACTCAGGAACATTTTTGATTTAAAGAATCTTGCACCATGTTGATAAGTTGAATGGATAGCCCTGACCTTTAAATTATAACATGCATTCAATGAATCAGCAGATTAATAGGTCATCTAGCAAACATGAGTTTTACCTCCAGTATATAAAGAACAAGCACCTAACAAAATCTCATCAGATCACTGGTAAAATACTCCACACTGTACAAATAAAACATTTGTTTATCCTATTAAAATGTCAAGCTTTATTAACTAGAGGAGGTCACCAGCTAGAGTTTCAACACATATGCATGTTAACTTACTGTGGTATAAAGGTAAAAAAGAGAGTGTAACCAATATATCTTGACACAAATTTGTAGTCTCAAGTATTGCTGTTCTCAGGGGAATTAAGAGCTGAATGTAGTTAACATTAAGTTGCTCTAGAAGTCTGATGCCTGTGCAGTACATGAAGCCTGGCTCAAGGCAGTCTGTATGTACTGTGGCCTCACACAGGCAGCATGCTGAGCTAAAGGGAAGTGGGGTAAAGGAAGCTTATATTAAAAGTAAAAATAAAAAGTCACCTAAATAAGTTAATACAATCAAACACATTACTTGTTTCTCCCTTTTCTAAATAACTTTCTAATTAGAAGTTTTCACTTCTAATTTCAATGCAACATATAGGAAATCTTATATCAGTACATTGGTATAATGTATATCAGTAGAACATTTATGAATAGGTGAAAGTGGCTTTGCACAGAAACTTATTGATAAGCAAAGTGAGACTTTGTTCTTTACAAAATACCAAGAAAAAATCAGTAAAACATGTAAAAACAATTCTAAAAGTCACCAATTTCAACTAGTCCTGTTTCACAGAGAAGAAAAAAGCTGATGAACTTTCAGCAAATGCTCCCTGTAGGAGCATACTAACATTTCCTTTTAGAGCCTAGGATTAAGAGAAGTTCTTAAGTAGAGTTAGACTTGGAAATGGCAAGAAGGAAAACAGGAGACTAAATAAGGTCCCATACCACCATTTCCAAAGGGGCAAGGGTAGTCTGACATGCTCGTCATGCTGAAAAATTTTATTCTACAACTGTGCACATAGGTTGCAATGGTAAAGTTAAAAGAGACAGCATTAAAACGTGCTGTGTTGAGCCTTATTACTCACTGGAAGTTTTTTTCCCCAATATATCTCAAAATAGAAGAGCTGAATTTCTTCTGAAAGTCTAAGTATTACTAAAGGGTATTCACTACTGACAACCAGATGTATACAATTTTTATCTCACAGATATACTACACATGACTAGTGTCCAAGAGGTTTTATCCACCAGCTGAAGGTTTCTGTTATGATTTATAATCTCTGTGAAGAGTATCCATGAAAAGTAAAGGTAGACAAGTATTTTTTGATCTTGAGAAGATCATCCTGTTTTGTTATAACAAACAGAAAATATTTCTTTATTTGTCTCTAATACTATTTAAGAAATAATATACTGCCAAAAACCTCATGTATCTTGTTTTTCCCTTCACTGTTATTATTTTTGTTGCTATTATTATTGCTATTAATGACAATGATAATAATATTCTTACAATCACGGTAGTAATATTTTAATGTGTTTCAATTATTAAACTATTCTTATGTTAAGTCACAGGTTTTACCCTTTTCTGATTCCCTTTCCCATCTCACAGGGAAGGGGGGAGGGGAATGAGTGAATGACTGGGTGACACTTAGTTGCTGGCTGGAGTGACAAGCACAACAAAAACTCGTATTTGACAAGTGTGTCATATATTCAGAAAACAAACAAACAAAAAGCCCACAGTTCCATTTTATTGTACTTCCTCTCTAAATCCTTACTACTGTAGGCTGACAGCATCTGTAGAGTCTGTAGAAGGGCACAGTTCATAGCCAGACTTCAAAGGAGGGCTATAATAAAAGGGCAGCAGAAGGAATCATGGAACCTGCCCTTACAGAGGCATCATCAGCTAACAGCACACGAAGCTGCATCAGTATTCAAAGTGGAAAAATGTACAGTTGTCAAGTGCTAGTGACCTATTAAAAAAGAGGAAAAACTATAGAAAAAGAGCTTGTTACCACCTGGAGAAAACAGGTTTGATAGGTCAAAGGATCTTCTTGAGAGATGATGAACTTGAGACAGGTTTTGTGGCTGACCAAGGAAAGTCAAAAGGAGAATGAATACAGAAAAAAAGCACTAGAACTGCTTAGAGAAATCCATTCTGTGCAATAAAAATGAAAGCCCTGATGGGTTTAGAACAATACATCTGAAAATCAGAAGGAACACTGACAAAGTATTGGGAAGAGAATGATATATGTATATTCCTTCTTTAATATATATGCATATTTCTTTAGACCATTATAAAGAATGATTTTTCCATGAAGCTCTGTCTTATTTTTCAACTTTATTGTGCTCTCTAAGTAGACTTGTAAACTAGAGGATATGTGAAAGAGATAGCAGGGAACTTGTGAAACGACATAAGTTATTTGGAAGAATTGAACGTGTGTCTGGTAGGGCAAGCAAATGGGTTTAATTATGGGCAAGAAACCCAATTTTTAAAGTTCTGAAAAAGTGCACTTGATTAAGGTTTTGAGGAAAAGATAATGAGGACTAAAGAAAGTCAGAACTGGGTTTTACTCAGTTCTAGGGAAACTTGAAAACAGTGAATTGGATTTTCAGACCCTGGAGGGAGTATTTAATTAATAATTGAGAAAAATTAAAATATGTGAATGACATGTACAGTTTATTTTCCAAGAGACTTAATTAACAACACTCATATAGATATTGCAAAAATACTGTGGAATTATTTTTGTTATTTCTTTTCTATTGTTTAGTGTTCTTATTCATTATAAGAATATAAAATTAATATTTGAAATTTCTTTCTCTAAAATTAAAATTTAAAATTTTATTTTAATTGTGTTAGAAATTTTATTTTGATGTACTACATAGCTAGAAAGAAATAAAGAAATCAGACTCTTTTATGGCCGTATTGATTTGACTTTTTAAAGATTTTTTGCAGCATATTCTGTGGCCTAACAGCAGAAAATCATGTTGAAATGACAGTGCTTAGCATTGTGTAATCACTGCTTATGAGTATTAATAGTTGAGATCACAGCTTGACTGTTCCATTTAGCTGTAGTTCCTCATTGCTATTCATTATGAGCTGAAGGGTTGCAAGAGGGAGAAGACAGAGAAAACTAATTTTGTGCTGCTTTTCACCAATATCAGTGATTAGAAATCTTTAATCTATAAGCATGTTTCCTACAGTGCAAAATACACTGCAATGCAGAAATGGGCAAATTACTGCTTGCAAAGGAATGCTACATTTTGAAGCTATCTGGGAAAATGATGCTTGCTTGAGTTTTACCTGAAAGAGAGGAAAAAAAAAAAAGAAACTGCTATTCCTTATATAAGAAGTAAGGTATTTTTGTACTCAAGAGAATGGAGACACGAGAATCAATGAATTAAATAGTGGTGCTTTTAAGAATAACTTTTCAGCTACTGCTTGCATGCAACCTAGGGTACAGAAGAAAGTAGACCTTAAAATACGAAAGAATGGTTATCTACCATTTACTTTTTTTTTCCTTCTTGAACTTGAGTGAAGGGAAGGAATATATCCTGTAACTGCCTTGCTAGTCTTATTAAACTGAATACAATATATGGTTCAGGTGTGGTTTTTTCTCCATACAGATGAAGAATGTGTTTTTTACAAATTACATTCAAGGTATTTTAGTGAGGAAAATATGCTGCTCTAGTCCATCTTGAGACACAGGCTAAAACACTAACACAGCTAAGTCCTTCTTGTGCTTTGGATAAGGCAGCTGTGACTGGCTGTTTTGTTCAGGAAATGTAGGCACAGAATCTGATTAAAAAATAATTTATTCAGTATCTGATTTTTGTGTGATCAAGTATATGAATCTGCATATTTTATTCAAATAGACAGTGACAGTTAGGTCTGGATAGACTGAGTTCTCTGTAGCTTTGATTTTTTTTGACAGCAATGCAGAATATTAAGATTAATGTATATATCTATATAGTCACCAGATGTCCCTTTGTCCTTCATCACTACCTATTTATGCTGAAGTATGCAAAATACTACTGAGCACCTCTCCATGGTGTTTTTCACTATGATTGCTCTTTGGTGTTCATTTATGTAAAATTCATTTGAAACCATAGCTAGATCTGATTACAGTTTTGCAGGTAGAAAAAAATATACTGAACCTATTTACTCTTAGCTGTTTACAGGTCCTAAATTATGTCAGCAAGAGCACGTTTATGATTACATATTTTCTACAGATGATTATGCAAATGATGTCTCCATGCAGCTTACCATGCCTCCATTTTCTTTGTGATTCTTTAGGACAAATCTTCCTACACTTCATATCAGTTGTTTAGTTTCCTCTGGAAGTAGAGAAGAAATAAAGAATACATCTGAGAAATACGTTCCCCTGGAAACAGTTTATGCATGCCATTTTTTGCATTCCTTGACTCCCCAGAAAGAGATCTTCATATTGGCTGACAAATCCACCTGTAAGTTGTTTTATGAATAATAAGACAACTTACAGCTTTGAAAAACTGCTCTGTAAGGTTTTAATTCTTCTCCTTTTTTTTTTCTTTTTTTTTTTTTTAGTATTTAGTAAGACAGAAAAAAGATAAGAACTATTTCTTAGAGCTGTCAGCTCTACAGCTGTCATCCAATTCTTTATAACCCAGATCGTTGCTTTAGCAAATGATGGTGAATGTTCAGGTAAATTGAGTTGGTTATACATAATATTAAGAACTTTACCTGTAAATAAAACATTATGCCCTCCTCTAGATGCATTCAAGTGTCTCAATGCCTTTCCTAAACTGAGGGGCCCAGAACTGGACACAGCACTCAAGGTGTGGCTTCACAGTCTGCTGCCCAGCCACCCTAATCAATGTGCAGTTATGATCATTTGTCTAAAATGGCCATTTGTCCAGAAACATCTTTCAAAGGCTCACAACCCCTAACAGATTTTATCTAGTTTCTGTTTCAGACCTTTTAGTGCATCCAAGACCTGTTTTCCTAAGGTGGTCAAGCTGCCTAGACAAGTCCAGTTTAAAAGAGGATTCAGAGGTCAGAGTCATATAAACAAGCTTTCGCTTGTGTTGGATATTTCAAGTATTATCACAAAACTTACTCATCAAGAAGAGAGGTGAGATCTACAGTCTTCCCCAAAGAAGATTTTAACTGCTATAGAACTGTTACCAAGTTAAATCAACATTTTTTGTGTCCAGCAGGATGTCAAAAAAATACTTTTTTCTGTAATGTGGACATTCAATAAACTGTGGGGTCAATATCAGTCCTAAGTTCTAGATTTTGAAAAGGTAGATGAAAATTCATTGTTTCCCACTTTCATACAGAAGAGTGGGTAGGGAGTTTAGAGTTTTTACTGGATTATAAAACCTTACTCTAACTTTTCTATTAGAGATTGCTCTCTATTCCACATGGGATAACTTCAGTAATGCATTGTTTTTTATAAGAAGAAATAGATTAGTACTTTCAACTTTCTTTTAAAGTTGCTTCCCTAGAGCTAGCAATTGCTCCTGCAGTATTTCAAATGAATCTTTTATAAAAGTTTTATAACCCAGTCTATTTCTCAGCTTTGATTCTACAAAGGTTTCTATATTGAAATGCTTTCCAAAGTGCCTTCACAGGTCATTTGGATCTAGCCTCTCATTTTACTTAAGCTGTTATCTGAAAAGATAGTGGGAGCTGTTTCAATATTTTTCTGAATTCCAAATCTGCACTTTATCCATTGTAGGATTTTCGGTCATACAGACTGTGTTCATAGTTTCTCCATTTTCCAACAAATCCCAATCTACCAGATATGAGATAAATATACATTAGTAGATCTTCCTTGCTCAAGAAGTTGAAATGAGATTTTCAGACTTTGTGGAGGTTGTATTTACATGAGTCTCATGTTTTATTTCATGTCTAGAGAAGGCAATAGAAAGATTCAGACATCATTTACTTAATGATTTTATTTTTTTGTTGTTACCCATGTCTGCCTTTTTATTCTGGATTTTTTTTCTCTTTCAAATATGTAAAACATTATAATAAAGCTTTTTATACCTTCCTTTTGTGTGATGCTCACATCTGTCCCTTTAGTAAACAGACTTTGTATCCTGAAGGAATCCAAGGATGTCAGCTCTGTCTGTAAATTTAGGATTTGCTCTTTTTTTCATGTTACATGCAACATTTCATTTTTATTGAGAGTAGCATGAAAACAAAGCCACTCAGAAAGCCATTGCCCTTTTCAGAAGTCTAGTTTTCACCTCCTTTTTCTCATGTAGGTTTGAATGTTTTAATTTAATAGGTATGTATTTATATATATGCTCCTAGAGGGCAGGATGACCCACCTTCTGACACTGCAAACCTTTATTCTTTCCTCTTTAGTTTATGCTCCCTTGATAGTCTGCCTTTATGCCCTCTCATTTGCAGTATTTCAGTGCTCATTTCCCCTTTAGGTCTTATATAATATTTTTTTTTATCAGTACTGATAACCATTTTTCTTAAACACAATTACCTTTGTGTAATCTTTATTATTCTCTAACCTTCTGTACAACTTAACGTGTAGACAATATTTGAAGGTAGCTCAGATTTCACTGATAAGACACAGCTATTTAATTTCCTTCCTACACTTCAAAGGAGTGCTGTGAATTTAGAAAATACTGGGTTCATGCATATAAACTTACTGCTTGTAATTTCCTCTAATGCCCATCAGAAGGTGATCTGTTTAAGGGTAATCTTTATTTGTATTTGATATCTTTCTTCTCCCAGGCAGCATCTCTGTTTTCTAGTCTGGTGTTGATCTCACACATTTCTTTCATCTTAAGCTTAAATAGCTGATAGAATATTTTCAATTCAAATCAGGAACTGCAAGATTTAGATATTTCCAGCCACAACTTTAACATAAAAATGAGAGTTGAAATAGAGTAACATGAAGGAAAATAGTGCATTTAGGCCATAAAATTGTTTTCCTTTTTCCAGCTGATTACAAGCTAAGGAATTCTTCTGTATCTATTATCTTACATGTTTATCAGTATGTCACAAGAGATAGACAAAGCTACCAGTAGATGCCCTTTACACAAGGGGCCTTCCCTCTAGGCCATGTCTTCCACCCTCTAAGAGGACAACCAAACTAATTTAAAAATGGTTCCTTTTTGCAGTATGTGTCTATCAATATAAGTTGGTCACAGAAGGCATTTAAGGATAAATAGGGATCTAAGACTTCTCTGAAAATTTCAGCTTTATAAAATATGAAGAAGTAAGTTTGTTTTTTTTGTTTTTTTTTTTTTAATTTCCTAAGCCTAAAGGCTTTTGGATGCCACAAGAGAAGGAAAAGTAGAAATACAATAAAAATATATATATGGGTATATACAACTGTGTATAACATACATAGTGTTTCCAAAAGGCAAATGAAGTTACAAAATGTTGGAATTAGTAAAAAAATAATTGTTCAATTTTCTGACTCTGTATATATAATTAATAAGTATAATTAATAAGTATAAAACAGCTCATCAACTGGAAAGCAGAACACAAGAGAGCTTGTGAGAAAATATTGAAATATTCTTTTCATTCATATAGTTTTAAGCACAGTTTATCACAAAGTAATGATTACTTTAGAGAGAACCCACATTGTGGCCTGCAGAGAAGGGAAAATAATTTAATTATCTAGATGCAGAAATTGCACAAATATTGCAAAACCTACAGAGTGTTGGTATGCAAGATATCTTGCAGGTAATCTTTATAAAAGTGTAAACATTTCCACACAAAAAAGAATGTGCAACAGGATTGAAGCAGAGGGAGATCCCAGGTAGGAAATGATAAATCAATATGAAAAGCGTGGATAAGGAGATTGAAAAACTGCAAGCAGTTAAAACACATAATTAAAAAGAAGTGCAATCAACTCCCCATATTTAAAAAAAAAAAAGGTAATATTTAACAAGAGCCATGGCTAGGAATTGAAGACTAAAATTGATATCAGTAGGATATTACGAGAAATGCAAAAACTTAAATAATGCCATACAAATTAAAGACTTTGGATGGTTTGGCTGATGGAACTTTCTCTTTTATCAAAAGGCTGTCTTTTGGTGTGAGTTTTTTTGCATTAGTTTTGATTTATTGGTAGTATAAGATCCCAGGTTTTTGTTATTTTTAGTGATAATGCATTTGAATTTTTAAAAGAACAAAATAAAAAATTGACAAAAAGATAGCATCCACACTATCTTCACATCCATGCTTGTGAAGATGACCATTACGATTCCTGTAGTCATGGCCACTTTTTGAATGACATGAAAAGAAAGAAATGTAAACCACATGCTTGTAAAGTTCTTTGAAACTACTAAAACTGATCATTTAGCAAGGATAACATAATACTGATACTAGTTACACTACAACTTGGTACAGAAATAGATATTTTAATTCTCTGTGACACTTCTGTGGATCATTGCTTACAACCCTGTAAGCTAGATAGATTTTAAACACTGCCTGATGCTCATTTTAAAATGCTTCAAAGTAAATGGTATATTTTTCCACAGTTAAAAAAGCACTTATAAAATCTACCAATGCTTTCCACTAAACTTGCACTTATAAAATCTGCCTATGCTTTCTACTAAACTTAAATTATTGTATACTATGAGCTGTAAAACTCTCATAACTTTCTTGTACTCAACATTTAAAGAAGTAATGCTGTCAAGTTGCAGTAGATATGATATTACATTGTATAAAATTAACAAGTCTAGCAAAAATGCTAGAGATGTTGTAACAAGAAAACATTGTTTTTAGTTGTGTGGTTTTTTTTTTTCTTTAATAATGTGGTAGAGCAGACCTGTAAATTTCAGTTAGAGGGCACTCTGTGGTATATATTTATTTACTGTTCACTGCTTATGACCTGAAGGTGCACTTAAAACAGATGCAGGAATACAGGAATTTAGTTTCCATTAATTTGTTATCTAGGTTTTTGGAATTTCAATGAGCATTTCTGTTCTACACTCCTGAATTCAGAGGGACTAGAAACAAGTTTTATTTATATCTATCGATTCCACTTAACATTTAGGAATATTTTTACTTTTAATTTAGCTAATTGATACCTGCATTAAATATATAAAGAAATGCAGTGAAATCTAACTGCTAAAGCTAGTCAGTTATGAGCAATTATACCTTTTTAAGAATTGTTAAGAAATAACATTAGCTTGTTCCTCTGTTAAAGCCCTTTCAAGCATCTCTTTAAGATAGCAAACATAATCAAAACCACAATATTAAGGTTCTGAAGTTCTCTATTATTCAGTATTTCTGTTGGGACTACTGATGTGTAGAATATGTTGAATGATGGTCACTTTAAAAAACTTTTTTGAGGACCCTAATTCATATTTCCCCTCTGTTTTTACTCTGCATAGGAAAAGCATTGTGGACTACTACCTTTTCCATATGGTTAAGTTACATGAAAGTTTATATTCAAGTCACACTTCCACAGGAAAAAGCTGGTGTAGCACTCATTTAATAATATCATATAAGATGTATACAAATGTGAAAAGCAGTGGAATGTATTTTCTTGCTATAATACGTTTCTAATTTCACTGAATAATGGTCCTTTTAATTATCAGCAGTGTTAGCAAAACTGTGGCATAGCTCCAAGTCATAGCTCTCTACTCATTATCCAGTGATAGGAAAGTGAAAGATCATTAAATTAAACAATCTGCCTTATTTACATTAGTCGTAGAAGCAAAAAGTTCAATTCACCATAAGTGACCTCTGAAACAAAAATTTAAGAAATAGAATTTGTTGTGCAGATGAATGTCATGTAACTTATCTTTATATCTTAGAATATAAAGTCTATTTCAGTTTTTGAGGAGTAAAATCTATTAAATTAAAAAAAGTCTACAATCCTTCTAGTTGTGCTTTTAAGGATTCAAATTTAAGATTCTGCCAAGATATTTCCCATGATATCTTACAAGACATAAGAAAATGGGGTTTGTGTGGTTTAGCAAAGATTTAAAAACAATTCAGTGTGTGTTATCTAACTTTATATTTTAGGCTGATACTCAGATGGTACAAAAGACTTAATTTTTTTGTATAGCTGTAAGACTAATGTGCATATGTTATCTACATATACATATTTCTGCACACTGGACTTCAGTTATCTATAAGAAAAATGTTAGAGGGATGGAGCACCTCTCCTATGAGGAAAGGCTGAGAGAATTGGGATTGTTCTGCCTGAAGAAGAGAGCGCTTCAGAATGACCTAATTGCAGCCTCCCAGTACCTGAAAGGAGCCTACAAGAAAGAAGAGAGACATCTCACAAGCACACACAGTTACAGGGCAAGGGGGTATGCATTCAAACTGAAGAGCAGGTTTTGATTATATCTTAGGAAAAAAAAAATTCTTTACTGTGAGGGTAGTGAGGTACTGGAACAGGTTGCCCAGAGGATTTGTGGATGTGCCATCTCTACAAGTGTTCAAGGACAGCTTAGATGGAACTCTGAGCAATCTGCTCCAGTGGAAGATGTCCCTGCCCATGTCATGGGGGTTGGAAATGAATGATCTTTAAGATCCCTTCCAACCTAAGCCATTCTATGAGTCTATGACTCTGTGATTCTATGATTTTATATGCATACAGTCAGGAGAATCAGAAGTATAAATAACATCATAAACTGGCATCCCTATGGCCTGTGATGCAGCTGGATGATATATTTTTAAACCCTGTGCTTTCCCACACAGGCTCCAGTAGCCCCTTCAGTAGCACCAGACAATCCTGAAAGTCTGACATTATTTCAGACAGATCTGCACAGTGGTCCTGGATATTAAAGAGCACCTCAAATGTACTAGTGACCCACTCTATTAAATTACATCCCTTTTCTGGTGGCTGTTTCTATGTTCAACCTCATCTACACAGTACCACACAGACTCTGGGGTGAAGATAGTGCTCGCTGGAACCAGGTCCATCCTCGTCTCACAGGGACTACCCCTGCAGCCCCCGCCCCTCCAGTCAAAATCTTGACACCATCACCCATACCCTGGGTGACTAAAATTTAATAAAACCGGATTATTCAGGTTTATTTTCTCATTAGTCATGTTTAAGAAGAAAATTATCAAGTCTTGTCAAAAAAATTCCGTTTTTCCCTGTATTACATGGTCCCACATATGGTAACAGCATACAACACTAATGACAGAAAAATGAGTCAGAGAGATTGTACTGGGTTTGCTTGGCCAAGATTTGGTAAAAGGGGAGCTACAGGCATAGCTTTTGTGAGAAGCTGCCAGCAGCTTCCTCCATGTCCAGCAGAGCCAATCCCTGGTGGTTCCAAACATGCTGCTGGCCAGGGCTGGGCCAGCTAGAAGAGGTGACAATGCCTTTGTGATAACTTATTTAAGAAGAAAAAAAAGTTATTGCAGAGAGGTAATTGTGGACAGAGAAGATCAAAGTGAAAGTACATGACAGGAATCTCTGCAGACACTCCAGTCAGTGGAGAAGGAGTGGAAAGAGGTGCTTCACACACTGTAGTTGATTCCCTTGGAGCCCGTGGTGCAGACCATGGTGAAGAATCCATGCCTCTGCAACCCATGGAAAACCATGGGCATGGAGAGATCCACCTGCAGCCCATGGAGGAACCACACATCAGAACAGATGGATGCCTGAGAGGAGGATGTGACCTGGTGGGAGCCCCATGCTGCACCAGGCTTGTGGAGAGGAACCCATGCTGGAGAAAGTTTCCTGATAGAACCTGTGACTCTGTGGGGGACCCACTCCAGAACAGTCTGTTCTTGAAGGCCTGCAGGCTGTGGAAGAGTGACCCATGTTGCAGCAGTTCATGAAGAACTATCTGCCCTGGAAGGGACCCCACAATGGAGGAGGGAAGGACTCCTCTCCCTGAGCAGCAGGAGAAACCATGTGTGATGAACTGACTCTAATCCCCGTTCCTGTCTCCCTGCACCACCAGGGAGGCAGCACTGGAGCTGAGGAGGAGGGAGAAGGAAGCTGAAGGTCTATTTTTACATCTCATTATCCTGCCCTGATTTTGTTAGCAATAATTCAATTAATATCTTTAATTTAAATGTGTTTTGCCCATGATTGTATTTGGTGAGTGACTTCTCCCAGTCCTTTTCTCAACTCATTTCCCTTTGCTATATTTTCTCTTCCCTGTCCAGCTGTGGAGGGGAATGAGAGAGAGGCTTTGATGGGTGTCTGGCATCCAGCCAGGATCAACCCACTACAAAGGTCTAGAAGTATTAATTTTACCAGAGAAAAAGGAGGTGGAATAGATTAGTTTTCAAGTTCTAACAGGACAACCTCTGCTATTGTTTTTATGTATGTATGCATTAGATTTGAAAATATCAGCTCTGCGCATTTCTTGCATTATTGTAGTATCTGAACACCATCTGTTAGCAGAAGTATATGACTTTGTCTGTGTGCATACAAACCATTCAGACTCACTCTCCCTACCTTATCTTTTAATCTAATGTCCACCAGGTTACTGTTCCACAAGCAAGAGGAAATGGACATATGCTATAATAATTCCATTAAAACCTGAAGCGGGGACAATTTCATGTACAACACTATTAAAAAAATTAAATACTAATTTTATGTGTCTGTATTTTGTGGAGTATTTAGATCTTAGGAATGTTTTTTTTAAAATCTCTGTACTAAATTCCGAAGGGAAATACTATTTTATGAACCTGGGTGGATAAAAGTTTACCTGATTATTCATGGCAAGAAACGTCTGTATATATACAGAGAACTTTAGAGGCTAGTGAAACTTCCAGACAGAAATTTGAATAATTTAAAAATTTCAGAAAACTGTACTGAAGAATTAGTTAAATGAGAAATATTTTATAATTTCTTATTTCTATTTTTTCTCTATTATCCAATTTAGACACATTCGACTTTTTTTTGTTTCTAGAGGAAGGGTATAATACTGACACCTGTCTAAATTTAGCTCTACTGTATATGGATTTATCTAGGCTGTTATAGATATCTGCCTTTGGATAAGCTGAATTTTATTCAAAATAGCAAGTTAAAGGATGAAAAGAATCAACCTTTTCTTTCTGATACCTTTAATCAGAATTCTCTGTCCTAGTCCCCTCCTTTGATCTCTGTTGCGGATGGAAGCTGATGGTATCATTCTCACCTTTAACCCATTTTTGACTGCAACTATATGTTATTAGATGTGTTAGGCAGGTCTTGCTTAATGCTTATGGAAAGCTTTTGTATTTTATGTCCTGATTAGCAGTTGATTGAGATGTGGCACCATGCTAGAGATCACATCCTCTTTGGCATTCGACCTTGGGTTCTGCGCATCCTGAACTTTGCCCGAAACTGAAGAGGGGGCACCTCCCCAGATGATCACCAGAGACCTCTAAGAAGGCCCACACAGGCACAGTGAAAAGTGTTATGTAAGGCTATGCAAGCTAAATAATTATGCATTAGGTAGGAGGTAAAAATGTATGAGATAGGTGGGATTATGCAGAATTCCATGTATAAATTCTCTCACTTTATATTCCTCTGCATACTTTATTTGTGGAAAACATTCACCTTGCACCCTGCAAAGAATAAACAATATCTCCCTTCTAAACCTGACTCTGTGTTGAGAGAATTGCTAAAATATAGCACCACTTCAAGAGCAGGTGAAAGCTAAGTAGTATGCTAAGATAGGTCACCTCAAATAATATCCAAATACCATGTTTAGGAAACCAAATTGATCTCAAAATATCTCAAACAGTGTATATGTAAAAACCCTGAACAGTCTTCACTTACAAATCATTGAGCAATTTTTACAAAAGAAAATAAAAGTTAATAGGACAGCAAAGTCATTTACTTTAGAAGTGAGCTTAGTGAACTCGGAGGACATTATATTCTCTTAAAAAATATTATATTCTCTTAAAAAACTCAACACCTCCTGTTCCAATAAGTAACACAATTTTGCATTCATATATAGAACATAGCTGGGAACTTAGAAATGCTAGATGGTCAAAGGCAGAGTGTATCCTTCATTTTCACAGTAGAGACCCTTTGTTTTTCTCTTTTGCAGTATAAATATATCTCAGCTATGTTTATACTCTCAGCTATGATCAGGGCCTCACTTTTTCTCTTTCCCAAGCTGGAAATTGCTTCTTTTAGGATGGAAGCCACCTGATTCATTATAAATGGTTTCCTCAGGACAGAATCACAGAATATGTTAAATGGGAGGGACCTACAGGGATCATTGAAATCCAACTCCTAGCCCTACACAGCATCACACCGAGTGCCTGGGAGCATTACCCAAATGTCTCTTGAACCCTGTCATGCTTGATGCTGGGGAGCCTGTTCCAGTGTCCAACCACCCTCTGGGTGAAGAACCTTCCCCTAATATCCAGCATAAACTTTCCCTGACACAGCTTCAGATGCCATCACAGAGTTCCCGGATCAGTGCCTGTTCCTCCTCCTCCTCTTGTGAAGGTGTTGCAGACTGCAATGAGGTCTCCCCTCAGTCTCCTCCAGGCTGAACAGACCAAGTGACCTTAGCTGCTCCTCAAACAGCTTCTTCCTAAACCTGTCACTGTTTCATCAGCCCTCCTTTGAATGCTTCCTAATAGCTTCCTGTCTTTCTTACATTTGTGGCGCACAAAACTTGAGGTGCCACAATACAACCTCCTGTCCTCCTGCACTGGTGTGGCCTCACTACATAACTTGAGGTGAGGCCACACCAGTGCAGGAGGACAACCACTTCCTTTAAATATTTAAAATTTATAATCCTTTAGATGTGCTTATTTCTGTCTATTAGCCATAAAGACAGCCTTCGGTAGCTCAGATGGAGATGCTGGAATAATCTGCTTTTTTCAGATGAATCCCATACAAAATATCTTTCTGAATTCAAATCTGCTGCTAATTTTCATTGAAATAGGTTACTTTAACAGAAAGCAATGGTAGAATTTAGCAGAGAGCTAAAAAGAAACAAACAAACAAACAAAAAAAAAATTGTTAAAATCACCACAGAAAAATTAGCAGTAAGAAGACAGGAAAGTTAGACAAATAAAATACAGAAAGCTCACACCCCTTAAAATGAGGAGAAGTTACATTATACAGACTGGCCCTAATCTGCATAGTGTCCAACTGCGTTAAGAAAGCCAAAGTACTCATTTAAATTTTGAATAATTATGCACTTATGTTAAAAGAGCTCCAAGGGACTTGCTTTCACAGACTGGTTTTTTTTTTGTTTGTTTTTTTTTCACAAATTCTGTAAAAAAATCCCCAGGACAATTGAAATCCATACAGATAATGACACATACTCTAATATGCCTTCCAATAAGTAAATTTTAAAAAGACAAAAAAACTTCTACAGAGCCTCCCAAGATCAATAGTCTCTTTTTCTTCAGGGAAACCTTTGAGAAACCTCCTTTGCAGTACCTTGGTACCTGGAAATTAAAGATGGAATGTGAATGGGATAAAAGCAATAGGGAACTGCAAAATGCTCTGAGAAGCTGCTCTAACATTAAGGAGCAATAAATGTAGATAAATGCTTGATTTTTTCCTACTTATTTTTCTGCCCCCAGGGAGAACAAGAATAATGTATCAATACTAATAAGACTAGTGAAAAATAATTAATTCATTCTCAGTCAGGATGCTTTAAAATTTGACATAGATATTACCATCCCTGTTATGTCAATGGAGAAGCAATCATGGCACAAATATATATAAATGCCAAATGGAATAGAAGAATAGAAGAATAGAAATATTTTCCTAACTTCAGAATGGAAGTTAGGAAAATATTTGAACTTCCCTTCCTGACATTCCTGCAAGGCTATCCATTGCTTCCAAACAGTGATGCAATGTTTCAGGAAAGAGTATTTGGAAGCAGAAACTTCCATGAGGCTTTTTTACCCAATTTTTCCAGTCCTTATTTATTAGATGGTTATAAATTCTGACTTTCTTTTAGCAAATGCAATCTAAAATTCACTCTTTATCATAACTAAATACACAGAAACACATGGGAGAATATTTGGGCTTTAAGAGTTTTTATTCCTATTGAATTAATAAATAAGAAAGTAAACAGTAATAACTATGTCAGTAGTTCCTGATGGAATTCTCAAATAGTCTGCAGTTATGCTTCCAACTCCTGGTCAAACTGATTACCCAGCCCCAGTAATTAGTACCACTTAATGTAAAGTGCTGTTCAGTGTATTAGAAATCTCTTGTCAGAAGATGCCCTGGGCTGACAGCAGGGTGACCAAACTAATTCTCGCTTTTAGAACAGACAGAAATTGTAGGTCAGGGATAAGCAAAATATGCTCACATTTCAGCTGCCTCAATTAGATCTGTGTCTAGGATAAAAATGTCCTGTGGTTAAGTCATACATGCAACTGACCCTTTGCCTTCATGAATATGAATGCTCACAGAAAAGTTAAGCTGGGAAAAAATACAGCGGTAATTTCTCAAGAGTAAGTTGGCAGGCTATGCTCATTTATTTATTTATATCTTCTCCAGTCCTAATGCCTGCTTTAGGATGCATGGGATTTCTCTTATTCATACTTTGTTTAGAGATATTTAAGAGTATGCAAAATGCTCAAAATATTCATAAAATAATGCAGCTAATTTTTAACATAAAAATACCTTCAGAAAATGACCACAACTTTCCTAAAAACTACCTACTAGGCAAGAGAAGACTGTGAGATTTGTGATAGAAAAGAGTATTCCTGTCAGAAGTGTTTCTTCACATTTTTCCTTTTTTACTATAACACTAGTGCTTTTGACGCAACATACGTTTTGTATCATCTCAAAGTTCTAATCTTTGGAACAAGCCTAAAATCAACATTAATACTGGCCCTGTAAAATAGCTTTAAATTAATAAAAAAACCGGATGGAAAATACATTCTTAGAATCAATACTGAGGGAAAAAAATTAATATTCCTAATACTGAAGTGATTAGTTTTTTGGTTTTTTTTTAATTTTTATTTTTTATTTATCTCAGGGAGAATAGGTCTATGTTATTTGAAATAAGTTTTAAAATGCCAGCCTCATAAGAAATGACTGAAACCTTGGTACGTTAATCAATCGAATGTAATATTTTGGACCTTGGTATTCAGAGCTAAGGATATCATATTGTTTAATATCATGATTTTCAGTGATGCAATTCCAATTGCAGAAATGTAGATAACTAAAAAGAAAATGGATAGTAAAGTGAATTATTTCATAATGTTGAATTGGCCTTTCTCAGTGAGGTCAAAAAGCAGATTGTAGGTCAAACCATAAGTATAGATACATTTATATGAACAGTTTTAATATATTTCAGACACATTAATTTATATACAGCTTTTCACTGTTCTGAATAACTTTAACCTGAAGGGAGTCTACAAGAAAGGCGAAGAGGGCTTTTTCACACCAACGTGCAGCGATGGGACAAGGGTTAATGGCTTTAAGCTGAAGGACGGTAGGTTTATATTAGATATAAGAGAGATGTTCTTCGTTATCAGTGTGGTGCAGCGCTGCAACAGGTTGACTAGAGAAGTGGGAATGCCCCATTCCTGGAAGTGTTCAAGGACAAGTTGTTTTGGGCTCTGAGCAAACAAGTCTATTGGATGACATCCCTAACCATGGCAGGGGGTTGGAACTAGATGACCTGTAGGGTCCCTTCAAATCTAAACCATTCTATGAATCTGTGGGCATAAAAACAGAGCATGATATTGAATTCTGAATGTCATTCTACAGGAGTGATTGTAATTAATATTAAAATACAGCTTTTTGTCTAATGAACTGTGAATAATCAAGTTTTATTTAAAAAGCCCTAATTTGTTTAGGTACATGCATTGCCTAGTTATCCAATTATTGCTGCAAAATTAAAAATGGGGAAAGTCAAATCTGTTAAATTAGGAAGGTCACCAAAGTAATTAAGACTGCTGAAGCATATTATTAATACTTTACAGTAGGTGGGGCACTGCTGAAATTTACCTGCTTTTCCTTGTTATGTAAATGATGGGCTTTTGTACCATCTGTGTTTAAATGAGTTAATTTACAGATAAAAGAATTGTAAAAGAGAAGGCAAGGTTCTGAGCAAGAAAATTCTTATCAGCAATAAATAAATTAAAGCTGTTTTCTTTACCTATTGAGATTGTGCATTTCTAATTCTACGTTGAGGATGTTGAAATTTTTTACCTGTGGTTCAAAAGAAATAAGATAACAGAAAAAAAAAAAAGAGCAATAGCGTAATAGGTGGAGAAATTTGCATTGAGGATGAAGAGAATGATAAGCATACTCCTGTGGCAAATTTATGTTTCTGGCATTTAATCAAGAACACAGAATTTAATGAATAAGAAATAAGCCACTGTGCCCCTCCAATCTTAACCAGAGTTAAATTTTGGTTTACTATTCCTACTTTGGTGTTGGTATTTTGCATTTTTGACTACAGGAACAAAACAGAGTTTCAGACATATATATTAGATACTCTGTGAAAAATAACACCACTAATTGCTTAAGACACATCAGCACCTAGAATTTTAAACAGTTTGGTACAGGGAAATAAAGAGTCTTCTATATAGAAGACTTCTATATATCTATTCTATATAGAATTATATAAGGTAACCATTAGGGAGTTGTACAGATATTTTACTAATGCCATCCTGAAACATTTTCATATATCACCAGTTGGTGTAGTATCAGCCACAGAAATAACTATTACAGATATATGGATGTGTACATTAGCACCCATTACCATACTATTTAGTTTTATTCAAACAGTAAACTAACTCCTAATGTATAGGAAATGGAACATAAAAAACAAGGAAACCAAAATTAAAAAAAAAAAAAAAAGAGAAGGCCATGGTAGAAGATTTTGAAGCTGATAAAATCAGAAAAGGTTAAAGTGAATATTTGCATGTGCATGCATATTTATTCCTGTCCTTCCAACTTTGACACTTGTGCCGTGACCAATATTCATGGCCAATCTTTACATCTTTGAAGGCCTAAAACCAAGTTGCTAAATACCTATGATATTTATTTAATTGCATGTTAAACTATATGACATTTCAGATTCAGGATCACTCTCAGTTGACAGGCAACATAGGCCTGAGTTTTTTAAGATTGGCAGGAGTTTTAATCTGCTGGAGGGCAGGAAGGCTCTGCAGAGAGATCAGGACAGACTGGATTGATGAGCTGAGATCAATTGTATGAGGTTCAACGAGGCAAAGTATCAAAGGTTGTTGCACTTCAGTCTCAACATATGCAACAATACAGCATTTAACTAGAATTTATTTGTTCCCCCAGTCACATGTCTGTCACATGGAGTCTCTTAGAGGCTCCATATTCAGATTATTGTGATCTTGGGAATATTAGTTCCTCTCCTCTCCTCTCCTCTCCTCTCCTCTCCTCATCAAGCCAATTAGAAGAATACTTAGAGATACAGATGTTACATCATCAAAGTGAGGATGAAAAGCTTAGAAGAATGACTGCCTATCAGACATCACGAACCAGGTGACCTAGAGACTGTCACAAAGTACATTCATATATTATGATTATTGAGCTCCTCAGAAACACAAAAGTGGTGTTCAATAAACATTGTCAAAAATGTTAGTCATTAACACAACCTGCCTATTTTTGCAGCCTTATCAATGAAGAAGGTAAAAAGTCAACAGTAACCCATTACAGACTACTGTACTTTATATATTCTCAGTATTTGCTAAATACCTACTCTCATCCTCTTATCTTCCCACATTTTGCAATGGAAAAAGTATGCAGCTTGAGTTTCTCTTAGTCTTTTCTTTAGACAGTATTTTTATAATGAGAAGATACAGGAAAACTGAAAAAAAAAAGTTACATTCACCCTGAAAGACTTTAGCTTACTTGGTAATTATGAATGGAAATTACTTTTCTTATAAAAAATTATAGAATGGCTTCAAATGGGCTAGCAATTTAAGTCATCTTGGAAAAAAGTTATTCCACTGGTGGGAGAGCTAGATACCTGATCAAGTTCAACCTTCAATCACAAAGAGAAGCTAAGGACTTATGATTTTAATGTTTTACCCACCAAAATGCACTCAGAAACAGCTTCACGGTATTAGTAATTACCTTTCTTGTTCTATGATCAACAAAAATTCTCAGCAGTAGACCTGTCAGTTGTCTTGACAGACCTTTTTTCACAGGAATGCTCAGTGTTCAAGATTTTATACTCTTAAGCAATCAGTAATGTTCTGATTTCTTCCTGTAAATTTGTAAATGTGGGTTGATCTCCTGTTGCATGTCTATTGCTTGGATGAGTTGAGAAACAGTTGAAGATTACATTAGAATACTGAAAATCTAAATCTAGAGTCTTGGAGTCAACATTAAGTCTTTCTAAAACTGTGGACGCCCAATAGTCTTAATTTTGTCATTGTGTTTTGGTTTGGTTTTGCTGAATGGCTTTGAGGTTTATACCTATCAGTGCATTTAAGAACTTTTAATGTCATGTTTGATGAAAATGTAAGGCACAGTATAGAAGTATAAAGTGTAGCAAGAAATAAGATAAGATATAAATGTATTAATTTAAATCTCAAAACTTTAGATTTTCTTGCAATCTTGTTTTTGCCTTGTAAGTTATGTTAGGAGAAAAAAATCTCATTGTGAAAATCTCATAGTCTTTGTCATTACCTAATGTTTTACTTGTGTTTGTTACTTTCCTTTCAGGGCACATCATTCTCTCTCCTTAGAGATATGTTCAGTTTTCCCTCTACATCTGAACAAAATCTTGAAGCACAAGTAAAAGCCTTATAATAGTCATCAAAGCTTCATAAACACATGAATGTTTAAGCTGAGCATTTCTTTGAGCACCAGTACATTGTCTACCATCCTATAAACAGAGAAATAGGTATTTTTGCTGTGATATAGAATCATAGAGTAGTTTGAAAAGGACCTTTTAAAGATCATCAAGTCCAACACCCCTATAAGGAGCAGGGACACCTTCAATTATGTCAGGTTGCTTGGAGCCATGTCCAATCTGATCTTGAATGTTTCCATGGATAGGGCATCTCTGCTTCTGGCCAACCTGGTCCAGTTTTTTAGCACCCTCATTGTATAAAACATCTTTCTTATAGCTAATCCAAATCCACCCTTCTTCAATTTAAACCCATTACCCCTTCTCCTAGCACAACAGATCCTGCCATCTAACCTTTATTCAATGTTTTTTCCAGTTATCTGAAATATCTTCTTTTAACTAGACCTACAAGTGGATGAGGATATTTGTAAAATCCCAACAAAAACAGACACTGCTCTTAGATCATCTTTGGACTTAATGGTGGGCAGTGTTTTAATGTGTGGAAGCCAATTATGTTTGTTTTACTTGTAAATAGGGACAGAGCAGGGTTTTTTTCTGACTTGAATTTTAATAGGATCTCTATCAGAGACCAAATTTATCTATTTTTTTTAGTTGTTGCTGGAACGCAGCACCAGTGTTGTCCAATGCTATTCATGGTGAAAATTATACTAAATTCTGGTTATCTTGTAATGTGATTTTTGAGGCCCAGGCATACCAAATCAATAGCACAGATAGTCTGTACTTCTTATTAAAGGAAAGTTTTTAAGCAGGAGTTACTAAGTAGGATAAAAATGGCTCTGTTGTGAACAAAAATCTATCTTGTTTTTCTTTCACAGTCTTTCTTGCCACTGAGACAGCTGGCAAGATAATATCATTTAAAGTGACAAACAATTATCTGTCATCATTATCTGCAATGATCTCAGGAAAGTTAGAAAAATGGGTTTGTATTTTCTCAAAAGTAAATGGCAGGAAGGTAGGAAACCTACATTAAAACAATTTAAAGTATGAGTTCCACTACCTGCAACAGAAAAAAAAAAAAAAAGTCTATTTTTGTTTCACAAAACTCTGTAGGTAATGCAGCCTGGTTTTGCTATGAAATTTCTTGAGTGAATTGTCAATATCTGGAGGATAATTGAAATTTTACAGTCATTTCTAGTGAGAATTTAGAGCTCAAACCACTTCTAATTAAAGTAAGTGGAAATATTTTCACTAAGCTGAGAATGAAACAGAAAAGGTCATTCTCTTATATCAAGCAATATATTGAATGGTATGACAGACATGCTAGCATTAATTTAGATTTTTATGGAGAAACAAAAAGGCTTGGGAAATCAATGGTCTATATATAGAGGAAGGACAGAAAAGAAGTAACCTGGGAGAAGTGTACATAACTGGAGGCTAGTCAGAAGTCTTCTCTGGAAGAAAAAAGCTAATGAAATAGATTCAAATTCATGTTGGGAATTTGTTGTGGACCACCAGATAGAAAGTACTGTAAAATGGCCTGTGAAAGCAAAAGAGTTTGTGATAAAGGAAAAATAGTTTTGATGGGAGATTTTAATTATCTTGATGTAAACTGGCATGAATCTGAAGTAAGACTATAGTTAGACAAATGACTATGCATAGTACTTTGAGGTTCCATCTCAGTTTTTCTCCAAGTGGCTCACACATCAAATTTCCTCATTTTGCAAATCAAAATGTTCCCATTTCTCATTTCTTAAACCTAAATTCAATGCCTAAAAATCAATTTTACAGTCTTACTTCTGCTATGACTAGTTATCCTTGAAAATCATATGTCAAATAGAAATTCATGATGAACACATCACAACCACAGATGCTTCAGTACTGAATTGTTCATACAAGAGGGTAAGCTTCTTTAGAAAGTAACACAAAGCTACTGATAGGAGATGGTAAAATGCAAATTCAGGGCAAAACTTTTCTGAAAATTATTTTATTACTCTAGACAAAATTAATCCCACCTAATAGCAAAATTGGCAACTCTTCCATGGATGCAATAAATTACTTTACCCAAGAACAGTTTGCTGCATATGCAGCCATATGACAGCCTTATTCACTTTTAAATCTGAAGAATGTAGAAGGCATGAGGTCAAGAGAAACTTAGGAAATTAGTCATGATCTCTTTCAGTTCTGAATACAAGAGAGCTATTGAATGAATAAATAAGATGCCCTAAATCCTGAAGGGGACAAGAAAACTTTCAAAAGTTGCAAGATTCATTTAAAAGTAAATTTTTTATATGTAGATAAAAAAACATGGCAGATGAACAGAAAACATATCTCTGAAAGTTTATTTTGTCTACAGCAGAGTGTAGGTGGCTTCCACTGCAAAATAATGCTTCACATAATTGGGTCACTTGCTGTGGAATTTCAGTTGGAAACAATCCAAAGAAAACTCCCATAAGTTGAGGTGTGCTTGGTTTAGAGTTTAGGAACATATTATTTTGGTTATTCACAATGAAAACAACTTTAACTCTGATAGTAACTTAAAAAAATGAGGAAAGAAATGATCAACTCAATATGTAAAACTAGGATGCTTGTCAAAACAAAAGATATTTATCCACATAAAATGAAGCTTCTTTTTTCTTTTTCTTTTCTTTTTCTTTTTCTTTTTTTTTTTTTTTAATTTTCCTGGGAAATGTATGTATTATTTTCATTCTAAATAAAACGACACTTTTTAAGTCATAATATTTAACCAGTTGAAGATTCTTTTCTATACAGAGTTACCTCATTCACATATGTGACTTACCCAGGCATTCAGAACTAGTAGTAATAAGCCCAGTATTTAGCTCTGAAGCTGTGGAGTATTTGGGAGCTTTTCACTGTGACCTTTCTTGTTCTGTGTTTATAAGAAATTACTAAGCAAATTCTGATGATGGATGGGCTATAATAGTTTCAGATTTGCTTTGTTTTGTCTTTTGAAAATGATTTAGAGGATGGTGATAATTTGATGTGCACTGCTAATAATTATTTTTTTAGATCCCAAAGATTTCAGGTGTATTAACAATAGTGTAATCTTTGCTCAAATACAAGACAACACACCAAAGCCACACCCTAGAGGGAACTGGTGCTGGTCTATGAATTTTCAATGCTCATAAGAATAATAGCTAAATCTATGTATTAAATCTCAAATACTCTATAAAATCAACAACAACAAACACATCATCATCATCAACACCATCATCATCATCAGAGCCCATAATCATTTAAAAACACTAACAGATCCAGTAAGTCTGTCTGGATTTTGATGGCAAAACAAATATTCTTTATAGACGGTATAGCTGTATTCTTCAGGTCCTTCAGAGCACAGGGTTTGAGGAATTAGCCCTGCCTAGTACATATAAAAATTTCCCAGGGAAAACATGAAGGAGTTGAACCATTTAGGTTCTTATGGATGTTCAAGGGGCTAACAATCCCAAATTCTATCCAAGGTCCTTTGTGGATTTTATCCCTTATCATCTAAATCACTTTTCAAAAAGTGTTATTCCAGTATTTACATAGGAAACCTTCTCACAAACAAAAGCATTTTCAAATATATTGTAGAAATAAATTAATGATCTAAACTCCACATATAAAGGTCTGTGAGGGAATGCAGAACAGCTGCAAATTCAAAATGAGATCAAAATTAATAAGATAGCCACATAAAAATTGTCCTCCATTTTTCAGAATCTGATTTCAATTCAGCTTTGAAAAAAGATGCATCTCATGCTTTAGCTTTGATATATTTTCTGGGTATTTCTGAATTGTGGTCTATGCTTGAAACTGTGCTACTAGTCAGGTATCTTATGCAATTGTTTCTTTCATCCTCACACCTTTTCTTCAAAGTAAGGTAAAGACACATCTCTTTACACAGCTTCACGGAAAAAAATCAGCAAGTAGTAAATAGAAACAAACACTGCTACATGTTAAATCTCTGCTCATAAATGTTAATAACACGACCTTAAAGTTACTCTCCCAGTTCCTATTCAAGGACGAGTTTGTGAAGACAAAAGTTTAGCAAATCAGTCTACTCTTTGCAGGTGAACATGGACTTGAAGAGCCTTGGGATTTTTATTCACATATTGGTTACATCTTGAGTGTTGTCAGTACAAGGCTGAGATACACATCATCCTCACCTATTAACCTTCCCAATCCAAAGACTGTACGGAGAAAACTGTAAAAAAAGTGTAGAGTAGTCAACACAAAATTAAAATTGCTGGAGAAAATCCATAATTCTGCTGCATTGGCAAAAGTGAAACAGAAGCTATCAATGCAAAGCTACATGGGCAAAACAATTTGGGCTTTGGTTTATTTTTTTTTATACATACTGTTCTATTAAAAAAAAGCACTTCGTAAATAGTAACTAAGATTGTTGCAAACAACAGAGAAGGTTATACAATTCTTAATGTTTCAGATAAAGTATTTGGCTTTTCCAAAGCATTCTTCTATCAAAACACCCACCAACATTAACTTTACACTGAACACTGAATCTTTCAGATTTTCATCCATCTGCTGAGTGGGAAATAAAGAGCTCCTTACTATAAGTCAATGAATAAAATTTTGTCTTCCAAATTAACAAATTAAAATCCAGGGCTATATACTAAAAACTTTCCTTTATAGCCTTGCAGAGAAGATGCAGAAGTAGCATGCTATATTGTTTTTAAAAAAAAAAATTAATTTTTTATTCATTTAATATCAGATATATGCTTCAGTAAAAGATTGCTATTCTAACTATATTGATATAACTATCATATGTTTGATAGTATCAATTTCTTACATTCTTCTCAAATTACCAAATCAGGCTAATGCCTGAAAACTAGCTGGTTTCACTTTGTTAACCAGCCAAAAAAAAAAAAAAAAAAAAAATCTTAAATACTTCTCTTAAACAAATAACTGGAATTCAGTGAAATTCATTTCTTCTAGATATTTTCTCCAAACATCATGGATTTCAGGGAATCATCATATGATTAAATTTAAAAATAAATCAACGTATAATTTAAATAAAATATGAGTAGTTTTCTTTAACTATACAAAAAAGTTTCTCTATAATCTTTGAGTAAAAATTTAATCTAATTTCACCTTCACAGTACCACATTCTTAGATTCACCTGAGAGAAGTGGACATTGATTCATTGCCTAATTATTGCATGAAGATAAATAGGACAGTGAAGCCAGATATTTTGCGAATTTATGTATGCTTTTATTCTTAACAGTGTACTGCAATGTGATTGCTTAAGTGGAAATTTTAATCTGAAAGTAGATTCTTAATTTAGAGAATGCTGGCAGTTTTTTTTACAGTACAGTAGAGGTAGGGCTGAAACAACGACCCAGCTTCAGAAGGAATTTAGCGTGTCTGGGAATACTATTTCAACCTACTGTTTCTGGGGCTTTGTTACTATGGATACCATTGGTTCCTTTGGTTTATTAATGCTCCGGGACATAAAATAACACCCTTCAAACATATAGTAACCATTGCAGTGTACTATGGTAAGAGCTAGACATTACAAACTCTGCAAATAAGGGCTTGTTTTGCTGATGCAGGACTTATGTTAGGCACTGCAAAGACAATTATTCTGAACAACATAACCCATGAAGCAAATCTGTAAACAAAGCCATTTCTGGGGACAGATGGGATTTTACCTGGAAGGTTTCTTGTTGAATCATTAGATTATGATTATTAGTTTTTGACTGAAACGACTGCAAAACACACATGTTATTCAGTTTTAACTCAGCTTTGGCATCCTCCCTCTGTTAGATAACTCACTGCTTGCCAAGGTCAACTTGGCCATGCTCAGAAAATTGCAGCAGATATTCAATTTCATTCCTAAGGTGAACATTATATTCCCAGAAACCGGTTGCATTTTATGGCAGAATTTTATTAATGTTTCTTATGTCTGGAAGATGGGTTTTCTGAGAGGTTTTTTTTTCTTCCCAGTAGCAGCCTGTTCCCAATCTCTATGCCTGTGTTTTCAACTCACTGCAAAAGATTATTTTCTGAAGCAGCTGCAAAAAACTGTTCTCTGCTTTGTGCCTTATATATCTGTCTCCATGACTGCTGTAACTGATCATATCTGACACTACACTGGCCCCCAATGGCAGGCTTAGGACAGTAAGGCCCAGTCTGGACTCTTGCTATCCATTAGCTTTGTGCACGGCCAGTTACACTTTGGGCACTTTCTTTGGAAAAAGACAGGATAAGAGACTTACATATCTTGTTTGATTTTTGTTATGTATGCTCCAGAAGCAGATTGCAAGAAGAGGATAACTGCTATTTACCAAGGACCTGGTAGAATCCTGGGTAAAATTACCCTCTAACTCATCTACATTGTTGATATTTTGGATGCAACTCAATTTTTCATGCCATGAAGTCCTTTGAAAGGTACTGTGCAACAGGTCTGTAGTGTACAGGATCATGAAAAAGTAATCAGGAGAGAGTTTTCTGCTCTTAAAAACTTGTTAAGGGCAATAAAGAATGCACCTTCTACTTCACTGGTATGGTTAACAACCTTTCATTGGTTTATTTGCTGTTTGACCTGTATAACCAAAACTGAAACAAACAGTAACATGTAGTCCAGTTAAATATTTTCATGGGTCACCTGCCTGCAAATAATACAGGAAAGAAAAGAACTAAAACTTTCCTAAGACTTATCAGCTCTGTCTTCAAATTTTCTTGACATAGTCACATGAATATGCACAACTAAAATTGAGTCAAAGCATTAAATTGTTGATAGATATCAACGCCATGACTTTTATTTTAAGTTCCAAACTAAATATAACTTTGTATTTGTGTGTCAGTCCAGTACCATGGCTGAAAAAATTGTTGCATTTCATATTTTTATCCAAACTTGGATGTATATGTTAAATAGATCACTTTAAATCTATAAACCAGATTTGTATTCACATAAAAGTTTTATACAATGACTATGGTCTTTATTAATTTTGAACCAAACAAAACCTATCATCTTTCCTGTACAGTGCAAAAATAAAAAGAGAATGTCACTGATTTCATTATCATGTGTCTGTCATACTCTGAATAGAAGCTGATAACAAGCAAAGCAGTTTCAAGGGACTGAGTTTTTACTGTCACTCAAATAAAATTAAGATTAAGGACCTAATGCAACAGTGAAGGAAAACACTACTTCAAAAAGAAATCTGAATATAACTTGAATTAAATAGGAAAAAGGCATTAAAACCACATATTACTCATAAAATCAAATGCAAAAATTTAGATTCACCTAAAACTCAGCTGCAAAAAGTACTAGAGGAAAGTGATATCACTTTGGCATTTTACACAGAGTTTTGATTTTATTAGATGTCTTTAAAGATAATACTGTGAAAAACTTACTGGTTTTTTTTAGTCACAGCTTTTGTCTTCCTTAAAAACTAAGTATAAACTTCCATGCCATAAATGTATATATGGAATATAACTTTAGAATATTAATTAATTTTATTTCACTGTAGTGCCAGTAGAGACAGTTTTAATTTAGCAGCATAATAACAGATATTTGTAGATTTATTCTTAACATCTTGCAGCAAACCAAGACCTATCATCCCATAAAAGCTTTAGTAACTTATTTCAAAGCCCAGTATCTTTGTCTAGATTTTTAACTCAGCTGAGTTTTCTTACATTGCTTATGAATAATATTAATATTTTTCCTTATTTTTCCCCAAAATGGTGTAGACTAATAAAGCACTGTGATCTTCTTTGTGATGTTGAATTAACAGACTTCTCCTTGTCACAAGTGCTTTATACTAGGATAATGCTTAAGGACCTGTATTAAGCTTTATTCAGCAGTTCAGCCCACTGTTATGACAGGATGATGTTTTCTTATTTCATCAGAGACAATCTGCTCAAATTCTTCTCTTTACAAGCACTTCACATAGTAAAGCCTAACTTCATAATTTCTATTATTGAAAGAAGCAGTGGAATTATCAGCCATAAGCATCCTTCAATGTCTGAATCCAAACATAGTTAGTTACTCTGAAACCAGTATTGCCAACTAAATGATACAACACACAATTCTTTTTCCCCTGTTGTCTTTTATTCTTTTATGAAACTTTGTGTATTTCTGTACTGTAAAGAGAACTTTTAAGATGTTAATCTATGTTAAAAACACAACAAAACCCCCATTTTTTTCCCCTTAATATAGTGGAATACAGGCAATATTTTTGTTCTGGTTCTGACTTGCAGGTTGTTTTGTGGTTTTTTTCAATTGTGTGACTTGCATAAAAGAAAAGTTAGCTCCTAAGGGAAACAAGACTGTTATAGATGACATAATGAGAATGGTCTTAAAAAAGTTTTATTTGAAATGTCATCAGCACACTACATCGCTGTCCTACAAAACTGTAATGCATGAACACTTCAGATTCAATTTATAATCTTAATTTCTTATCTTCTGTTTCCTCACTAATATTCAAATTTTCTATCTTTTCAGGCGTCACCTCCAATCTGAGTAATGACATCTCAAAGAGAAGGGAAGAAAAACAAGCCCTTAGTCTGAGGAGGTAGATGAATTATTTCTGGAGCTGCAAAAAAGGAAAATGAAGAATTAAGAGAGTGGCAGAAAATGTAGGTTAAGAAACTGTGTCAATAGGTAATAAAGGAGAGTGACAGTCATAGTAACTGTAGAGTTCACATAGTGAATATCAGATACATAAATGATGAAAGACAACTCTGGGTCCTCTGGCTACAAGTAAAATGTCCTTTCTCCACCCATCCCCTGGAGGTGGTAATTGGTCTTTCATATCCTTTCATACTTTCTCACTTTCTCCAGTATTCTCTCATACTACTTCTTCTCAAAGAAGTAACTTGTGCCTTTAATTGGTATAAAATTAATTTCTACGAATTTGAAGACAAAAATATATTGCATTATTTTTCTAGTCATTAGGAAGAGGAAATGTGTACATGCAATTTAATTGTTTTACTATGAAAAATATGATCAAAGGTAAAATGAAATATAATTATGGCATGTGTACAAACTGTCCTACTACCCTCTTTCTTCATAAGCGTAGAAAAATATTTCAACACCAAATGAAGAGTTAAGGAGCTATCAAAAATTTAAAAATGCAACCCAAGCTTTAGGTAATGAATTTTCACAGATTTTCATGAATGTTCTTAATTTGTTTGTTTGTTTTAATTCTGTCTTGTATTTTTAGTTGCAAAGAATTTCCAGAAGATCTCCTGTATTGCTAGTTTTCCTGACATTCACACTGCTGTTGGATTCACTTGGCTGCTAAATTACAGGAGTGTTATGGTTTAGGATTGGCATTCTTCAGTTTAATGCACGTTGCTCACTCCCCTCACCTATGTGGAAACACAAAAGGCAAAGGTTACTGGTTGAGATAAGAACAATTTACTGGAAACAGCAATGAGATAAGGAAACCAACTGTGACAGCAACAATATTAATTACAAAAGGTGTAAGACAAAGGAATGATTTACAGTGAAAGCTCACAACAATAAACAAATATCCGTCTCTGCTGACAGGTTTCTCCATGAGAAGGAGCTCTGGAAGAGAGTCCCTTCTCCCCCTGCCTCTGTCAATAAGTCGGTATAGAATAATGCCTTAGTCATTCTGCCACCCAGCTGCTGCAAAAAAATTAACTCTGTCCTGGCTGAATCCAGGACAAAGAGCTATTTATTTCTTTTTTATTCTTCTGCCTGTAAAAAACCTTGACCAGCAGTATATAAAGCATAAAACACACAGGCATTGAATCACAAATAAGTTAAATATCAATTACCATCACATTGATTCACATGGCCACACTGCAACAGCTCTGTTTGTAAGACACCAGTAAATACAATACTCTGATAGCTGGAAATAGTTATAATACTTACAAATATATGAAGAGATTTGTCTTTAAACCTTCATCACTTAGTACTAGTAGTGACATTGTGCCACTCTGTTTTCTACCTCACTGGCCTGGATTTTGTTGTCTGCATGGTGAGCAGCATTTATTTTGCTCATATCTGAAAGGAGGAAAAAATAGTTTCATTAGCTAATTGAGATGTATTCATAAAACACACAAAAATTATGTAACATTTTATTATTTATGCATCACAAGGATGGTGCATGGCTAGGAAAATTTAATTTACAGGTCAGGTAATTCTGGAAATCTCATCCAGGGCATAAACAATTTTACACCTTAATATTAGAAGAAAGAAAAAACCTGATATATAGCAAACAACTTACCTCTCTAATTCGTTCCCAGTTTTTAGTTGTATAAACGTAACATAAATGTCAGTTTATTCCTGGCCTTTCTTTTATAGGAAACAGGCTAGTGCCCTTCAAACTGAAACATGGCATTTTATTCTAAGCTGTTGTTTATTCAGTGGCTGACCCCAATAGATAGTAGAGGTTGTTTCATGCTGGGTTCCCTGTGTCTGCACACTATTTTAATACTATTTCTGCAGACTTTGAAGTGTACAGCATTCCCTTATGCTGTTGCAACACAGGGAATACAAAGCAAATCCTCACTTTCATGATATACACACCTTTCTGATGAGCCAGCTGCAGCAAGTATGTTGCTTTTGAGTTGCTCTAGTAGTTTCACTTCTCTAAAATAGCACTACTGACATTTCATGGTGCCATGTTTTTCATAGGTTTGTCCATACAGAAGATGATCCAGAATCCCTTGCATTTAATTGATTTTAGAGATCCCCCCCCAAAAATGAGTTGTCAGAACAATCACCTCTCATATATTCACATAAAATATTTTTTCTTTCTAAATAAATTTCTTAAAGGACACAAAAGGACTAAAATATATATTAAGAATTCACAGCCTATTTTCAAAATGAAGGGGGCAGCAGCAAGAAACTGGTTATATGAGGAATATTAATTTCCAGAGCAACACAGATATTGATAATTCAAATTTCACAGCTTTTTTCCTTATGCTTCATTTTTCCTGAAGTATTGTCTAAAATATCTGCCATCCAACATCAGCAATGACCCTTCACATTCTGGTGGGATTAATTTCGACTCTTGACTGGTTTGGAGACGGATATGTAATTTATCGCCCAGCAGTGACCAATGGAAATAATTAGGTATTTTTGAAATAAGGTTTATTTACCTGTCTTCGAAACCTATCTTTGTCCCTTCATATCTGGAGATTCACCACCCACCTACCTGGGAAGTCTTGTTGCTCACTGTTGGTGAATGCTTAGTCAGCTAATGTTTGCTGATATTGAATATGGTCACAGCTGTCACATGAATAAGCCACGTGTATCCAACACTCCCTCCGCTGTTCCCCTTTCATTTACATCACTATGAGAACAGAACACAGATATTGACTGGGGACATGACAGCTCGTATGACCTAGGATTTCCTTGCTATAGGCACCAAGAGCCAGGGCTGAAGAAGGACAGATTTACCAGGGTATGGGATGGATGGAATTGTTGACATTTCATCACCTCACAGAGTGCAGCATTTGTCCCTGTGTCTCACGGCACAGGCATGTATACAGATTTGCATGTCTCTGTCCATTTTAAAGAAAGTAGGGCAAGGATGAGTCTCCCAAGGCAGTGATTTGAAACTTCACTACAGTTTTACCTGATAAGTGCTGAAAAGGCTTAAGGAAAAACAGTAATTCTGAGGCAAGATGAAAGTCAAATGACTGCTACAAGTTTTTGTGTCAGGTTAGTGGTTTTTAATTAAAATGAAACATATTTAAAAGGTTTCAAACTTTTCCACTTCTGGTCACTAATGAGGAGGCAGAATGTAAAGACAGTTTTTACCTGTGAAATTAAGAGACATATCAGGATAATGCTGCTAGAGAGGCAAAGAGGAAGAAGAGGTACTGTTAAATATAAGAGATGCATTAGAGAGAGTTTAAATGATATATAGCATCAGGTCCACAATGTCAGTAAGTCCTCTCTTCTCTGCCTCCCCCTCTGCTTTTCTTTTTTCTTTTTGATTGTAGATTGAGTTTCTGAGACATCTTAGATAAGATTTGGAAAATCTGGAGGGCTGTTGACTTATCAGCAGAACACAGCTTAACATGCAAATGTGATTCATGCAAATTTCCAAAGATAACAGACAGACACATTTATAATCTCAGTGAAAAAGGATCTCAGTAGGTGAGGTGAGAAATCTATGAAACTTGGTTCTATTTACCGACTTAAAACAGATATGGAAGTATACAAATAAATTTGGCTTCTGTTTAAATGAAATAAATAGGTATTTCTCTTTTATTCATAAGGTTGCTAATAATTACTATGGTAGATGAGAAATTAAGCAGTCTGAAAATATGGATAGCAATTCCCCTCTGCATATTATTGTTATTATTATTATTATTATTATTATTATTATTATTATTACTCCCTTGCTTCCATTAGTTCAGTCTGCTACAAGTAGGAAAAAGTGAGAAAAAATGCTGCCAGAATTCCTTTAATAATCCTTCAGTACAAATTTCTCACACAATACCTCTGGTTTGGAATGTCTGTCCTGAGATATGGGGTTGATATCTCTGAATACTTTTTAAAATCAAAATGCAGATTCAGAATATTTCTCAAAATTAAAGCTCATGTTTCAAATTTTAGACACCATAGCTTAAAAATTAATGTTGTATAGCTGAAAAAAAGTCTTGAGATATTGGGTAACTATTTAAAAAGACATACTGCCATAAGGCTGACAGAGTTGACTGTATTTCTGATTTTTTCTTGAGTTTTCTAAATTATTCCATTTCAGCCATGACTGCATGATGCTGATATAGAGACATAAACAATACCTGTGGTCATACAATAAGTTATAGGCCACATATCCAGTTTACAATCCATTTCTTTGCAAGATACAATTAATTCAAAATATTTATGTCTTTCTCTTTAAAAGGCGGTAACACATTTGTTTACTTAAAGCCAAATATTAAGAGAGCAAAGACCAAATGATCAAAGGAGAAAAATCACCTCTGTGTATATATGTGTATGTATATGTATATACACATATACATATATACATATACATATACATATATACATATATATACATATACATATATATACATATACATATATATACA
>JANIJU010000001.1:60925889-60993230 GCA_025504685.1 Leucosticte australis
ATATATATATATATATATATATATATATATATATATATATGTATAATTTAACATTATTTGGGTGATGTCCTCATTCCAGCCATTCCCCCATAAGCAATACAGTTCTCCTCCTTAAGCATCTAACTTCTCTTCAAAAAACTGTCAAGCATCATCACAACCTTATCACCTATTAAGGACTGTATCTCTCCCTGCCAAAGCCTTTCGTGTTCAGCTGAGGGCCACACAAAGGTTTTAAACCAGAATGCTCTGCGTTGCCCTTACAGAGTTTGCAGCGTCAGCCTTGCAAGTATTCAGCTCCCTGTTGCTCTATACATTTTTTCAGAAACTAATTGCCAATTTAGGCAAAATAAGCATAGAGTAAACAACACAGCGATGAAGTCACGGCACATAAATCATTCCAAGTGATTGCACAGCTGTCGCTGGTGTTACTTTTTGTTTCTAGGAAGATGTACTTTGGTAACTTATTTAACAAAACTTTTTCATGCTTTACAGTGAAGGAAGAAATATTTATTTATGCAAGTATGGAAAACACAGTGAATTATGAGTCTGTATCTTATAATTTGATAAGTAATTTTGGTGTATTCAGATCTATGCAGAAGAGTTTTGCTAAATATTGCTTATTATGACAAGACTGGATTCCCATAGGGCCTTTTTAAATTCTGTTGCATTTTCCTGTTTTAAAAGTGCTTTGAAAAAGGGTTTCTCTGAATATTTCAGATTTCTGTCATCTTCTAATTTCTTACTGTGGATTGAACATTTTCTTAGACAAACCAGAATTCAAATGCTCTCAGCCCAACCTTCCAGTCAGAAAGCCTGGACTCTTTAGGTGTAACTTAAAAAAAGCAAGAAGCAACCCAAACCAAGACAATGAAAAAATGGAACCACTAACCACATTTCTTACTTTCCCTTTTGTGTTGGAAATTATGCCTCTATTTTTGCGTATGCATGTTTGTGTGTGTGTGTGTGACAGAGAGTATAGTTTAGAAAAATGATAAATTCCTCCTAAAAAAATATTAGGTCATTAAAGTGGTGCACAGTGAAGTGTTGATGCCATTTGTTTTTTTCATTAGAACCTAATAGTATACAAGGTCATAAATTCAAGGTTAAGAGTGATACAGAGTTGACCTTTAATAAAACTGCAGCAGTGCAAATAATAAACAAGTGAATTGCATAAATAATACTAGAATCATTCTTTTGGAACTGAGTAATTTACCCTCCTCTTCTTATGAACAACACTAGACATGGGTTTTTAGGAAACGAAAAGCTAAAATCTATGGAAAAGGTAATGATCTCTGAAAATTTTCTCTAATGACTAATTTGTGGCTCAGTGGATTTAAAGAGATTATTGGTTTTTGAAATGGATTCTATCAACTAAAGAGATAATGGAAATCATTAGGCTGAATAAAGTAAAACAGTACAGCTCCATGTTATGTGGAGTTCTATTACATGAGTCTCTATTTCCCATACAATTTAGAAGTACTTTTTCTTAAACTGAACTATTGTCTCAACGTATATTAGGAGACACATTCTGATAACACAGCACTCAGTGACCAAACTTTCATTAACCTGAGCTGAATAGAGATTTGACTCTGATTTTTATCAGAAGACATTTTGTGATCAGTGAGAATTTAAGGTGTTCAATATTGTTCAGAATATGGCTTTGAATCATGTTCCGGGTTTTTCACATTCAAGCAGAATAAAAGGATTTTAATCTTCATTATCAGCTCATGGACAATATATTACAGGACCGGTGCTGAAGTGAAAATTCCAGTTGTAATTTATCCTTGTGACATTTATTGGTCTCACTCACGATCAGACTTATTAAACCAGATGCTGTACAAATTACCAAAAGACAGATCTGATGCTTTGAAAAACTTAATAATTCAAAGAGCAGTATCCTCCTGGAGACAATACAAAATGCTGCAAGTATCCTGATCCAATATTATAAATGCATCTGTATCATTCTTAGCTTGTGGTTTTTTTACAATATCTTGCATATTATTTTTCTTTTTAGTACTATGATTTTTTTATTTCCAACCTTAGAAGTAAATTACTTTAAAAAATGAATCTCTGCTATAAATGTCTCTAAGGTATATTTCTATAGCTGTATTGAATATTTTGTGTTATTTCTTGTTGATATTTTGTTTCCTTTAAATGTGTGTTAATTTCTTTTTATGCTCGCTTGATATACAAAACAAGGGATTACTAACCAGACTTTTGTTATTTGATTACAAGATTGTTATTGAAACAAGTTTAGGAAAAATATTTTAAATATAGTCTTTCAGAGTTAAGTAAGGGTATGAAGGTTTTAAATTCTTAGAGTTTTTAAAACCTTGCAGTTTTGTCTCTTTTGATGGCAGGGGGTTGGACAGGGACACATGTTTTGGATCTTTATAAAGTAGCATAGTCAAGTAAAGGAAATGCTAACCCAAAATAACTTTATGTAGTGGGTTAACTCTAGCTAAGTACCAGGCATCCACCAAAGCCTCTCCATCACTCCCCTCAACAGCCGAACAGGTGAGACAAAACATAAAGAAGGGTTCATGACTTGAGATAAGGACCAGGAGAAATCTCTCACCAAATACCATCATGGCTAGAATTAAAGATATTAATTGAAAACAGGCTAGAATTAAAGATATTAATTGAACTTATTACCATCAGAATCAGAGCAGGATAATGAGAAGCACAATAAAACCTAAAAAACTTTCCCTCATCCCTCTGTCCTTCCTAGCCCTACTCCTACCCCAGGAGTACAGGGAGACAGGGATCAGGGGCTATGGTCAGCTCATCACCTGATTTTTCTCCCATTGCTCAGGGAGAAGAGTCCTTCCCTCCTGCAATGTGGGGTCCCTCCCACAGGAGACAGTTCTCCATGAGCTTCTCCAGAGTGAGTGCATTTCATGAACAGCAGCTCTCTGCAAACTGCTGCAATGTGAGTCCATCCCATGAGCAATGGCCCTCCCCAGACTGCTGAACCATGGGGTACTCTTCCATGGAATGCAGTCCTTCAAGGACAGGCTCTCCAACATGGGCTCCTGTCTCCAGGGGCCTCCTACAAGCTCACAGCTTCCTCTCAGGCATCCACCTGATCCAGCATGGGTCTCTTCCACAGGCTGCAGGTGGATGTCTGTATTTCCATGGATCTCCATGGGCTGCAGGGTCACAGCTTCTTCACCGTGGTCTGCACCACAGGCTGCAGGGGAACCTCAGCTTCAGTGCCTGATGCATCTCCTCCTCCTCCTTCTGCACTGACCTTAGTGTCTACAGAGTTGTTCCTCTCATGTATTTTCTCTTTGCTCTTCTCTGGCAGCAATTACATCTGCAGAATAACTTTTTTTCCCTTTTTCTTAGATATGGTATCACAGAGGCATTACCATAACTTCTAATTGCCCAGCCTTGGTTGGTGGCACATCCATCTTTGGAGCAACCATGGATTGGTTCTGCTGGAGGTGGAGGAAACTTCTGTCAGCATCTCAGAGAAACCACTCCTGCATCCCCCCACAGAAACCACTCCTGTATTCCCCCACTACCAAAGCTTAGCCATGCAGACCCAACAGACCAAAGAAACCCACAAGCAGGCTCATTTCCACAGTTATGTGTGTAAAACCTTAAAGCAATGCTAACTTTCTACTGAGGTGGAGGGAGATCTACTGATATGTAAGTAGCAGTGCTGATAAAGTGCAGTGTCCTTGACTATGGGAAGACACTACTCAGAGAACTCCTTTTTCTCTGGTCTTAATTTGCCTGTTTGTGTTGAGGTTATAGCTGTGTGTTTCTATCTTCTTGTTGCTAGGTTATTTTTTTTCCCCAAATATGAGATAATATACGTATCTGCAGAAATATATAATTACTCTTTTTTAATTTTTTTTTTATTTTTTAAGCCCTAAGAACAGTCATATCCAACTCTCAAGGATACGTTTCTTTAGTGATCAGTAGCTGACTATGTGTGGTTCATGGAATCACAGAAGTTGGAAGGGACCCATAAGGATCATCAAGTCCAAATCCCTGCTTCTCACAGGACTACTTAGAACTAGCCCATAAAACTAAGAGCATCATTCAAACACTTCCTGAACTTTGATGGGATTGGTGCTCCAGAGGTGCCCCACTGGAGCTGGGGACCCAGTTCCAGTGACCAATCACCCTTTCAGTGAAGAACCTTATCCTACTGTCTAACCTGAACTTCGCCTGACACAGATTCATTCTATTTCCTCATGTCCTATTGCTGGTCAGCAGAGAGAGGACCTCTCCCTCCATGGTCCCCCCTGAAGAAATTGTAGATTGCAATGAGACCTCCCCTCAGACCTATCTTCTACAAGCTGAACAAACAAGGTGACTTAAATTGCTCCTGGTAAGTCTTGCCCTTGAGGCCTTTCACTATGTTGGCCACCCTCCTCTGGACACACTAACAGTTTGATGTCCTTTTTATACTGCCCAAAACCTTACTAAGGACTCAAGACGGTTATACCCTCCTGGAAATTTATATATTTATCATCCTGTGTTCAAGAGCTCTGATAAAATAAGCAGACTATGTCCAATACATTTTCAACTATACTGGTCTTTGGAAGAGATTCTTCAAGACAGTTATCACGTGGGCTCTGGTTTTAGAGAGAGTTAAATGAAACGGAACCATCCAGTGCCTATTTGGGAATTGAATAGAACATAGAAGCAACGTAAAAATGGATCTTGTAGGACTCACAATTATGCCTAACCTTTCTTGTACTTGCAATTATAAAGTTACTCTTTTAATGCACACACACATGCACACAAACACCCCCACACATACACACACACACGCACACACACGCACGCACACTCGCGCACGCGCACACACACACACACACACACACACACACACACACACACACACACTCTCAAAACCATTGAAGACTTGAATTCCAAACAGGAGTTTTGGCCTTCTGGAAGCAATGGAACTATAGTACAGTGGTACAATTTATTATAATTCCTATCTACATATAAAAACAGTGCTAAAGAAAAAAAGAAAATCAGAAACATTATTTGTTCAAGTAAAGAAAGTGCTATAAAACTTGTTAACCAGATGTACTTTTTGTCCTCACTCTCTTAAATACATTAAACTTCTAGTTTTGCTTTGGAGCTGCTTTGGTGATATTTGGATTTCCTGCATTACAATGCCAACAAAGTTTATTTGCTCCTAAGTACCTCTTATCATGGATGGATTCTTTGGCTCTTCAAACCCAAAAAGTTGCATGCTGCTTATTACATTTATATCAAAAGATAAGTATGGGGTTGGCATAACAAGGAACAGAAAATATAAGGAAATTTCATTCAGAAAATTTTGCAAGTAATGGCTTATAGAATTAGTAAACCTGATGTTAATTTCCAGCCAAATGAACCTTTTTTCCCTCTGTATGTTACTGAAGCCAATGATAATAGGCTGAGGCTTGTGTAATATTGACTATGTCACTAGAAATAAAAGATTTTGTTAGCACTGGAAAATCACCTGTGATAGTGAGAAACTTTATACTATGAAATAATGGCTTGAATACAAATTTAAAATGCTTGAAAATGAAAAATGGTCTCATGAAACTGAATGTATATGTGCCTCAGATACTGGTAACTCTTAAAGTACTGTGTAAATGTGTGTTTAGGAGATTAAAGATTATCACTGACCTTGAAAAAACAGAGAACAAGTTTTTTTATTGCTTTGAGATAAAAGTTTGGAGAAATGCAGATAAGCAGATGATCAACTGACATTCACATTTTTAAGGAAGGTGAAATAGATTGCATGCCACGGGAGAAAGTTAATGTCAGTTAACTAACACTAAATGATGTTTCCTCTCTGAACTGAAAAAAACTGCATCCTGACAAAAAAATATTCAAGAGAGATAAGTATTTATGATTACTTCCATCCTGGCTAATTACAGCTTATCTTTCATAAACCCCAGGGGATTTGGCTTTATAGTGTTCATCTTTGTATTATGGTTAATTAATCAGGTCTAAGTCAGTTACTGGACAAAGGGAACCAATAGGATTAAATTTTTGATGAACAAAACCATTTGCTTTTCATGTGGTATCTACAACTTAATAGGATTTGTTAGCAAGGAAAAAAAAATTATTTGGTGAAGATTAGATATTTGGAAAATTGAATTTTGATTTAAATTGAATACCATAGTGTAAAACTTCTCATGAATCCCATAGTGTAGAACTTCAAAATTGCTTTGCAATAGGCCAAATCTATACTTCCAACTAGCAGATTTTTTCCTTAAAAAAAGGCTGGTTTTAATGACATTATTGTAGAGGTCAAAACAAGAGATGTCATGATGTTTTGCAAAATTGACAAATCTGTGTGGACAAAATTAAAAAAAGATAAGTTGACAGAGCGATAATCAGCAAGTAAAAATGACCACAAAACATGCAAATCTACTGTGCTTGCATTTTTCAAAAGCTGAGTTAGATAAATTAGGTCATGTTATAAATTCTGCTTTCCACTACTATTATTTGCAACACGAGCTACATTTCTATAGTAGTAGCTTATATAATTAGTTCTTGAAAGAAGATCTTAACAAAGGCACTTCCGTGATATACCATTATGGGGTTTGCACATTCTTCACAGCTTACAAACCAGTGGGAGTAAATGGAGTACAAACCTGAAGAAATTACTGTTTTCATTCCCTCTTCCATGCCAGCCAGAAGGGGAAGAAATGGCAAGGAAGTATAAAGAATGTTATATGCAGCCAGTAAAACGAATGCTTCTTTGCTTGTTTTGCAATGGAACCAGAGATGGCAGCTTATGAGAATGATTGTATGCAAACAGCAACAAAAGAGTGTGCTGAAAATACAGACAGTATGTTGAAAGATTACAGAATTAAAAAGAACAAAATTGATTGTGATGTCTGTAATGTTTAGAGTAATATAAAGCAGATCTTGATGTAGATCTTTAGATTCTTGGACATGAACTGAACTCCACACTAACACTTTTATAATTAGTCTGGTTTTTCTATTTTTCTTTTTTTTTTTTTTTTTTTGTTAAAGAAAAAAAGGAATTTATATATATTTTGCTTACAGAGCCAGATCAAACAACTGTCTTTGAAATACTAAAACACATTTCCAACTCAATTACACACAGAAAGAAATTCCTTTTGGCACTTATTGAAGCTAAAGGCAGAAACCATAAAATATTACACTTTTTTTATTTAAAGATCCATATTGTAAATAATTTTTGTGCTGACTTGTGGTTTTCTGGAGGGTTTTGGTTAATGCTTACTTCAGGAAAGGAAGCCTTTATGAATATTTTTCCTTTTTAAAGATCTTGTGAACTTCTGCATTGTGTTAATCATCATCCATAACAAAAACCTGGCATGCACAATTTTACTCTGGAAATGAAAAAGCTAAAAGAATTCCAAGTGACACAAGCCACCAGTCTCATAGTAAATCACAAATACTGAATGTAGACACTATCAGGATAAAAGCAAAGCAATTTGATAATTAATTATAGTATTTTTTGCACAACAATTTTATACAAGAGATGCTGCTAGCAAATACACTTGTGTAAGTTAAAATCCAATATAATTTACATTATTTGGGTTTAATTAGTTTGGTTTTGTTTTTTTTTTTTTAAATTTCAGTTATGTATATTCTGTAGGTGAAGACTTGGCTGTACTTCACATATGGGAACCTGTTTTTGATCTATCTACACTGAGCCCACTCTGCTGATTTTGGTAGCAGGTACTCAACAGCCTTAAATCATGTATTGAACAATATTATCCTTAGTTTGAGATTAAATTTTTGGGCTTCTTCTGTATTTATTAGAGAGAAATAAGTACCTTCCAGAGGTGTTTCACCACAGATTTTTTATTTGCATTGAGACTAATCAGTTATTGAAACTGTTTATTTCTAATGCCTGCAAAAGGAGAAAGCTGTTTAAAATTGTAAACTCTGCTTTAGGTTTCTGACGTAGAAACTTAAATTAGGATAAGTTAATCTCATGAAAATTGGCTGAAAGAAAGGAGAAAAGTAAGGGAAGGAGGAAAAGGAAGGACATCCACAGCTATCACAGTGGTTACTATTCTATACCCTTAGAATGATTAGTGCTTCTCTGAATATGAATGTGGAAGTCATAATCAAAACATTTGTTTTACTGTTGTTAGATAATAATTTATGTAGTTAATGTTGAAGTTTAAGAAATAAATAAGGGATGTCCTGGAGTATATTTTTGTTGCCTATGAAATTGTTCTGGAATTTTCACTTCAAAGTAATGAAATTTATGCTTCATGACTCAATTTTCAGAGGAGATGAATTAACAAGGTGATATAAAATATGAAGGACAAAGTATTTGAAAGAAGTGCTTACAGAACACTGATAATCACTATGATATTTTCTTCAAACATAAGCAAGATGGATTCATAACTGAACTACAAAAATGTGTAAGATTAGAAAAGCTCTAAAATTCAGGAGAAATCTTGTCAATATTTTGCCATATTGACAAAAAAAGTCTTAACTAGTACAAATGTGTTAATTTTTTCATTGATGCAGGTAAATTCAGTGAACAAATTCAATTCAACTAATAAAATTTCAAATGTATTTTAATCAATCAGCTTCTAGAGAAACATGTTGTTGCTGCTGAGATTCTGTCCCATTATCCAAAAGTTTTTTGCAAAGGTTGGTGAAAGGAGCATCTGTTCCTTCTTTAATTGTAGGTGGTGAAGGAGTTTTCACTGGAACAAGTGATAAGAGGAAAAGGAAGAAGCCATAAACAAAAATATACAAGGACACAAATCAAATAGATGACGGCTAACCTCCAGCTATCTCTTCTGTTGCAGAGATATTGATGAAGAGACAGTCTCTTTAAAAAAACTAGGTAATTTTTTTAAAAGGGAAGCTAATTTACCTTCCACCACTCTGAAAAGATTGCTGTCTTAATGGTGACAGGGGTTTGACTGCCATGAAATCCTCACCTGGATCAAATGACATTTCCTTACAACGTTTTCCTAGTGAGCTCATGCAATCCAGCTTCCAAACAGATCTTTGTGATCCCTTCACGACTGTTTTCAGTATCTTAAACCATGTACAAAACCTATCCCATCTAACTTGACAATGTATAAAAGAAGGCTGTTCTAGATGACCATTCCTGCACTTCCTGACTATTTAAAAGGATTTATTTGTTTACAATGGGATAAGTTCTACAGCAGGAAGCCCATGTGCTTGTGTCTAGCATGGCCTTGTTTTCTGCACAAGAAATCAACACAATGAAAATGTGGTGCCTTTCAGTTAGTCTAGGCAAAGTAAGAATTGAGGAAATCTGTGTTTGCAGCATGATTAGACACAGACTTTCCTTTTTAGGAGAGTTAACTAGAGAAATAATGCTTAGAAAGGAGTGAGAAAGGTCAACATATTGTACCAAAAATGGACAAAAGCTAATAGTGTTCTACTAAGTAGAAAGGTTGTATACAAATTTCAAATTGACTCATTACTTCTAATCAGCATTAAATGAATTTGTGCTATCTTAACTTTTGCTTCTATTTCATGTTTAGATGGCTTTTTCTTACAATCTAACAATTCCCCATAAGTGCAGCTATGCAATGGCAGTGAATTGGAGGCATACATTCCTTAGTTATTGTAATTTATATGACAGCAAAAAATAATTGTTACTTTATGGCATTGTCTTTTTCTTGCAGTGTGAGGTAGCTCCCAGGATGGTACCTGTAGGGTTAAGAAATATTAATCCCTTTAGTTCTGTTCATTTACTAATTTCTATGTTTACATATATTCTTGCTAAATTTTACTTTTAGTCATACATAGACATGGTTTTGTTTGCATTTCCTGACTAGGAATAGTCATAGAAATACATAGAAAATGTATTTTATGGATCAGTGATGTTTCTAAATTCCTGTACATACCATGAAGAATTTGATCAACTACTTACATTATAAATAAAGTTTCACTTATTTTTGCTTTAATTTAAAGGAAGGACAATTGAAAATTTTATTCTAGCTATTATTATTTTGACAGTTTTATATCTCAATTATAAAACCATTTTTTAAATGTTCTCAAACTTCCAAAACAGGAGGCTTCTCAAATCATTCAAATGAACACTTCAATACTTATTCACAGGGAGTACAAAAACTCCCAAAGGATAAAAATCTATATATAACCTACCCCTGCTGTTGATGGATAGGGAGGATGCATTTGGAAAATTTGTTTGTTTTTCTTTTGGTTTGTTTTGTAAACTAAAATATTCCAGTTGACTAGGAAAACATTAGTAAGTAAGCAGATGGTCATTTTGATTGCTAAACAGTAAGAAGTGTAAAAGATCTGTAGAGCTTTATGTCATGTCCATAATTCCTCCTCATTGAACAAACAGCAGTAAACAATATGGTTAACTGTATGGCATATTTATCAACAGTAGAATCTTGAGAATTAAGAAGCTTTTTAACTTTTGAGTTGTTTTTTTTTAATTCACTTAGTCACAATTTAATTTTAAATGGTCAATAAAATATAATGATAAGTAAAAGATGTTCTGAGTTTTTAATTAGTTCTTAATGATTGCATGAAAGACAGACTCAACTGTTTGCAGTGCAATAAAACTTACTAAAGTTACAGCATTTTTCCTGCTCATGTATTCCTATGGGTTAAGAGAGATTTAATGAGAACTATCAGATAGAAAAACTTTCAAAATAATGCCAGAAAAAAAAATTAGATAGTTCCCAGATTTTCATGAGAAGAGATATGTAAAAGGACAAATATTCACCCTCATTTTGTAGAGTGCAAAAATATATACAGAAATCCCATGCCCATGTTGTTATTCTCCTGTAAATAAATGTATGAAATACTATTTATTCAAAGCTTTTTAATTTATTGGAAAACAAATTCCACATGCCTACTAAAGAATTTACAGCTTGTACACATGCAAAGCAAGTACCTTTTGAATTACAGTCCCATCATATGTGTGCTAGAAGAGAATGAAGAAATCAACGCTTTAAAAAGCAGCCTGTCATAGTCTTTCAGTATTTTAGCTGGAATAGTTTAACAAATGTCTTCATCTGCAGTATTGCTTCTTTAAATGCAATTTGATAATTACATCTTATGGGACATGACTGCTATTTCAGAAAATGTCTTTGAGTGCCCAACACTATTTTTGGTTGGAAAAAAGAATTTTGGTTTATCATTAAGAGAATCAAAGTGAGTTAATGAAATAAAATTTGGTTCTTCAACTGGCAAACAGCCGATTAATAGATATTAAAGAGCACACAGGTGTGGTGTTCCTTGTGCAGTATCTCCACTGACATTTTTCTCAGAAGAAAAATAAAGAAAAGAAAATACTTGGATAAAGAGAAGCAGTTTATCAATACAGTAAATAAAAATTTAGAGAATTTGAAACCAAGAATTAGTGTTAGTTTTGACCTTGTATTTTAAAATATATTGCTCTTCTTGCAATAAAAATATGGGGTGGGGTTATAATTTTTTATTCCATTGTTTGTTATTTTTTTCTTCCTATCTTCACCTAATATGAGAGAAGATTTACAGAGGATCATCTGAGCAATTAAGTCAGATATACAGCACTACACACCAGGTATTCTATTCCAAAACAGATGTCCCTCCTCAAAACACACACTATTCGGGAGACCAAAAAAATCTGTATTTTAGGTTCTGTCAGTACTAAGTTGATAAAATCCATTTAAACAAATCTTGTCACAAGATTTAGCTGTTTAGTTGAGTTACTCCACTATGGTGATTTCACACTGCAATTAGGTTATCCAAAATCGTGTAGTGAGGACTCACTCTTGTCTGAAACAGCAACCTGCTATAGATGCAGTACTATTTTGTGTCCCTAGCATACACACCTATAACCCATCCTGCCTATGGTGGTGGTTCTTAAACCTTTTATCTTTCATGAGGGGTTGGTTGGTTGGTCGGTTGGTTGGTTGGTTGGCTGGTTGGATGGTTGGTTGGCTGGTTGGATGGTTGGTTGGCTGGATTGGTTTATTTCTGCACATCCTTTGCTGCTGGATGAATGCTGTCTCTGGGACTGGTTCTCCACCCACCACTCTTTCTGCAGAGAGCTGCACTCTGAATTCCAGAGTAGACCACCTGGAAGGAAGATGAGCAAGTGAAAACAATAGGAAAGATGTATCCACAAGGCCATATTTAGCTATGGAATGGTAAATGCCTGCCAAGAGGTGACCAGAGCATTCCCACATAGGAGTCTGATATGGAGCTATGGCATCTTCTGTCAGCACCACTTCTCCCCTGGCACAGTCTACAAAACACTTTACATCTTTTCACTCCCTGAGACACATAGACAGCCTTGTCCTGGCCACATATCCATGTTTTTGAATATTATGACAGGTCACCCTCATGGAAGATGCAAGTGTGGAATTTCCCAAATACACTTTTTCAACACTTATTTTCTATCAGTTGAAGAACTTTGAAGAAAAGTGCAGCTAATGTCAAGGCCATCTTATACATCCTGGACTCTATTCATTATATGAGAGCTTTTACAAAAACCAAAATATTTAATGCTGTGTCACACTGAAATTTCATAGTTCATAAAAATATCGTGTGTTGGTTTTCCTCTTTCTCCTTTTAAATTCTTAGGTAATTTTCCAGAAATTGATCCAAAAGTAAAATTATAATCAATAAACTACTCTTTCAGATCTAGCTTATTTTTCTTTTTTCAGCTGATAAAAAGAAGAATATAAAATAAATCATCATCATCATCATCATCATCATCATCATCATCATCATCATCTAGTCCTAATGAAATATTTTCTTTGGATTAAACCCCTAAAGTTTTCAATTTCATATCTGCTTGTCATTCACTTCAATATTTTCTTTTCAACAGGAGCTAAGAAGGCAATGTGGCAAGACTGCTGGCATGTGATTGTTCATGTTTCAGCAGAAAGATGACTCTGACCAACTGATTTGCATATCATGCTTATTTTATTGCTGTTGAATAGGTGCTAAAATTTGTAGCTTAGTAGCAAATGAACACGGGGGCATACCTGAATATACAGATGAAAGTTGCTATATTTTATTTAAAACATTTTATATTTTATTTAAAATATTCTGGACCTCCTTAATCCTATGAATATAATGAACAGAAAAGATGTGTGCTTAACTTAACATTTTGAAGAGTACGACTTTTCTCTGTTCCTCTGGGACTAGATTTTTCTGTGATTTGGGCTTGTTTCATAATCATAAAATCTGTTGCCAGCTGACTATCAGACAAAACCAAATTTCTATACCTTTGCTAATGGTCTAGAGAATGTGTAATAAAGGTATCCTAAATTATGGTCAATTTTCAAAGGAAAATGCAGAAGGAAAATATATTTTAAAAAATATTTTAACATTGCTTAAATGTAATACCTGTTGCATAAATCAGGAAAGCAATTCCTAAAGGTAGAGAATTTTTTTATTATTACTTGTAAAAACATATGGCAGAAAGCAACCATAAAAATGCTCAAATGAAAATGAAACGAGTACTATTCCTGCTTTATTTCAAAAATCAAAAATAAAACCAAACAAAAATCCAACCCTCATGTTTGCCTCAAGCATAACCAATTTGGCAAACAGATTTGTTTTCACTTCTGTACAACATTTGTTTAATGCATTTCACTAATGAATGTGTATTTATGAAAAGGCAGTATATCATTCAAAAATAAACTAAAGCAAGCTTTGGCAATGTATCAAGGCTGCATGCCATTTATTAATCTCTTGGATAAATGCTGCTTCATTTTAAGGCTAAGAATTAATTAATTGCATTCTGTGCCACCTATAGAGAAGAGATACACTTTATAGAAAATCCTCTCATAGATAAATGAATATGCATCTCTAATTTTTTCCTTGGGAAAGATTCCTGGCTGCAGTCCTCTAGCTAGGGGAGCATTCAGTTTTCTGTCTAAGAACAATATCACACTTCTTGCCTTCCAGTTCATGGCACTTGAATGTCATACCCTTCATGAAAGCAAAGGATGCAAAGCAGTTACAAATATTTGTGAAGACAATAGCAGGCAGTATATCTCCTCCTTGCAAGTTGCAAATACTAATATATTCACCAATTATAGCTCACAACAAAGAGAAAATTGCACTTCTGTACCTTGAGACTAGAGCTGTTTTATTACTGCTGCATTTTATTCAGGATGGTCTAAAACAGGTTTTACTCTAATGAATACCACAGGCCAAGTTTTCAACAGCTTTAAGCCTGCTGGGCTTATGGTGGCACTGCATTTCTTTATACAAATGCTATCTTCAATTCTCTGCAGCAGCCTGGGGCAGTGTATGTGTGGAAATACCACTGTAAGTGGAATATCTGTTAGACAAAGAAGGTCATTTCAATGTTGATGATGTTTGAGCTTGAGAGCTCTACATCTCTCCTCAAGTGCAAACTTTTCAGGAATGTAATTGCTCTTGCCACAGAATTTGATAACTTTGCCTGCACAGGATTTTCTACTACTTTCTAGTACTTATTTAAATTATATCTTCATTTTATTTGATTCAGCATCAATGAAACAAAATGTCTGTCACATTGTTAGGCAAATATAATTGATTTTTTTTTTTCATGCTGTTTGTATAAACTTTGTTGAAAATCAATTGCATGAGGATATAATTTTTCAAGTAGAACTAACTGTTTATTTTAAAATGTATCATGATCTATTTGACTTCTGTATTTTTCAGGACTGCTGATTACCAGCACAAGAAAATCTTGCTGTCATAACTTCCTTTGCAAATTAGCAACACTAGCTTGCCAAGTGTTGCACCAATTCCAGTGATGTGATTGAAATATTGACTGTACAATTTAATGAAATTAATTTTTGGGGAAAAAAATGACACAGTAATTTATTAAATGCATTCTTGACTGTGATGGTGTAAAAAATAACCATCTGCTTACATAGCAGCTATCTGTCTTTCTGGACTTAAAATGAAAGTATTGGTAAAGTTTAAGAAAAAGAATTTTTAAAAAGTGCTCTTTGACCCCCTCTTTGCATCTTAATCTTGTCTCTTTATCTCTGTATTTCAAAATGCATTGTTATTATATAACTTGGGTTTCTTATGCATGATAAAACCAAATCTGATAAAAAGAATGAGCAAGAATTTTGATTCTGCTATTTGTTTAAGGAGTAGACTTCTTTTTATCCTTAAAGATATTCATTCAAATCCAGTCCACATGGTAGCCACTGAAAATAATTATCTTTGAATGATTAATGAGGAATGAATTGGTAGTCTCAGTCCATTTCCCAGCACAAATCATAAAACTCAACATCAAAACTATCGTTAATTAATTATGCCAGCACAGAAACCAAGGTTTAAGTGTTCTTGAATGGATCCCTATTTTAAGTCCTGACACAGGACTGCCAGTTTATGACTGAGGCATTTCTGAATTTGCATTGGCTCTCCTGCTCCAACAGTAGTTGCATTTACTTACTTCAGATCAAAACATTTCTTAACTATTGGTTTCATATTTTGTATCTTTTTCTTTCTGAACTATAGATTGAATTTTTATTTTCAAAGTATTTACAGGTGCTGTAATAAAGAAGCATATGACAGGTGTTGTATACAAAGAAGCCTTTTGTAGACAATTGCGACCATATCTGGCTATTTCTTTATTTATGTTATTATATATGCTTTTATCAAGCAGGTGGACTCCAGATGGAGAGTACCTACTGGCTCAAGAAATGGTGAATTAAGGTAAAATATCCATTCTTTGCAGTCCCTTCATAGAGATGAGATTACTCCTGGTTCTCTCTGCAGCTCAGTTTCCTATACCAGAGAAGAGAGAAAATGTTTACATTCTGAAATATTGAAAGGCTCTTTCAAATGCAGGCAAAATGAGACTTTGAGGATAAATAAATTAGTTAAGAAACTAAATAGTCAGTCTTCTTGATGTAATTCTTTTATCACAAATGCTTGGACCTACACAGGACGGTGTAGAGAGGAGGGAAATATTATTGCAAGTATGTTTGTTATAGTTAAACGTATCATAAATAAATTAGGTTCTCTGGGTATCTTACTCTGGGATGCAAATTTTAACTTGAAAAAGGCTAACACTCTTTTAGCCATTTTCACCTGGAATTCCTGGCCTGAATTCTGTATTTCCTGCACAGGTCACAAAATCCTCATGGGAAGAGGAAAAAAAAAAGCAACGCACCAGAAATTCCCAACCCAAACAAAAAAAAATCCACAACCCAGCCCAAACTGCTGTAGCTTTCACATTCAGCAAAGGCTTTTATGCCTTAGGACAGAATAAAGGATATGTATCTCATTGTTAGATTGCAAAAAGATTAAAAGAAAGCACTCTGCTGAGAACCTGTATAATGATGGCTCCAAGGACACACAAGGAATTTGTTCCGCATGTACGCATCAGGGTTTGTTAATTTTCCTGTCACCCACAGGGACTATTCTCTTTCAGCTAGTATTTAAAAAAAATTATCAGAGACAAGGAGTCTGAGCCTTTTTTCTCATTTTGAAGAATAAGTTAATAGCAGATCACATGCAATGTTTATAGAATTAGTTTGCTGACAAGAAATTTAGAGCAAATTTTCAGTTTGAAATATAGAAATATATGGTATTTCCCCTTCAGTGAATTCACTGCAACTCAGCAATTTGAATACTTTGTGTGTGGAGACAAGTGTCAAAGGGGATGTACAACAGCATGAGAATATCAGTGTCACACTTGAATGAAGCTTCCTGATTTATCATCCATGACACATCATTTATTTTTGAAAATTCTCAAGACAAAATTTTATAATTAGAAATATATTTGAGGGGTTTTGTGAGAGATTTTTTCTGTTTTGTACTTTTTCCCATGACCTACAAAATTTGCTCAGAGTAGAAAAGAAGAAATTGAAAGAAAACTATTAAGTTTAAAAGCCATTCTGAGAGACAGAAGAATCAAAGACAATGAGTTCACTCATCACAACTGTGTAAAGGGTAAAATGCATAGCAGGAAAGAGAAAAAGGATTTAGGAGATTTTTAAGAAAATTATCCTTTTGAGATATAACTGTCTAGCTCTACAGAAAAACAAGATATGCATATTGTTTACTGGTTTTGAGATGTCTTTTCACTACTTCTGTTTAAATGCTTTACAAAGTTAAGATTCATTTAAGATATCAGGAAGGGATGGTTTTTGGCTATTTCATATATCTCCAGGTAATTTTCCCAGAGTAAGTAGAACAGCATTATAAAAATCTTAAAAAAATAGTAGCTGTATCATGATTAAGTCACAGGGATTTGTTATTATTTCTATAACAACAACTGAAGAAAAAGCAAAGAGAGATTCTAAATGGATATTCATTAGCTTAAGGTGTTACAGAACTTAAAAGAGCTGTTGTTAAATTAACCTATACAAATGATTTAATCTACGTATATAGCTTCTTATCAGGATATTGATGTATAACTAGCAGGGACATGTTTAAACTAGAGAAGAGAGTATTCACATTTCTACATTATTATTTCTACCTGTTTCTGGATTTGATTCCTCTGTGAATTCCTATTGAATCTGAATTCAAAAAAGATATCACATTCAATAAGGAAGCCAAGAGTATCTACTTGATTTGGTTTATTTTATTTATTTAGGGAAAAAAAATCTGCATATATACAGCACATATAAGGGTAGACTTGGCTGGTTCACTCATTGTCTTCAGTGGGACAGGGGAAGAAAATAAGATTAAAAAGCCTACAGTTTCAGAAAAGCATAGGCAATCAGTTGCCAGTTACTGCCAGATGCAAAAAAGATTTGATTTGGGGAAAAATAACTTAAGCTATTGCTAATTGCAAATAGAGTGGGGCTATGCTTTGGATATGTGCTGAAAACTGTTGGTAATTCAAAGATGTTTTAGTTATTGCACAAAGTCAAGACCTCTTCTGCTTCTCTCACTACCCCTACAGTGAGGAGACTCGGGATGCACAAGGAGTTAGGAAGGGACACAGATGGACAGCTGACCCCCAATGACCAGAGGGATAACTTCATACCATTGGCATCATGCTCAGCATTTTAAGTTGATAGAAGAAGAGGGAAGGTGGGGGCAGAATATTTGTGGTGATGTCACAAAACCATTCATTATGCATGATTTTAATCTGATTCTCTCCCACATCTCACTGGGCAGGGACAGGGGTGATTGGGATGGGATGGGATGGGATGGGATGGGATGGGATGGGATGGGATGGGGTGGGATGGGATGGGTGAATAGCTGTGTAGTTTTTAGTTTCTGGCTAAAACAGAAGAAACAGCATGCTGTTACTCTTTTCCAGCATGAGATTCCTTTCATGGGATACAGTCCTACAAGGACTTTTCCCTCATGGGTCCTTTCTAAAGATTCCAGTGCTTCAAGAACTGCTTCAGACTGGGTCCTTTCCATGGAGTGGAGTCCTACAGGAATGGACTGCTCAACTGGGTCCCCCATGCATCACCAGTCTTGCCAGAAAGCCTGCTCCAGTGTGGGCTCCTCTCCCTGGGCTTCAGCTTCTGACAGAAGCTCACTTCTGTGTGGGCTATCCGTGGTCTGCAGCTTCCTTCAGGTATCCAGGTGCTATGGCATGGTGTCCTCCAGAAGCTGGAGTATGGACAGGGCAGTGCCAGATCCTCCTCACCCTTGCCTAGGCCTGACAGAGGCAGGCCTGGGCACCTGCATCTTATAGAAGAAGTAAGAAACCAATATGCTTACAAAAGGAAATGAAAAAGTAAAACTTCTGAAGGAATCTGAAAACAATTTACCGCCAGCCACAGGGATGAGAAATTTAAAACCAGAACCATTCATGTAGTTGGGAGCCTTGCACAGAGCAGCTCCTTATAGCCTTTAAGGGGTAAAGGCTATGATTATGGTTTTTAGGCGATCAGAGCAGAGCCAGTGGGAGACTGAGTTGTTCAGAAAACCATAGGGGAAACATTTTAAAAGATCATTTGCTTTGAAAGAGCTCAGTGTAAAAGAAGTAAGAAAAAAAAAATAATTTCTGCAGCTTTCAACTTTGCTCACAGGCATCTGATTGAAAACTTATGGTACTGTTTGTATACTGGTGTTTTTGCTATTGATCTTCAACAACTGGTTAAAAATTACTTTACAAAGTTTTTAGAATCATACAGATTTCAATTTCACTCTAAAATTCTTCTGACAAGCTTTTTATCTCAAAAGGAAATTAATGGACCTTTCTGAAAATATTCTTCCTTGTTTGCATTGATGTTAACTATGATTATCTCACTGTCTAGACAAAATACCTCTTCTAACGTGACCAAGGGCTGTTCTCTAACAGCCTTTTTATGAAGTGTGCATGAAGAAGAAAAGCTGGAATGAAATACCTCCAAAAGTACAACGACGTACAACAAAAAGAAATCCTAAGTTCAGGAACACTCTGTGAAGATAGTGAGAAAGTTTATTGCGTAACAGGTTGTTTGAAAGATAAGAAGGTAAAAAAATAAAAGCTGACATGGGTGAACAGGGTAAAAAGAAAAAGCCGTACTTTTTGTGTTTGGGCCTTATTTATATGTGTTATTTCAGGACTGAGATATTACAGGCAGAAAATGAATGTATTCTTCACTGACATTCTATTGATACTCCCAGGTGAGTCATTTCATCTTTTATATAGTCCTGCTGATAAATCAATGAAGTTCTGCTTCAGCAAGTCAATATACACTGAAATGTTGCAATTAAGTTTTAGGTCATACTATAGAAATGTAGGTGTTGGATGAATATTGAACCAGCATTTATAAGGAAATGAGTGGACAGGTATGAAATACATCATCAGATAAAGGTGTCCAGAGTAGCTGAACAATACATTTTCTTATAACTCTTTAGTGAATTTTGTTTAAAAAAGAAAGAACAATAATACTTGTGAAAAAATAAGATTGAAAGAAATTTGAAGCCATTATCTACACCATTCCTGTAATGCATTGTCAACTTTATTTTTCCTATTCTTACAAAATGTTTATTTATGTTTTACAGATTTCCATTAATGGAGGGTGTGGAGCATATGCCCCTCTACCCCGGTCTATTAAAAATGCTATATGGTTTTTATGAACTGAGAAGTTCTGCTTGAGATTTCTTCTTTTATCTTTTCCAAAGTTAGTTGTCTTTATATCTGCAAATTCTTTTAGGAAGTGGTAGATAAATACCAGTGTTGCCAAACCTGAAATGGGCACCAACACCCTGTCACTGAGATGGCTCTGTGCGTCAGCACTTTGATCTCTGGCATCTCTACTTGTGGAAATGTGTATAGCCAGAAAATTCTGATTTATTACCCAGACTTAGACTGCAGAGATCATAAGCAAGGCTGCCCAATGGGTATCCCCAAATAGAATCAGTCACATAACTTGCTATCTCTTTCCCATTTCTTGACTCTCCTTCATGCTGTCCTCATAGCTCCCTTTTCCCTCCTTGGTCTCCTCAAGTATGTAACTCTCATTTAATTACTTTTCCCAAATTTTCTATTTCTTATACCATTACCAAGGTAATCTCTGACCTTTATGGTATTACAAATCTAGTTATTAAGGTGCTGTTGACATCAGAAAATTCTGCCTCTATAAAGGTTCCCAGTACCCCCTGCCAGCAGTCTGTGATATTTAGTCAGTTCTCACATAACTGCCCCCTAAGCAACTCTGAAATGTGATGGTCCTTCATAGTGCAATCATTAACATTTGCCAGCTGTTGCACTGTTATCTATTACATCCAAAATTTTTCATGTCACTACCAGTAGTTTTTCATATCCTCTTCAGTCAGCTTAATATCAGGCCAGGTCATAGTCAGTGCTCACTCACTTGCCTATCTCTGTAGCCTAACATTACTCTCCTTTATTGGGGGTAGAGGGCATGTGAAGTTCATAATACTAATATTTAGCAAAATAGAATGCAAAGCTTCTAAATTCCATTACTCTAGTCTCAACAAGAGAGTCTATAGCTTCATCACAGCACAGAGCATTTCTTGTCAGCTTAGTGAGAAATGTAATTTTTGTCTTTATACATTAAAGCATGTTAAAATACACCCAATATCAGCTCTCTTAACTCCCACAATACCTTTCTGTGGTTCATTAAATACAGCACAAAAAACCCCCTAGCAAATGGCTTCAGATGCACTCTTCTGAATTTATGTAAAATCACCAGCATATCAACTGCAGCTATCACACTGTTTATGATGTGTGATACTTCCACAAAGACAAATTCTTTCTCAGCAAGCAGAACCAGAGATGTCCTGTAGCATGTGCAGCAAAATTGGTTTTGTTGATTAGTTAGCTTATGCAGTAAACAAAACATTGAGCTCTCAACCATAACCTGAGGCTCTGAAAGTCACTTTACAGTTAAGTTCACAGATAAGTGTTGTTATAATACTTATGTCTTACCATAAATATTCCCTAACCACCCTTTTTTTCCAGCAGTTTTACCTTAAATTTTGCCTATGCTTATGGCATAGATCTCATTACTCATCAAATAAAAAAGGCATGCAGAATAAATTTATTAAAGCATTGTTGAATATCTGCTATTTTGATGAAATGATGGGGAAAACAAATAAAATCAGTATTCTTCCCATTAAAGCAAAAATACATAATTTTAAATAGAAGTAGTTTTGATTGCTTTCTTTACATGTATGTCTTCAGCAGTACTAAATAAAATTTTGCATAAAACTTCTCTTGTTCTTTTTGTTGTTGGGATCATGGTTAAAAACTGAGCAGGAAGAGAAAAGCCTCATTAAAGAACTACTTTTCCACAGTTCTCTTCTGGGCAGAGACTACAAACCAGCAGTCAAGAAAGGCTGCTTGCTTTCTCTCCAAATGAGAGGCTGAGAAATTACTAATGATTCTGGAGAAAGGTGAAACAATTTACTATCAAATTATCACTAACATTATTCGACTAGATCTGTACCTCCCCATCTGTGTGCATCCCCTTTTGCTATCCAAGACCCAGAATGCTATGAAGGTCTACTGAGGTATTGTAACAAAAGTTCAGAAGGATGCCTGAGTGTACACAGGTATTTGATTAATTGAGAAACTAAAGTCAAAGTTATAGCAAAACAAAGAATTGTTTCTGTGATTTTCAAGTATCTTTCTACATACATCAATTAACATGGTTTAAAACAGATTAGGATTTGTAATATGTGGATTTATTACATGATTTATCAATGCAATTCATCAGTAGTCAGTGAACATCCATGATCAATATCAGCATTAAGACAAATAAGTGTCAATGTTATAAACTGACAAAATATTATTTAAAAAATTACAGTTTTCTAAAGACTCCTCTATAGCTATCTAGGAAGTATTTTTATCTCTGTTCAGTTCCAATGGTTTTTTCCAATTACATCCACATTTCAAATAATTAATAGATGTGGTAAAGCCCTCCTTCACACTATCAGTGCATAGCAGATTTTAAGAACAATCATTTCCATGAGGGAAAGAATGAGGGGGCTGAGTCTACAGTGGTGGTCAGCACCTCAAATAATTTGCTAGGAGAGATGTGATGATGACAATTGCTTGTAATTTCTTGCTCCAGAATCAGAGTGTAACAATTTTTGGATGTTGCTAACACACCTTGTTTATTCTTCATTTTTCTTCTAGAAATCCATCTTGCATCTGAATTTACTGTGTACAAATTCGTGGCATTTTATGTATGTAATGGTAAGTAATGCATGAAACAACGTAATATAAGTGGAAATAAACACTAACCACCTATTTATCTAAATACATTCCGGTAATTTATCCTTTTTCCAGGTCAAGAACTAAAATAAATCTAAACACACGTGGGTTGGAACCAGGGGAAGGAGCTTTTGGATTCAAGTATTTTTTCCAATCCATATCATGAGCTGAAAATATTTTGCAGAACAAAAGCCAGATGAAGTTTAAATCAGGATTGCAATAAAGAGCCAAAAGGCACTTATCTTTAAAATTTTCAGACCTATAAAAATTCAAAATAAATTGCCTGTCTCCTGGAGTAGAATTCAAAAGACAAGCATCTTTGTTTCATAGATAGGAAATGGACAAAGCTTCTACTTTACTAATGCTATTCACAGCATCCAGTACCGTACCACAGAAATCAGTCAATGAAAAGTATGCCACAGGGTCATTTTTTTTTACTCCTCAGCCTGAAACTCACGCTCATTACTTACAAGAGTGTTTTACATTTAAGATCTTAAAAAAGGAAGAATTATTTAATTTTTCTCTTTTAAGGATAGGGAGGCATGTAGAGAAAGAAGTAAAAGACAGGAGTGGTATTCAGAGAGATCTCAGCAAGGTGGAGAAGTGGGCTGTCAGGGATGTAAACTACAAAAGGAATTGTGAAGTCCTGTACTGGGAGAAGAATAACCCAACATATCAATACAAGCTGGAGTCAACCATCAAGCAAACATCTTTTCAATGAAGGATCTGAGAGCTGAACATGAACATGAGCCAGGAGTGACCCATGGAGGAAAAAAGATACTCTGGGCTGTATTAGCAAGATGGTAGACACAGCAGGAAAGAACATCTTCAAAATCCACTGTTCCACATTCAAAAATTAACAACCCTATCGGTGTCCCACAGCTGGTACCAGCAGTTTTTATCCTTTAAGAATGACCCCATGATTGGACAACATTGTCACTGACAAAAAATTATTTGATAAAATCAAGGTCTAAAATACCAATAAGTCTGTTATCCAAACACTGTGCTTCTTTTTGAGTGTTTGCATTTTGTTTGTTTATTGAGGTTTTTGGGGGGCTTTTTGGTTTGTTGGTTCCTTGGTTGGTTGGTTTAGTTTGGGGTTTTTTGTTTTGTTTTTATTGTCTGTAACTGCAATGTATTTCTTTGTAGATCTCTCTGCCTACAGCCAAGTCTTCCATTTTATATTGCTAAAATATTGCATGATCCCATTGATTTTAATAGCATGTAAGTCAAATTAATAAGATACCTGTTTGTCATCAAATCTACTAACAATTGTTGGACCTCAGGGCATAGGGCTGCAGCACCCTCACATTTCTTGTATTGTGAGATTTACCTCAGTACTTTCTTCTAACATAACCATCATGTGGCCCTCAGATTGCAATCTGGATTTCTTATCCGTCAACAGGCTTTTAGACAGGCCTTTCTTAGTACTCTGAGCTAAGCTTACAAAGCTGTGCCATGTCTCAGGTGGGTCCTGGATCCAAAAAATCTCTGTGGGGCAGGCTTGCAGTAGGGGTCACAGTCTGGGTTGCTGTATATGGCCTTGTTAACCTTCTAGATGTCTTTCTCTTTTCTGTCTAATTACTGCCTTGGTACTCACATCTTATATTTGGTTTTACATAGAAGAGCTATACACACTAACTTAGTGTACCAGCAGGTTGGTTTTTTTTTTTTATTTTTTACTTTTAAGAATACAAAAACCAGTGATAATTCTGGATATTTTGTTCCTGAAAGCACAGTATTTCCTGCCATTACATGCTAAGTAAAGTTTAGTGGTTAGTCATCTGTATGGCTTTAAATAACTCTTCTAAAATTGATTGTGAATGTTTTCAGTGAATTATCCCTCGTGCTAATTCATGCACAAGAAAATGCATCACCCACAAGCTGTAGTCTGTTTCCCTTACGCATGCTGAATAGTCTCTGCACCTTGAGAATTCTTCCTCATTTCAATTCTAACTCCGATGAATAAGGGTGTGATGATCTCTATTAACAGCTAAGAATTTAATACCTGACAGGCAGACATTGTGATTGGATGTGTCATTTGAAACATGTCCCATCAAATAAGGATAAAAGCTGTCAGAAATGTGATAATATTTTACACAAGCATTATTTTGTATAGATGAAAATAATCTGATGGATAAAGCTCAGTCTTCTCTATGTATATTTTGTGCCATTCTTTTGTATGTGTTTACCTCCACATAAGTTTCAAGGAAAACCCATTGGGGTTATTAGGCTTTCAGTTTATACTTAGGCATTTGGGAAAGCCATTCCAGGGATAGCAAAACAAGACTGCACACTGAGATCTCTAAACAACCCCCAGAATGAAAGTTCCACAATTAAGAAAGGATGTTTTCTGTCTTCAGCAGTTTCTTTCTGCATATAATTCAGGGAAGCAACATTTATAGGTGCAGTTTACTTTATGGATCTTCTTATAGTGCTAGTTCAGATTAGCAATCACTCATGAGATTTACCAGTGCCAATTTGACTGCAAGGTGTAAAATATGGGAGACAGCTAACCTTTCGTTTAGAGAAGGTATTTTCTATTTTAATTAAGGATCCACATGGGGAAATATAATTTATAATGGGCCAAATGTGATTTATCAACAGTCAGTAGAAAAGTATTTAGTCTTCATTATCTGTGATACTTATATCAGTATCAGTTATTTCATAGACTGGAGATTACCTGTCCCAGATGTACAGTAGTCACCACATCACTAATGTAACTTTTCATAAAATGAAAAAAAAATATAAAATAATTTCTCTTCTTGTTTTCAGGTTCTTGATGTGTGAGTTCACTAGCAGATTTATTTTGTGGCTAAAGCATAGCAAAACCACATAGAAGCTAAATTTACACAGGAAAAGAGATATAGTGTCCTCAAGACAGCAGTAAACATTGACACTTGATACCCTTGTTAGGAACAGGAAAAACGCTGAAGATCATAAAATACATGAAACTCCTTAAGAAACAATAAAATTTTCAGAAACACACATCACAACAAAATTTTCTGTTATAATGACATGCAAGACATTTATTAGACAAAAGGCGTGACCTTCAGTTTTAGGGATTTATGATTGCTTTACTACATATCAACTATTTTGTGTTGACACATAAGTATTTTCAGAGAAATGTATATAATATTTTTTTTAAATGTTAGTTATGTGTTTCTTTTTCCTTTGTAAACTCCTTACAGTAATTCCCCTGGAATGTAGTTACAAGTGGAGGTTGGCAAAAAGTTAAAACTGCATCCAGTTAATATATGATTAAAGGATGGATTTTTCATAAGCAACTTTGTTGCTATTGATGCATTGAAATTATGACAGCAACTGAAATACTTATTCAAAATGTACACTTTTATCGTAATATATCAAATGCTACATTTGCTTTTAACATGTTTACCTCGTTTATTTCTAAGTAGCAATATCTTTCATTATGAGCTTGTTAAGAATGTCATGTAAGTAAATTTTTTTTTAAATCTTGGTGAATATGTACAATCTCAAGAAATATTTTCATTTATTACAGCAATGTTTTAATAAATGCAGAAATTCAATCTTCATATTTTTGTCATTTCTACTTCTTACAAGACCTGAACATATTTATGGCCAGCTTTCCAAAGCCAAAATGTTTATTATTGCATGGAATTGTCTTGATCTATGTCTCTTTCTCTCCATGCCATCTGTGATGTCCTGTTCCCATCATTCCCACATGCCCAAGATCTAGTTTAGTATCAAATTATTTTTAAATTAAAAAAACTTGACCCACCTAAACATCCCACAACAGAGAACAGAAAGTTAATCTTGAAATCTTGAATTTTCTGTGGTTTATGCCTCTATAAACATAAAATCAGCTTCATAAAAATCACCAAAGTGTTTTATTTGAAAAAGCCTTTAAACAAATAGAAATATTTATACTGACACATTGTATACAATGTTTGCAAAGGCACTCTCCGTGCACACTGCACAGGCAAGTATTGTACCAGATGATGTACCAGATTTATTATTTCAGTCATCTTTGACTACACAATTTAACGTAAAGGAGACCCATGTGCACATAAACACAGCAAACAAGAAAATTAAATAATAATTCACTTATTTCACTTTAAAACACACATGATCCTGCACTGCAGAAGACAACTAAGGCAACTGAGGCAACATTTTAGGGAGGACTATCCCTCTGCTAGATATTCCTCTCCAGGACCTCACTTCTTGGACCTCCTGTTGGATTAACTAATTAGTTTAGAAGCGTTTCATTTTATGTTTGTTGTCCTATGAAAGCCGGCGCTGTCATCCAATCTAGGAGGCCAGCTCTTCATTAAATGTGAAATTAGATACTCAGTTAATGAAGCTTTATCTCTTATTTGATGACTGACAGTAAATCTGGTATGTTCTCTGTCTGAATCCCTTAATGGGTTTACAGAGAGTTAACTCTGACTTTGGTCTTCCATTAACAGCAAGACTTTGCTGGTTTGAATGTTCTGCTTGCTTAATTATTTAGTGGCTCGGTAGCACAGACAGCTCCTACAAAAGCCAAATGATCGTTCACAGCAACAAATGAACACCATAATCTTAACAAGATTATCATAATAAAGAGTCATCAGAGAAATTAAAATTATCTGCTTTAATTATGAAATTATAACCCCATTAACTCCTCTGCATGAAAAGCAGGAATTGGGGAATAGCAACGAAGAACCCAGAGATGGCTATTATAAAGTTGATAGCAAATTAAAGAGGGGGTGAAGGAATTTGCTGTGTGGGCTCAGATATCGCAGGTAATTTATTTTGCAGCATATGTTTCCTATAGATTAGGCTTTTCAAAATGAGGCCATGAGAACTGTGGGATTTTTCCTTCTCTTGCCTTTTTTTTGGGCCTTTTTTCACCCAGATTGTGTTCACCAGCCTAAGACAAGCTCTGTTGAAATCTGCAAACTAAAAAGCAGACCCTTATTTAAATATGCCTAAAGCTGTAAATTAATTATGCCCTAAATAAGTTATTAAAACAATATTGCCGCTAATTCATTATTTATGGCTGCTTGTTGAAAAGTTTGTAACAGCAGAGGTACCGAACTGACATTTCTAAAGACATTAACACGAAAATGAGGTGAATTTAAAGAGAAAAAGCTATTCAATGACAAGCTTTTACCAAAGTAATCTTCAATAATGCATATGCTAGCCACATTTTTTTATTTCTGTACAAATGCAATATTCATGACTTAATTATTTTTATTCATGACTTAATTTTTTTATATTACTTTTTATTTGATCAATAAATTTTAAAAGCCTCTCAAAAGGTCTCCTCAAAGTACATTAATACCTGAAGGAAAATATTTGGTATTGTTATCTCATAATGTGAATTTATCAAAAAACTTTGGGTAATATATTTGTTAGTAACAGGTATTGTCCCTTAATTTTAAATTTAAGTATTTTCTATCGCTTCAATAAATTAAAATCTTGAATAGCAGGAAAATAAATGTGATGCATACAACTTCACTATTATATAGCTAAAACACTTTAATTTGACAAGAGTAGCAGCAAATTAAAAGCTCTCTAAAAGTATGTGACTGATGTTCCTCAATATAACCTGACTCTTCTCAGCAGCAGAATGTGTGAAAAAGGGCAAAGGCCACTTGTGTCTTGGGGAATTCAGACTGGACACTGGGGAAAAAAAATCAACAGCAAAGTACTGCATTAAAAAGAATAAGAGATGAAAAAAGTGGTGGGATCTCCTTCCTTGGAGAAACTGAAGACCTTGCTAATCAAAGGCCACAGCTCAAATGATCAAGTCAAGGACATAATTATATTTGGTGCGGCTAGAGCACGAGATCCTTCAGAGATAATTCAAACCACTCTATTTTACTTTTTTCAAGTTTCATTGCTGATCCTTACTGATAATTATCACTCTCTTTTAGTCACTTATGGACAAATTAAAAGTATGCTTCTACGAATTTGCATGCACTTTGATTATTTAACTCAGTTTCAAGAGATGGGAGAGAAAATTGTCAGCACAATGGTTAGAGGGTATCCCTGGAAACTAAGCCTAATTGCCTGAGCCACAAATCCATGCATTTCCTTTTGCAACCAACTATCCTCAGGTTACACAGTGTGGAGCTCAGGTAGTTTGATATATTGAATTCTCTCTTTTTTTTAAGGATATCAGGAGAAGATGCTGAATTTGAGCTGGAGGAGGATTATTGTATCAGGTGTTAGAATTCTTAGTACAGTTCACAGAAAGAGAGACCAAGCCATGTGGACTTGATTAAACTTTTCAGGTTGCGAAAGTTGTTTTAAATATATCCATGTACAATTTATCCATGAGTTTATAGTTACAAAAAAAAAAAAAAAAAAAGAAAAAAATCACTTCTTAAACAACACACACAGTGTGAAGCTTTGCAACATCCTCATAGCCTGTGGTCCATCATTTTTTACTTCTTGTTTTTTTTTTTTCTCTCTGCTATTAATATTGTTTTTCTCCAATTTTATATCATACACTGCTTTCAAGTTCTGCTTCCTTCAGAACCACCAACCAATTTTTAGTAAATAATATTTCGTTTTCCTGCTTGTCAAGTGCCATATAGTTTAGGAATTCTCAGTTTAAATATTTACAGTATTATTTTATCTACCCTTTTTCTAAATCTGGAGAGGCCTTCTGCCCCACAAGACATAAAAATTGTAAGTGAAAAAAAAGATAAAGCTTACTGAGATGTCAGAAGGGGAAGTAAAATTGTCTGGACCTGAGATATTACCAAAAAAAAAAATCATTTTCTCCTCTCCCCTTCTCCTCCTTGTCAGGCCCTCTGTAAAATTAGATGCTGCAACAATTTTAAGAAATTATATAAATAAATATAGAGAGTTGATGAACAGCAAGGCTAAGAGACTTTGACATCTGTAACTGTGAGAAGTAAATGCAAGTACTGTGAAAAACAAATATGGATAGCATGACAGAAACAAAATAGGGAGGTAAGTGACAAGTACATCCACTGAGCTGCCACAAATAGCGATTATATCCTAATGATCAAAAGACAAGCTGGCAAACATAAGAAACAATGCTGCATTGAAGGAAACAAAGCAAATGATCCTGATGCAAACTCAAAACAAGACCTTGGTTCCACTGCAAATTGTAACAATAGGGGAAGCAGCAGCTGTACTGCATAAAAGTGTCCTTGCCAGTAGCAAGATTAGTGGTTTACATAGCACACAAGTGGGAGATTAAAAGAAAATAGAATACAAAATCCTTCAAAACACTGACTACAGAAGTGTGAGGGAATAATAATCTAAAGAAATGTATGACTCCTAACAGCAAAATACAGAGAAGAGGTCATGGTGTGAATATGACTGTTTTCCTAGAATATTGCCTTGTCAGTAATGACATTTTTAGTCTACAGCAACTAGATACAGACAATTAATTTTGCAATAGTAGTGGAATGTTATCTGAGCTTTCAAACCATCCATCATTATTCATTCAAAACATCCATTATGAAAGAAGGATTCCAAACAAGAGATTATATGTGTCTTCTTTGTCTTATGTTCGTCTTCTCTAGAATATTCCATGATTCTGTGTGATTCAGTTTTTGTTACACAAAATTTGTAACATCTGCAGTACAGGAAAATCTGGATTGCTTATTTTAGGTTTCCAACTAAAGTCTGAGCATCAGCGGAATGATCCAAATCAACTATGTAAAGCGCTTATGCTCCTCATAGAATTGATAGGGAGAGATAAATGCTTTTACAAATGAAAACAGAAAACCTGTAGAAATATAGGCACCTGCTTTAAGCAAACAAAAGAAAATCCCAGCATGTCTGAATTTTTGCTACTCCTCATCCTAGTTTCAGGGGTCTATTTAGGATCTAAAATGTGTTGTAATCCTCTGAGAGTATATAAACTTCATTGTCTTGAAGACAGAAGAATTAGAGGAGACCAGATTTTGCATAAAAACTTTTGCAGTGAGATGACTTGTGAAGATTTAATTAGAGAACTAGATATCAACTTTGTCTCCAGACTGAGTCTTGGTCTTACATGTCTATATCCTGAAAGACTTTTCTATTTGTCCAGGCCTTAAGGACACTCAAAGGCTTCAAGGTCCCTGCCCAAGCTCCTCTCTCCACCCTGCCCTTGGTCCAGAACGCCAAACTGCCCTGCCCAAGGCATCAGTCCTTACACCAGGGGAGCTGTGCAGCAATTCCAATCTCCACCTTCATCTCTGGTGCTGCTTGCTGGATGGACCTCAGACCTATATCATGGACTTGCTTTGGGCCCTGACATACCTGAAAAGGTAGATGTTAAGAAGCTAATTCTCATTTATGCTCAGGCTTCTTTAGTTCATTTTGGCTGTGTAAAGGGAGCTAATTTTTTAAAGCCTCGCCCAAATGGTCATAATTTTTTTTTCATGGAACTACAGCTTCCATTACAATTTTCTTTTACATTCAGTTGGAGTACACATTTCATATTTGATATCAATCTTTGTTTTTTTTTTTAATTAACATTATAATATAATTAGAAAATCTGAGAAATATTGAAAAACTATATTTGAAACTGCATTTCATTTTTGACTTTTAAGTAATACATTGATCATTAATACTTTGTAATATCCTATTTGATAAAAGAATTTTGTGTATGTTAACCAGTAAGTTCAACAGAAAAATATAAATCAGTCAAGATTTACCAGTTACATCAAATAAATTGCTTCAAATCAGGACAACATAGTCATCTTGTAAAAAGGTTTGCATGAAAACATTTTTACCTCTTTCAAGGTATAAAACTTTGTTCTAACCACCTGACACCTCAATGAAATATTCTGTTGGGCTATATATGAAGCCAGAAGCAAAGTTTATTTACATGCTGGGCAAACACATGTTAACTGAATTTCCCTATTCTCTATTTAATGCCTTCAAAAGGATTAAAATATTAATAACAGCTATGCAGAGTGTTAACAAAGAAAGTAAGGACATATGGTAAACAAGTGGTTTTCTGAACATGGTTATCCCTGTTTGTACAAATAACACTCTGAGAAGCTACAATATTTTTTTCTGCTTGTACAACCTCAGGAAAAAATAGTTACTATCCTATTATACACATACTTAGCTCAGATGGATGCTTTTTTTTTTTTTTTTCTAGCCTTAACTTCTGTGTACAGAAGAAACTTCTCTTGATATCAGGATGGAACTTCTAATCTAGTAAAGGAATAATTGTGAAATAAGAGGAGACATCTCACTACGCACATATCAGAGTGGAATACAGGACAATGCATCATCAAAACATGAATATATATTTATATGGATTAGCCCACTGCTTCTGACTCACCTCTGTCTGAGTCCCCTTTACATAAAGCCTAGCACATCCTCTGTGTAGAAAAATGGTTGCAATTTCCCCCTTACCTATAATCAAGTATCATAAGTTGGTACTGACTTCTTAAAACTTCTCTTGAACTTCTCAGTCAAGGAGGTTCCAGATTAGCTTTTAAAGTAAGTTCTGGTATAAAGTACCATAGAAATTGAGAACAAGTATCTGTGGCATCAAGTATCTACATAATTGACTAGTTTTTCATTATAATCTATTTTTTAAATATCTCAGAAATAGTTGGTAGTTGTTCAATCATAACAATGCTAATCACATAGACTTCAGGTATATATTTTTATATATATATGTATACATATATATATGAATGAACAATTCAGTTCTGTATTTGTTAAATATCAAAATATTATGACTTCAGTTTACCCTTGGTCAGCAGCCCCACACTTTAGCCATTCTTGCACTTCCCTTCCTTTCCTCCCTGTGGGATGGGGGAGAAATGTAAAAGTGTAAAAGTGAGAAAACACATGGTTTGCGATAAAAACAATTTAATAGGTAGACCAAAAGCTGTGTGCCCAGAAAAACAAGGAATTAATTTACCACTTTCTGTGGGCAGGCAGGTGTTCAGCCATCTCCAGGAAACCAGGGCCCCATCATGTGTAATGATCACTTGGGGAGACAAAGCACTGTCAGAGCATCCTCTGCTTCCTCCTCCATCTTCCAGCTTTATATGCTGAACATGATGCCATGTGGCATGGAATATCCCTGTGGTCAGTTGGGATCCGCTGTCCAGGCTGTGCCCATTTCAACTCCTTGTGCACTCCCAGCCTCACCAGTGGGGTGGGGTGAGAGAGAGAAAAGATGCTTGAGGCTGTGTAAGCACTGCTCAGCAACAGCGAAAACACCTGTGTTATTAAAGCTGCTTTTGCTCCCAAACCCAAAAGGCAGTACCATACTGACTATTACAAAGAGAATTAACTGTTTATCAGTCAAAACCAGGGCATGCTAGCATGGAGTTAATGCAACTGAAGAATAGCATCTTTAGCACTACATAAACCACAGGTCAAGTTGCAGGCCTGCAGCAGCTCGCAAAGGGAGCAAGACTGTGGGAAAAACTTCAGACTGATTTCCTCAGTGCCATATATATTTAAGCAGATAAGAAAGAAGTATCACCTCTATAGAATTTGTAGAAGAGTATCTGTTTCAAAGGCTTCTCAAGTATACACAACCAGGGAGGTTGGACATCTGCAAGTCAGAAGGGTAGAGCTGTTTGTTTGGATGTGTGAGCTGCTACCTTAAAGCAGCTTGTTTATCACATATATCAAAATCAAGAATAAATCAGCACGTAAATCCTCCTCTTCTAACTCTCTGGAGAACGGCTGTAGATCAAATGGAATGGGCACTCTTAGTAAATTGGTCTTTACTAATGGAGAAACAACTTTAAAAAGTAGAAAAAGTAGAAACACAAAAGAAGAAAAAGAAACACAAAACAAGAAAAAGTTATGTTTCAGTTTTCACAGGCATCATGACTTCTGTGGACATTAAAAAAAAAGACTGAAAGACCAGCCTTTTCCTCCTTCTGAACCTCAGGAATAAACTTTCTTTCTTCTTGTCTTCTTGCAGCTTGTCCTTCATTTCCATCTTGTCTCAAATTTGTGTATGTATCTGTGAAGATAAGGCAGCAGATGGTAAAGACAGGAGGCCTTTATACAGAAATCAAAATAACAGTGTCTTATTACTTAACACAATGCAAAGGAAGCCTCAGAAAACAGAACAAGATAAGGATATAACCCCTTAAAACATGGTAAAGACAAAATTGTCTCAAGACATCCATTTTGCAACACTAATTTCAATCTATGCTCCTACAGCCCACTGAGGAACTGAAAAGCTGAAATTCATCCTTCTGTGATAGAGATCCTATTATACTTCATATTAGTTAAAAGGCACAACTCCTTGCCATTTCTGAAGTTCACATCAACATAAATCAGAGGGGAAGCACTACGTGGTAGCAATTCTCAGTCAGGGTTTTTAGATATTTTATATGCTGTGTGAAGCTGCTTAGAGAATCAGAATGTTAGAATAAATCCTGGTGGACAGGGTTCAGTGGTTACAAAGCAGGTGAGGTAGCCACAGGTGCATGGTAAATGTAATTTGTCACATTGTTCAGCAGTTTAACACATGAGTAGTTTCACACCATATGCAGTACAAATGCAGACACATACAAACCACCAGCTCGTGCCAGCCTAGCCATCACTGAAGTCTCTCTACATGAATATGAATCTCTATACCAACCTTATTTTGCTTAGTATACAAAAAATATTTAAATTAATCTAGATAAAAACCAATATATACAAACACTGGAAAGGGAGGGTGAGATGACAAATTTACTTGAGAAGAAAATATAACCATCACTTACAGGTTTAGGAGCTCATTCATCCTGCCTATAATGAATATAGACATAGTACTATATGAATGAAATAATAATGATCTCTATTATTCTTAGAACAATAAAATTAGATCCTTATCAATGTTTAACTCTGAGGTCTTTTCAAGTAAAAGATCACATCTAACACCTCTGAAGCTTCTTCCTTTGAATAAGATAATCTTAAGCTTTATACATAGCTTAACTACTAATATCCTTTATCTTTCTCTAAGTATAATCTTGTAATCATATCAAATTCACACTTCATCCCCTTCTTTAAGCTTATAAACAGAGTGTTGCATATCACGGATGACTTAACCTCTTCAAAGTATTCAGAATTTGCTAAAAAAGTATTCAAACAACTAGCTTGTAACTCAAGAAAAAATAAGAACGTTTTGGTTCAATGTTTCCAGTGTGATAAAATGCAGGTTAAGTATCTTCATGCGCTCAGCTGCTGATTTAATTCCTTTCCAGACTTAGCCTCATGCACATTCTACACTTAATTTCTAGAAAAAGGAGCATCCTTTTGAGAACAGTATTTTATTTATTTACTGTCATGTTCTTAGCATTTTCTGACAATGAAAAAAATTTATGGCAAACAAGAAGGTACATTTCCATAAGTGAAGGACTTATTAACATAATTCTAAAATTGCTAGTTTGACCGAGATTCCTGATAAAAACCAGGAGAAAAGTAGATTGTCTAATGTTTTGTTGAGACTATATTATTGTGTGATTAGTAATCTGCTAAATAAAGCCTGTAAACTTGAATTAAATGACAAAAAATTAGAATAGAAAATAGAAATTATTATCATGCTAATTTTACTTTATGACTATTATTATGTTTTATAAGCATGCTATCTTACAGGAGTAAAATAAACATGATGCTAGGTAATACTTTTCCTTTATGACCTTGACACATAGTTTGAAAACCAAAATGTATGCCATTAAAAGCCATCTGAAAACAACATCTTTATACAGGAGACTGAAAACAAGCAATATCAATTCATAATTGAAGACTGACTGCTTCAACACCTCAGAGCTGGACAACTGCAAGACATTTATTCTAAAGTAATTATTTTTAGGTGGTAATAGAACAGAATTTGTGACTTTTATAATGATACAATGGTTACTAGAAATTAAATAAAAATACATTATTCTATAAATTTGTCATTATCTTCCTAAAATGGCAATGCTTGCTAAAAAGGCAATGCTTCCAATACAGCAGGTATTTTTAATGCAATTTTTTTAGTTGCATCTGCACATGTTTAATTGGGCAGGGATCTTTAAATTTGAGTTCTTTTTGTGTTGCTTGGTGAGTAAATTCATTAAGGAAGTATGAATTAAGCTGAATATATTTAATGAGGTATGCTAATATGCAGTGATTCTAAACTGCCACAGGGTGGTAGAAGATGCACTTTCCACAACATTTATCTAATTTGCAGAACTAAATGCTTTGCTACACTTCCACATTATTTAACTGCCTTATTGGAAGATATCTGAGTCCTATAGCTCAAAAAGTGTAAACCTATGTCAAAAGACAGCTTTTATACCATCACAGAAAACCACTTTAAACATTTCCAACAGATGTCTGTTTCCTACTATCACATGCAGGAGATTTTGTTAGCTTGAGTGCTGTGAGTTACTTTGCAGATAACCTTTAGCATTGGTCCCGAGGAGACATTTTTGTTATGATAAAATATACTCAATATATAGGAAAAAACAAAATGTTATGTTCTTCATTCTTATGTCTAGATCTCTCCTGTGTTTTTATGTCTAAAAATATTCAAGAATCTGTGGTTGCATGGAATTTAGAATCTAATTACAAAGTTCTATATGAACATTTTACATTTATAATTTTCTTTCTATTATCATTAATTCTGAACACGCCCTTCATTTTGGAAGTATTTTAATAACGTTTATATTTAGGGGTCTTCTAGTTAAGTAATCCCAGTTACAGAACTACATGAAGTGCTTTACTGAAAACTTAGCAAGTCAGAGAATTCTAGCTTTACAACTAGACCTAGACCTTTTTGTGAATTCAATAATTTTGCTTGAATGTTAAATAGCAAGATTTTTTTTTTTTGTAATCACAGCAGTTCAAAGACAATGTGATAGATGAAAAAAAATTGAAAATTATTCTATGACATATGTGAAAAAAAAAAGACAATAGAACACTCAAAATATTTGAAAAAGGAAGAAAAAAGATAAAAGTTTACGTCCAAGAATGCCCTAAAAAAAAAGAAAAAAGAGAGAGAAAGGAAAGAGCCTGACCTTGTTCAATCATTACAAATGTGTGCTACTTAGCTTTAAAATTCAGGAAATCTTCTAGACAATCTACATTCAGCTGAAAGAGAGATGATTCAAATGTTCAAGGACTGTGTTATATAGGGGCTGTCAACAAGTGCCAAGTGAAGTATTCTTTTTTCTGACACTTTCAAAGCAAGAGCTTAGAAAATGAAATGACATAAGCCATTGCACTTAAATCCCAGTGGATAAGAAATATGTTTAGCATGCTGAAACAGACTGCTGTTTCTCATTGACTGATAGAACAATTATGATCACTTAAATTATAATCTTACAATAGTGGAAGGTCCCTTTTAACATGCCCATGATGAAAAGAAAACTTTCTGTAAAATTGTAAAGTATTTTAAAAAAATTATATATACAGATTACTGCAAGCAAAACAGTGGTAAAAACCAATGGTCACTGTCACTGAGCATGATGGGAATTAAAGTTTCTGAAAATACCTCCTTTATCACATTTTATAATTCTCCTAGGATGAGGTGAATGAATTTCTGGGGGTGTTTCTCTCTTCCTTGTTTATGGAAACAGCCACTAAATTGCTCCAAAGTCTAGCCTTAAGATATCTTATATTAGATGAGATTAAACAATTTGCATATTATATACACCTAAATTAAAACAAAATGTAGTGCATAATTCAGCCTAGCTCATGATATGCACATTGAAATTCTGGTCCTGATAGGAAATATTTTTGGAAAATTTCACAAATGCAAAGTCAAACAATATCCATCGGAGCTCCCTTACCCCTGACAATTATTTTTCAATAAAAATAAATAGCAACTAAAAAAAAGGCTTACCTTGTGTCAAATTTCAGAAAAAATGTGCATAATTCTTCTCATTATACCAAAAAAATTAGGAACAGTCCATATATATAGTTTCATTTAGGTTATGGCCTGTCAGTGGTATACATTTGTTTCAATAATTAGGGTTTGTTTTTGTTTTTTATTAGATATTAACATCATAAATCCATAATATCTCTTTTATTAAGCAGGCAATTTATGACGCTTTTGGCTTAAACATTGCACTGTGGACTTTCAAAGATCTAAATTATTATTTTTACTGGCCTATATATTTTCTATTTGATTGCCATTAATCCTCTGTGTACAGCTCAGAGACAGGTTTTTATTGGATCATTTCCTGAGTTTATGCAAGTGATCCCAGCAAAAAGGAAAATTAAACAAAAAAGAAAGTAAATCTTGAATCTTAAGAACTGTAAAGGATTTGAATGAAATGTAAAACTCTAGAAAATTATTTCTTTAATCAAAGCCAGAAACTGTAGGGGGATACAGTATGGGTAAGGGAAGGTGGTATAGAAGGTAATCTTATCCCCCAGTGAGTTGCAGCCAGACCAATTACTAAAGATTGGAAGCAGGCCTGATCTTAACAGGCCATACCTCTAGCCAATAAGGACAAGTGGTATGAAAGAGTGGATTGGTGGGATCTGGAGTCAGATGATTGCTGCAAGGACCAGGAACAGGCAGTGCTTAGAGGAGCTGCCTGTGAGAAACATTGAGGAGGTATGAAGCTCTGGCCATATAAAATCCTTGAACTATGATGATGTTGGAACTCATGCTATCTAAGACAACAAGAAACTTTTTAGAGTCAAAGCAGTTTTCATTATTTGTGTCAGAAGATGCCAATGGCTGTCTATTAGTCTCTTGTTGAGCTTTTTTTGGTAAGAAAGCATTTTGGTTTAATTTAACTCAGAAATTGACATTCCTACATATCATCACATTGGGAATGCTTAAAATTTTATCTTTAACTGTTATAGTGAACAATAGATAATTTCAAATGTCAAATCTGTCACATATGGAATAGAGCTTCTTCCAGCCAAGTCTCTCTTAGAAGAATGTGCAAAGTTGGAGCTTTTGTGAAATTTTTTCTACTGTTTAAAAAAATATGTCCAGCTTCATGTTGTAAAGTTCCAGAGCTTGCTTGATGAGTCTCTTAAAAGGGCTTAAAATTTTATTCTGTACCTTGAGTCAGACACACAAGAGAAAATACTGACAATATACTCCCCAAGAGATCAAAACAACAAAAAACCAAACTGGCAAACTTCAGAAAATCAGGGAACTTTGGCAAAAGTTTAGAGTGACATTTAATGAACATAAAACATTTCACAAAGCATTAACTCAGCCAATTCCAACCCATCCAATTCTAAGTCAATCAAACTTTGAGAAGAAGGAGCAAGAGTGGAAAAATAATATAGCTACCACTATTGGTTCCAGCAGTGTCTTAGCTGGTATAAACCCCAAAGAAAAAGCAGGGTGAAAGCATGTACTTGCCTGATACTCTGGCTTAAGTATCCCTGGGCTTTCCTGGGCTCTTCCCCCAGGTGGGACTTCCTGTGTGGTGGCCACTCAGGAGCTGGGTTAGGCAGGTGTGGAGCATGGCCATGGATTTGCAACCACTGCAGGGTGGGATACAGGCTGGGGGGTGGGACATGTGGAACAGGGCATTGCCTCGCCACAACAATGCCTGGCCTGTCCCTTCTGACACACACACACAGGGCTGAAATATTTTGAGGCTGCAGCCCTTTCAGTCTCCCTCACGCACAGTTTCACAGTTTTAACAAAACTGAAGTTTCAAGGCAAATTATACGGTTCTAGTTATCATCTTCTCAGTATATTTTTAAGGTCTTGCCTTGTTTTCTGTGTTTAAAAGAGAGTCTTTATATTCTTTTACATGCAGTATTTCTGCATTCATACACATCAATAAAACTAGCATCGCATTTTTGAATAATAAAGTACACTGGGAAATACAGCTTTTCCAGGAAAATTACCTCAGACACCATTATCATTGTTTCTTGTTCTTTCAGCAACTTATCACCAAGGAAACCTGTAGTAGATAAAAAACAAATACATTTCTTGGAAAAAAGAAGTAAAAGAACATTCCCATGAAATAGAATATTTAGAACACAGAGTGTTGGTTCACTTTATTTCAGTGTGGAAAATGAAGGATGACACTTAAAATGCAACTCCATTCTCTCCAAAATTGTCTTCTCAAATCAAGACTCACAACATATTATTAATATAAATGCATGCTGTATGTTGCACTTTAATTTTTTGGAAAAATAATCTTTTCTGACGGTGAGAAGGTGGACTTGAGCAAAACAGTTTTTTTCTTTCTTTCTTGTACAGTGCATTATAAATTTAAATATTTTCATGTGAATGGCAGCTGTAGCTTCTATCTGCAGTGACTATAAGAGAATTCAAAGGAAATTATATAGTTCTTAAAGACTTCCAACTGGGTAAATAGTAGGGATTTTAAAGAATTTGGAAATGTTCTGGGGAAGCTGACAGCAGTTTTTGGTACATTGGGTGCTGATACTTTGGATATATGAGGCAAAAAATAAAGGAAAAAATTGTTACTATGGAAGTAGCTCCAAATACTCAGCTGGAAGGTAGACTATTTTAGCTTGGAGATATTTCTGGTCTGTGTCACATATGGAATGCCCAGCTCCAGCTCCTGCCTTAGTACTGCAGCAACAAAATGTGTATATCCAAAGACATGTCCTATGGTTATTTCAAAAAATCTCATGTTCTTGTTTCTTCTATTTGTTAGGAGTATTTACACTACTAAAATAATTTTCTTCCTCCTGCCAGAAGGAATGCAAAATGCCAAGTTAATTCTCAGTGGGAAATAAATATTTTGTTCATCCATGTTTTGAAAATAGACAAAAAACACCTAAGTTTCTCTGTAATTCTTTTGCTTTCAGCAGGCGATGAAGCTTCTGAATAGAGAAGGATACAGGTGAAGTCAAAGCATGTGCAAATGCAAGATGTGAATTGGAACTTTACTCTCACTAAGAATCTGTACTACCATGATATTACCAAAGACTCTGCTAGGAGGCCTTGCACTATGAAATGCCAGTCTGATTGATGTTTGCACTTCAGTTTCTAGGTCCTCACATACATTGTGTCCATTGTTTTTTGAGAGCGAAAAGAAAAAATAAAAGCAAGATGTATTGTTCTGTTTATTCGCACGTGTCACAAGACACAGTTGTTTTTGCTGTTAACTCATTTTTCTTGTCACAAAGCGCAGTGTTGCAGCTTTGCTTGGATGTGGAAGGAATTGTGATTCATCTGCAAACCTAGCTAGGCCGTGAATAAAACAAATTTCTATGTTACAAAAGTAGTAACATAGTACTACTGTATGTACTACATATAGTACATCATTGCTTTTATATTTTTATCTTAACTGCAGATTTAAACTGTGATATACATGCAACTAGTATGTCAGATAGATTAGGTGTTATTACATACTAGTCTTGTCCTTGCACACTACTGTTTGCTTATGCAGTGTGTTTTCTCTGAAACAGGAATTGACTTTTAAGGAGCATGTATTGTTTTTCCTTTCCCAAGCAAATGTTTGGCTTCTGGAGACCAACCCACAAGAATCTGATCCTCTTTGTTTTGTACTGCAGATAATTTCACCTGTTTATGTGTCTTTTCTCTCTGATTTGTATTCTTAAATATTCTAATATATTTAGAGAGAGTTCCTGATCAAGTTCCAGAAGAACTGTTCTAGCCTCATTTTCAAGTAGATTTGTTTCTGGTTTAGTGTAAGACTGTAATTTCCTCTTCACATAAATTTAACTTTTAACAAAGCATAGATGTCCAACATCTCCACTGAACTCCATTTAAGAGAAGAAAAATGTAATGTTGAAAGTTTTTCTGTTATGAAATCTGTTTATTCATTTTGGGCTCTGATTTACATTCTGGTAACCCCTATTTACAATGATCTGGTGATGTTTTCCAGCAGACAGTTGTCACAAGGGATGAAGTAGTTTATTCATAAGAATGTAGAGTAATCATTCACATTATATTACTAATGTTGATGTTGCATGTATATTTTACTTAGACATTCACAGATACTGTTTTGTTCTCTTCATAAAGCATAAAAATTAAGAGAAAACCATAGAAATTAATTAATTAATTAATGTGTATATGTATATGGGTTGTGTATCTGATCCTCTGAAGAAAAGTGGAATCATTTCATTGATATTTATTTTCTTAATCTGAAGGTTAAAATGGTTTAGAAATGTTGTGCTACACATTTGAGAAAGTGCAAGGATATGAAACATATTTGTCATCTTGTGTCCAGTGGTGAGAGATCCCAGTTTGTGCCGAGGAGTGTCCATTCATTAGCTATGAATGTAGGATTTTTGCTACCTGAGAAAAAGACAATATTCTGTAGGCTATCATATTCAGAGAATCACGGACTCCTTTAGACTGGAAAAGACCTCTGAGATAACTGAGATAACAGCCTTGGACTGATCTTTACCTTGTCAACGATGCCACAGCTCTAAGTGCCACATCCAGGTCTTCCTTGAACAATTAATGGGATGATGACCCACCACCCCCTAGACAGTCCATTCCAATGTTTAACAACCCTTCCTGCAAAGAAATTCCTCCTCATGTCTATCTTGAATGTCCCCTGGTGCAGCCTGAGGCTACATCCTCTTATCCTCTCACTGGTTCCCTGGGAGAAGAGGCTGACCCCCAGCTGACTACAACCTCCTTTTGCTTATGGATTGGTAAATACCCCTGGTGAAAAAGGGTTTTAAATTTCTAACATTCATGGAATTGATTGATTCACAAATAAGTTGAGATGGTAGACTTACACAACTGGAAATTTGAATCCATGCACTGGGGGTTTCTTTTTCAAGATGCAGAAGACAAAAATCATACAGTCTGAAAATTAATTTGTAGAATGCAAACCTGAAACATTTAGCAAGTTTGATATTGCCTCTTTCCTTATTATTAAAAAAAAACCAGATAAAATACAATGCAACAACCACACAGAGATAAGTTGTAATTTAAAAATTTGTTGGTTGCACTGCTTTATAAGTGAGAGATTGTCATTAAACATGCTGGCCAGTCACTTTCAAAAGCATGCAGAGATTTTTCTACACAGGCACCTCAAAGACCTAAACAAGAGATTAGCACAATCTATCACAAGTCTATATACACATCAATATTTCCAAGAAGTGTGAATAAATTGTAATATTTTGAGGGTCTTTTTTGTTCTACAATCTTCACCATTTAAAATGCTTTAATTTGAGTGACTACCCAATGCAATTGTCTTTAAGTATCCTAGTCTTGTTCCTGACAGATTATTCCTCAATGGAAAACATCCAGTGCAGTTAGTCATAACACATTAGGTTAAAGTGTTTTGATGTGAGTGGCCTCACTGCTTCCCAGCATGATGTGTCTGCCATTAGGAATTTCAAATAGAAGCAGCTTTTGAGGACAGACAGATGGGTATGGAGAGGGTATTTCATCATCAGGAAGCAAGAAGTAATGAAAATTTTTGTGGTGCTAGAAAAATTACTTCAAATTCACACATATGCTCACAAGAATAAAGGTTTTCTTTAACTATTTTGCATGTCTACATTGTGCTAACCACAGCAGAAAAACCTGGAATTTAGATTCTAACTTTTGAGTTGTATGTAAATACATTTGTGCTTACAAGATTTTCTCCACCAAGTATAGATTCTCTCATTCAGATTTTTATTTGTAATGAATCTTTAAGCATAAAGAAGATTCTGTGAACCAGCTTTTACTAAAAAAAAACCACCTCCAACAACTGGAATCTGATTACATGTAAAGAAATGAAGATATTTCAGTTTCCTGAAATTCCACAATCCATTTAAAGTCAGTATGAGAGAGAGTAGAAGTCATTCAGACATTTTAAAAAGTGTATATGTTTCTATCACTTCTCAAGACTATTGCTAGTGTCTTATAAAATGTCAGTCTTAATTTATAAAATTCAGAGTAATGACAAATCAATGTCAAATGGCAGAGTAAAAGCGCCTCCTTGACTGGGCACAACATATAAATAAGGTTTTGTTTTGAGGGATTTTTTCTCTTCCTCTTCTCTTCCTCTTCTCCCCTCCCCTCCCCCCTTAGTGTCATGTATTCCCATAAGAGTGAAGATATACTAGCAAGAGATATATGGAATAAGTTGATTTTGTTTACCTTTGCTTTTCATTGCATTTATAACTGCCAGACTGAAAAAAAAAATCTTACCAAATGACCATTGTGTTAAGAGAAATACCCCATGAAAGTGGGAGCACAGTAAAAAGAGGTTGGAGGGGAATTTTTCTTATTCTTCATACTGTCAATCACTATTTGATTTTTCATTTTCATAGCATTCCATGTCTCTGATAGTGAAGTGAATAGTGATTAGAAGTGCTAAACAATTTGAGAAAACATATTTTGAAACTTCCACTTCACAGAACAAGAAGAAACGTATAAAATTATCATGGGAAGAAATATCCTTGTGCCTATTTCTGTTCTGTAGAATATTTATCTCTGAGACATCAAGGATTTGGTGTCTCAGAGATAAATATTCAGCCTGTGAAGTGTTTCTGCTACATGTCTTCTATGCTGAAAATCAGGAGTTAATATTTTGACTAAGATCTTAGCAATTCAGAGGAGGTTTCCAGGCCCATGTCAAATTTTAAACCTTCAAAGTAATGTGAATTCTAACAAAGAATAATAATAAAAAATAATAATACTTATTAATGATATGTACTTTATCTATACTATCACTATCATTCAGTTTTAACTCTTAATGACTATCCTTCATCACTTGCTATTAAATCTTGTTTAATACATTGCATAAATACGCTGTAATTCAGTCTTAGCAATAATAGATTGCAGTGAAACATTTCATAATTTTTCTGAGAAATTAAAAATGTCTAGAACTTTTCTATTATTGAAAGTGTGGTTTATGGATCAGAATACCAGGAATGATGCAATAAATGTATGTACCCCTGAAGACTTCAAAAATCTTCATAAACATGAATACACTTACTTTAATAATCTAGATCGTGATCCCACAAAATATTTCCAGTGATTAAATTCAATGAAGCTTGAATTTATTTTCTGCTGCTCTCCATGGGATTGGTACATGCAAGAATAATAAAAAATGGCCTCAACTCTTCTTGAATTCTTTAGAATTAATTAATACAATATCTTCAATACAGTTAATGAAATCCTTAGGGATCTAAATGCTGTTTATTGTGGGACTATCAATGGGATCATAGATCAGATCAAAGAGACACAGCCTCTGTCGCAAGCTTTTTGATATGCTAGTTTCACAGAGCTAAATGCTGATCTGAATGCTGTCTGCCTCAGCTGGTCAAATGAAACTAACGGAAGAAAATATTCATTAGTGATATTTTAGAAATTGCTGCTTAAATTACTTTGCTGGGCACTACCAAATGGCTGACTTAAATTAATGTCCATTTCTCTCAAGGAGCTGTCACAGACCTCCACATGAAGCATTCTGTATGGGAAATACCAGAAAAACTAAAACTAAACCAAAAACTAAACTAAACCAAACCAAAAGACTCTCCACCACTCCACCCAAAAACAAACAAAAAACTCCAAAACCCAGCAGCCAACCAGCCTAAATTTTAAAAAAATTAATCAAAGTTTTAAACACTATTAGAATGAGCCCAACATATTTTTCATTGAAAGAGCAAATCAGATGCTAAAATGTAATCAATGGTTGCTTAGTATATTTCTCTCGTCTAGATTTTTTCTGCTGCAAGCAAATTCTGTACTGACTTCTAATACTGTTAAATGGAGTAATCAAAAGACCAAAGCCAGAAAAAAAGCAACAGCTGCTGCAGAAGGTGAGTGAGCAGCTAGTAATCATATTAATGACATTACTAATTTATGTGGTTGATAGAATTTAGAATAGAGCGAGGACTCATCTGTCATCATTGTATCATCCATCATAACTATGGAGTCTTAAGTAATGTGCAGGCTGTTAACAATTTTAGTTTGTTTTGTTGCTATTCCACTCAATTTGGTTGGGAAATTCTTTTTAAGACTCAGGAAAATCAAACACTATAGGGGAGAAAATATGAATATGGATTTTTTTTCTGCGTTAAAGGAGCAGATAGAGTAAGAGTATTTTTTATTTAAAAATGAATTCATGTAATTTTAAAAAGCAGAAACCATAATAAAGCCATGTTTTTTTCTTTTTTCCCCCTTCAGCATGTATTTAATATTCCATTCTTTGTATAGGTTCAGCTGAATTAAAAGCAGGCATGTGTCCAAAGTGGCATGCTGGAAGAGACAGATGACTGTGGAACTGCGACTTCTACCTTTACAGTGAAAAATGCCAGCCCCAATCTACAGTTTCCCCTTGTCTTGGTGTGAGACAATATAATATAATCTATATAAGATAGATTAAAGGGCAACACTCTAAAATGAGTTCTCTCCTTTTTTTTTTATGCAATCCCTTTCCACCAATAAGGAGAAACAAAATACAAGCAGAACCTTAGCCTTCCAAAAAATGCCAGGACAGAGAGAACTCCCTGATCTTCCAGGCTCCAACTTTAAAAAGGACTCTGGCAATACCCCTTGTCCTCAGATCCTGGTTCTGGCCATGGCACAGGGTCTTAAAAAGGAAGTAAGAATTTCTTGTGGTGGTAGAGGTAGATATGGAGCAAATAACACTTTGGGCTACCCATGACACCCATGAACTGACAAAAGCATTTTCTCAAGTCTCTTGAAATTTGAAATTTTCTTAGACACTAAATTATCTATTTCTAGTGTCAGCATATCAGAGATATTTGGGCTGGTTTTCCATTCTAAGGTAGACCTGTTAAGTAGTTTCAGCATTTTCTTCACAGTTAATACGTTTAAGCAAATGGTTACAGCTGGTTTGACAGCTGTACAAGTGGACAAAAGAGAGTTTTTTTCAGGGGTAAAGAAGGAACACATAGTAAACCAATGTAGTGCATTCATTGATGATAACATGTGAGAAATAATAGATTTTATGCAACCTGTTTTACTGTAGTGACAGGTGTGATTCAAGTGTCATGATTGTTGATTTTCATTAATGAGGAAAAGTGTCAATATCTACTTTTGACACTATCACTCCTAAAGCAATAAAACCATTTTTCTCCATGAACAATTGCTTTTTTTCCATTAGCCTTCACAGCTGAAAACAAGAATATCTGTGAGAAAACAAACAAACAAACAAACAAACAAACGGATGTTTGGGTTGTGCAAAGTTTGAGTTTGTGAAAGCAGTCTGGGAATGTCTTTTGGCAGAGGAGTCTTATGGCTGATCACGATAAAACAAAACTCAGTAAGGAAGGTCATGAAAAAGCAAAGATCTGGGACACTCCTGATGTGGTTCCTGCTGCATCCATAGCATCCAGTATCATTTTAGTGTCACATAGCTTACTTATGGCCGGGATCACTCAGACTTTAGAAGTTCAGAGTTCCACGCTTGTGCCAAGTTTTGAGCCTTTCTTTCTATTTAATTTCAGTTTTTTGCTGAGGTAGGCTCACATCCATTCCTGTTTTGAAAGGTGGGAGGAGGAGAAAAAAAATCAACAAAAGGATTAACTGACAGTACTGGCATTTCACAGGACATACTTCAGGTGCTTTTCTACCATTTAAAACTCTTTATCATGAGATCTTTCTGTTTTAAATTTCTTTGTGCATTGTCGTTTTTCCACAGCATGTTTAAAAAAAAAATTGTAATCTTTGCCAAGAAATTAGAAAATGTTTCCAATTTTTGTAGCATTTTCTGCTTTTATTTTGAAAAAATAAGTTTACAAAACTGTGTCTCTGAGCTAGTCCTCTATGTCTGTCATTGGAGATAACTGTACAGACTGTAAAATATCAGATTATCTCACTTTTGCAGAGTAGTTGAAAAAACTCCATAGATATGAAATCCAAGTGTCTGATCCTGTAGAAAATGTCACAAGTAATTTTTCTACATTTAACAATACCTTAAACAATATCCAGTTTTATAAAGGAACCCTAATATAAGGAGTTTCCATAATGGAATGTTGAGTCTATTCTTAGAACTTTTCAGGAAAATGTTTCTGCAACTTCTCTTTCTTATGTTTATTTCTGAATCAGTCTCATTTGTACTTTTGCATACATTTTTTGAGCTTTCTTTGGAGTTCCTTCCCTGTTTTGTCAGATCAGTGGGATCCAGCTTTCTCTGTACAGATTACACAGAATCATGGTTATGTGGACTGAGAGGAAGATAAAGAATTAATCTGACCAGTTGATTTTTTTTCTAGGGTTGCTTTCATATGTTTTCTTATGACAACATGCTTCTGTTTAATTTGGTCCCAAATAAATTTGAAATGGTTCAACAGGTTACACCATCTTTAACTTTTTCAAAGGGCTGCAGTTTGAGGTATAGAAATCACCTTGGGGTTTCAGATTTACTAAAAGAGATCCTCAGGGCTTCAACTATAACAGCTCAAGCAACAGTTGCTTAAACATCAGGGAATTGTGAGAATTCTGAAACAGTGCATGTTAATTCTAGACAAGTGCAATGTCAAGTACTTCAAAATGAAACAATAAAAATCCTCAAATATGTTTGCTTTTTTCATATAGTAAGTGCCTCAAAGATGATCAAAGATGTTTAAAATCAAAATATGATGTTCTCTTAGTCTATGTTGTATGGATACAACTTGCATTAGGAGTATAGAAAGCTTCAAAATAAACAAGAAGAAATAAGTGTACATTTGATCTTTGCTGGACAGCACTTGCTTCTCAGGTTTGAGATAAGTTATTAATTAAACTTTGGGAAAAAACTCTGCATAGCTCTCTTAATTCTTAAAAAGTTTTCCTTCCCATTTTCCACATAAGTACTCAGTCGTCTTTCTCTTAGCACTCTTTCAAGGCTCAATTTAATAATTTATTAACATGGCACCTCTTTGTGTTTGAGTCTCTGGAGTATCTAAAACCACAGAAATGCTTCTTCAGGTGTGACAGGATTTATTAAAAGGCTTTTGGATTAATGGACAGAGGTTAGCTACTCCACAGCATATCAATAACACCAAATAGGTTTATTTGGACTGATTACTTTGTAACAAATCCTTACAATTTTCCTTTCTCTCCATTTGCCACTTTATTATGGGCATATAACCTCTAAACCTTTTTTGCCATCAGGTATTATCTTTTACTTTGAAACCAAATGCAACTTCCACTGTCTTTTGGTGACTTACATCTAAATTGTCTCTCAAAGAAGTATAGTATATGACTGAAAAGACAGAGCCTAAATAGATAGTATTTGACACACATTTTCCCTTCAGTATATGAAATGGAAGCAAAAAAAAAAAAAATTTGCCATCAAGTTAAAGGACACAGTGCTGTGGTAAAAGAACTAAAGCCCATCTACAATCATTCTAACTGAAATATCATTACCTATTATTTTAAATTGCAAATAAATATTTTTTTATTAAGTACAGTTAATTCTTTAAAATTAGAATGTGATTTAAAGTGAAAAATCATAGCATTATTTTCAGAATAATTGTCAAGTATATCTGTTTGAGGAATATGCTTTCACATTATCAAGACAAGCTACATCAACAGCTACAATCAAACTTCGCAGTGGGTTTTCTTTTGGGGGAAAAAGTGAGAAAAAATCTTTTATACATTTTTTAAAGTGATTTACAGAAATCAATTTAAAACTCTATAGTACTCTGAAAACCATGAAATTCCAGTTTTCATAGTTTTGCTGTTCATTCAAAAAGCTTATCTTCTGAAAGAATTATTAGCATTGGTTTTACCCCTTTCATGTTGTAGGAAGAAAGGCTGTGAGGAGCCTGATGCTGTGAAGGTTTTACATGCTATACATTGGCTTATTATGATGGATAAAATTAAGTTCCTTTGTCATGACTATGACCTGCCTAAAATCCATTATAAATGCAGAATAAGAGCTAAAGAAATACTGTAACATACACTCTGTATGATCTGGAATACTTTGAGCCTGGTTTCCCTTCTTAGACAATGGCTGATTCCCTAATGATAAAAACTATGTAATAAGATTTTCTATTATCTTGATGCCATTATCAAAGTTTCACAAATAACTAATAAAAATAATAATTGTGCCCCCACTGTACAGTCTTAGAAAAGAAAACAACACACGAAGCCAAAACAAGGATAATTATTTGAGAAGTGGCAGCAATGATAAAATCAGAAGGGGATTCATGAATATTCCTATGACAAGGGAAAATGCTGCTGGAGAGGAAAGCCAGAAAAGGATGTGCAAAAAGCCAAGTAAATAAATTAGAAACAGGAACTAAATTTTCCAGCTTGCTACCAAAATGGTTGTTAACTATTTTTGTTTCAAAGTTTTTTATATGATGTTTTTTCTGTTTCCCTCCAATTAATTTTCCTTATAATAGTATGCAATACATTTTTCATGTAATTTTGATTGGTTTTATCACCAAAGTAGAAGTGATCTCTCTTCACAAGGTATCCAAAAGTTTGGTATTTTGTCTAAACTAGTCTGTGGGAATCTTTTAGAAACGAGGGTTTATACATCTTCAAAACAGTTGACCTTACCTATCTTAGGACACAGGAAATCATCCTCTGTGTTGAAAAAAATTATTTCTTTGTGAGCAACAGTTCTTGTTTTATTTTTTTATTTTATTTGTACTGTTATCTCAACACAAATGCTAATTTAACTTTCTAAACTTGAGTGCTGCTTTGTCAGCATTTATGTACGCCAGCATAGCTGGTTCTGATTGCTGTTGGATGCTGATTAGTCATTTACAACAACCTCATGTCTCCATTCAGGCTAATGGCAAAAGACTGCATTGTTTCTTGCCAGCAGCAAGATGGAGAGAAAAGAAGAGAGAGTCCTTTAGCCCATGTAATGCAGTGATTATAACATGCAGACATTAACTGCTCATTTGCAAGAAAAGTCAGAAGGCGCTTCACAAGAGCTGTCTCACCGGATTTGGAAGGAACATTGTTACTTCAGGACTGTAGAATGTAGATACTTTCAGTAGTCAATGCCCTAAAATGAAAGAATTAAGCACTGGAATCCAGAAAGATATTTTTATTACCTAACTCTAATTATTCCTACATTTGAATAAATTTTGAACATATTCACCTTTTACAGAGTGAATTCTCATTAATCTTGCTATGAAGTGGTAAGACCAATGCCTATTTTTGCATGAAAAATACTATAACGCATGGGTAATTTAAAACATGGATCTAATAAATATTTACTATTAGAGATGAACAATCATGGGAATCCCTGTACTGTTTTAAAGCACAGATTTTACCTAAATTCCATTGATCTCATTGATATTTTTGAAATTTTACAAGGGTCTCCAAGGTAGAGCTTGTACATTTATTTGAATACATTTCAGTGTAATGAATGCTTTTGGGTGCACAAAGATCTCTTGATATACAATGCTTCAGCTGAAAACTTTTTTTGATGAATCAAAAGGTTAAAAATTGAAATCTGTACATTTTTAAAGAAAATAAACAAACAAAAAATGTTCAGAGAGCTATTTGTGGGGGCTAATAAAGATACTATAGTGATAGAGGATAAATAAGATAGGAAATAGTGATAGAGGATAAATAAGATAGGAATCAAAAGCTGTAAAGTTAGGTTAACAACCTGTTTTGAAATCAAAGTATATTTTTGATGTACTCTGTTCTTAAAAATATTACTAAAATTGCAACTAAACGTTTGTTGACTTCTGAATACATAATTTATATATTTATTACCATTTCTTATCTAAGCTAATATTGTTTTTCATCCAAATGCTTAGAAAAATCGATTGTCTTCTAACGTCTTTTCCTTGCTTGTTTTTCAGTGCAAATGAAAATTATGATTATATTTACTGTAAAGTTTGTGTTATGTTCCTGTAGGATTAGAACCCTCCACACAAAACAAAATACCATGAAACAAAACCAACCAACCAAGTTAAAAAAAACCCAACTAAACCCACAGACACTATAGCTAAGTACCTGTCAGCATTTATAACCACTTTGTTTGATGAAATTTGGCTTGGCATTTTAATTTCTATCCCAGGGGAAGTTTGCACTTAAGTTAAAAAGCAAACCACTTCAGATGTTTTTAAATTATGGAACTGTAGAAATGAAATTCTCAACAGATCCACCTGTTTTCTGGAAATGAAAATATGAGTGACAGCAGGTTGTATTTATGCCTGCATCTGTCTTCAGTCAAATACTTCTTTGTGCTGGTGTCATGTGAATAGAATAGATGTCCTCAGACCCTTTGTGTTTGATAACTGTGTTGGTGTCCCAGGAAAGCTGAGATCCTTGTGCCCATCCAGTCTGTCAGCATCCCGTTAAGGGGGCTCTACTGAACAGTCTGCAGGATTGAAGGGCAGTGTGACTGACTTATTAAAGGACACACACAAACAGAGAGACCTCCTCATGGGTCTCCATACACTTATTTGAGCATGTAACCCTCTATCCTCCACTGCTAGCACTGTTGAAGGACTAGCACTAGCAGTTTATGGAATAACACTCTTTCTTAATAAAATTGTGACAGCTTATGGTTTGAGGATTCCTGGTGATAGTATCTGACTGCAAAAACATTTTCAAAGGGATGTACTAACTATCTCTAATCACTTACAACTGTTAGCTCGAGGTAATCATTCACCCATGGAGTATGGCTCTTACCGAGGAGGTGACCTATGGGAGACAAAACAGGTTCAGCCCATCAGTTGATGCCAGAAATTATAATGGAGTCTTCCCTGACTTCTCCCCACTTAACTTACTTTTGTAGTGTCTCTTTACTTTTAGATGGAGCTTGAGTGACTTTAGTCATGCATCTTACTCATCAAGAGATAATTGTACCTTGGAGGAAGATAATGTCAATATTAGGCCTGAGATATCCTTGGGATGATACGCGAACCAACACATTCAGGTAACCAAGGGAAGGTGTAAAGAAGATGGAGCTGGACCCTTCTCAGCATAAAGAGGGCAATGGAAAAAAATTCAAGTGCAGAAAATTTTGTTTAAGTTTCAGGTTTTTTTTTTGGGTTTTTTTTTTTTTTTTTTTTTCTGTAGGGCTGCCAAATGCTTGGAAAGATCACCTGGAGATGTTGCTCAGTCTCCATTCTTCAGGAATTCAAAACTGAGTGGATACAGCCCTGAGCCACCTATTCCAGTTCCCCCCACTATGAGAAGAGGGATTAGGACTAGGCAATTTTCACAAGCTCCCCCCAATCTCTTTCATTCTGTGAATACATGTATCTATGAAATAGAATAGTAATGTATTGACTCCAGAATATATTCCCAAATTCTCTTTTTGCCTGAAAGCAAACATCTAAATACTTGGATAGAGATCAAGCAATGTAACAAACTCAATCCCTTCCTTTGCAAATCAGTAAAATGTAGCATCTCAGGGAGAAGTGAAGTATTCTTACTATCTTAAAAAAAAAAAAAGGGACAAGCAAAGTACTCTGAAAATTTAAAAAAAATAATGTTCTTCTGTTTCAAATAAAACTAAACTACATCATATTCCTTTTATGCATGCTGGATTTTTCTAAACTGCTTTTGTATTTTCATTCAGGATATATTTATACTGATATGATATCCTTTCTCAGGGAATGCTTCAGAGAGGTTAGAGGTAATGTAAGCTCCTTTGGTCCAGAAAGTTAAAAAGTTTCTTTTTATTTGAATATAGGTTTAATTTTTTGAATATTGGGGTTTTTTAGACTCAGAAAACTAGTTTTGACTTGAAGCTAAATTGCTGTAGAATCACAGGTATTACAATTTGGCAGTTATTGCATTAATACAATCCTGTCCCTGAAATAATTTGCAATTATATCAAAATCATTTGTTAATGCTGCTCATTCAGAGATTTGGCCTAAAAATCTAACATGTATATTTGAGGAAATAAGTATAGAGTTACTTATATGAGCAATATCAAATTTGAACATGGAATGCCTATAAATGTGGTATTTCAGAGTGCTGCAGAGAAAAATCAGAAGCTTAGTATGCTTCTCACTCTTTAAATCCCAGAAGAGATAAATATTTCTTGCTCAATTAAGGTTCCTGCCACAGAAAAAAAAGACGTTTGTAGAATAAATTTGTTCAGTTGCTGTAATAGGTGATTGTAATAGGATGTAGCTGAGAGTCAAATGTATTGCCTAATTATGGCTTGCAGATATTATATAGTGGTTATTATATGTTAGCTTATTTTATTTAAAAGGCAAAAGGTTAACAAGGGAAAGTAATCCTCCATTTTCCCTTTTCTTCATAGTATATAAAAACAATAAGGTATAATAAAGATTGAATAGTATTGTAATATTTTTTTCTTCCAAAAATTTAGCCTTTTTTATTACAAATATGACAAGAAATAATGTTGAGTTCATTAATTGCCCTGAATATAGCTTAGATAAAAGTGTGAGTTGTGAAGCAGAACTCTCCCTTTTTGCAGGTTGGAGTGTTTATTGGTCCAAAATAATAAAAAAATTATATCTCAACATGTACATTAAAGAAAGGGTTTATGACTTTCTTCTTTGACCTGGGATCTATATGTATTTTTCTCACTTTCAAAATACAATTCTATCTGTATTTCATCCTTCTCAGAAGAATATCTAAAATGGATATGAAAAAAATGAAGGTATGTTCCATTAATTTGGTTAATTAATAGCAAGCATTTTTTATGGGAAAAAGTTTCTGTTTTTTTTTTTTTTCTAAAATAATGAATACGTACTAAGCTGCAGCTATTTATACCACATTAAAACTACTTGGATTTTATATGTAATTATGCATTAGGACACATTCTGGGTTTAGCTGTGGGTGGTGTTAGAATTAAGACATCCTCTCTATTTTCTTTTAATTTATAATGAATATAACCCAAGAAACATAATAAAGAACAGCACTAAAATCTTGGTTTGGATGCTCTTTGCTTCCAAAGCCAGCCTCCACAAGGAGCTAATTTATTTTACCAATATGTTGGTTGATATGTTTGCATGATTCAGACATAACATTGATTATTATTAATCAATATTTTAATCAGTTGATTTAATCAATTCTCAGAAACTGAAAGCAGTGGGAAAATATTTTCAGGATTTTAGTTTTCAGTTGGGTTAGGGTTTTTTTTCTGTGTAGTTTTTTTTCACATTATTTTTCAAAATCTTAAGTGCATAATGGTGATTAAGTACTTGCCACATTTCATTATTATAAAATCTTCAAGGTGAAGAAAGACAGGAGTGTGAGGAGAAATCATTACCTAAAGTTAGAAAGGATTCCTGCTCTCATACAGAAACAGAATGGAAGACTTTTTTTTAATCCCGAAATAGAAAGCAGAAACTTTTATACTGGAGACATTTGCATCATAATAATTCTAGATAAATTTTTAATTTCATAAAGATTACAAACCTTGAAAATATCACCCTATATTGGAAGTGATGACAGAATGTTGATTCTAGTGTTGTGACTATGACCTTGTAATTACTGATGCCACATACACCAGCTGTGATGAGTATCTATGAACACGATTTGAGATCCTGCCAGACTATGAGTAGGACACAGAATTTTGCAGTCCATACCAGTGAATATAGAAATATCTAGTCTTTCCTTTATCTTTTGGGGTTTTCCTTTTCTTTTTTTTTTCTTTTTTTTTTTTTTTTTTGTTTGTTTGTTTATGTATTTTATGTATGTATGTGTTTCTCCTAGCTACGAGTTCAACTGGACCTAAAGGTAGAGGCAAAATGGCAACCTATTGCTAAAATTTACACCTGTATGGGAAGGCATATCTTGTCTACAAAGCTGCATATGTGTCTTGGCATACTGTCAAAACTTTAGCCAGTGTCTATCTATTGCTTTGAAGCTGAGATAAATACTGGTTTTTGAGAAGAGAGGAAATTGAAGTCATAAGCATTGATCCATATTGAAATGGCTGGATTGTAACCACATAATAAACTCCTCACGGGTGAATCATGAGTGAAGCTGGTATTCACTGTTTCAGAGAAAGGAATCTGTATTGTGGAAAATGAATGAGAAGGCTTCTCTATTTGGTGCTATTTATTGAACAAGATGTGCATACCTATTATGATTTACACATGATAAGCTGAAATAATGAGTCAGTGCTGAACTCAATGATTGCATTTATCCTAGCAGAACTGTATCATCTTCTGAACAGTTACTTGAAAGTTGAATTTGTACTATTGAAGTGTTTCTTGAAGCAATATGAGTTCTTTTGTATTTGGGTTTTTTTAGACATTAAAAAAAAAAAAAAAACCTGTTCTGCACACCAGGCAACTTTGGAAGTCAGAAGAGTGTGCTTTTTATTGTCTATTTGTTTATTTGAGCTACTGTTTGTTTGTCTGCTTATGACAATTATTCTTGGAATGAATGAACACTGAATACATTATATTCTAACCCTTAGAGCTTTATGCATCCTGGGTTTTATCTGTAAAGTTGCAAACAACCCAAATTTAAATATTGAACATTAAAAATAATCCAGCTTGACTGTTTAAATTACTTATGCATCTACAGTACATGCTCTCATGATTGTGTTTCCTTGTAAAATATTACCATATGAAATCAAACAGACAATTAAAGTTCACAAATGCGGGGAAAATATATTACCAACATGACATTGTAATTTAGTGACAGATACTGTATGGTAACATTGTAATGGCCCAGAGCCAGTGAATTTTTCTGTGCAGATGGTCCCTGCACCTGCAAGCTATTGGAAGGTACCATGTTTTGAATGCTATGTTTAGATCTCATGAGAAGGCCTTTTTTGAATGTCAATGCAATGCCCAGAAATTTTAGCTTGTAGCAATTATTTCTACTATGGTGAGCCTGAGTTTTGTTTATTCCTCTATTAAAAAGTGATCATGGTGTAAACCTGTGTTGCTAAAAGAGTGAAGTTTTAAGAGGCTATGATATGCAAGTAACAAGAAATTATCAAATATGCCAGTGGTTTGTGTATTTCACCACCACTGGCACTTGCTCATATTTGGTTCAAAATAGATGTTACCTGCTCTGCTACTGCTTCAAGCCAACTATTTGAACTCATTTGGCGCAAATCTCAGTAGTTACATAATAGAATAGAAAGTATAATGTGTTTTTGTTGCATTGTAATTTTATCTCTGTATCACTGTGTTGTTAAAGAAACATATTTAGAGTTTACAAAATTATCACTTTAATGAACTGCCATTTCAAAGTCTATAAAATGCGCATTGGCCTATGCTTTATACTTATCTATGTCATCTGTCTTCAATAAAAATTACCTGTTTCATACGTGATGCTTGTATAGAACCATAAATAAAGGAATTAGCAAAATTAGTAACTAATTTTTCTTTTAACAGCCAGATTTGATTGTGCTACTTCTAGCCACTTTTGTCTTTTTATGCCTTTTAGCTCACTTTATCAAGAATAAGAATTTGTAAATTGCTTATAATAAAAAATAATTTGATAGAAGTTATTGAAGAATAGTTTTTAACCTTGCATTCAAATTTTGAGCTTTTACATGTGAGAAATTGCGACAAAGTATTCAAATGTGGGGTTTTTTTTTCCTTTTTCAAGTGGCTGCACATACTTTAAAGGATGTTTTTCTTCAGAGAATGATGCTTTTATACAGTTGAAACATTAACAGCATGTTATCAAATTTCTACACTTTTAAAATTATTATAAGTTCTTTCCAGAGTACTTTGAAAATTTATTCAGTTCAATGTTAATTATAATGCTCACTTTGAATTAAAAATGTTTTATTCATATATTGTAAAGTTCATGGAAATGAGAGATTTTTAGTGGAAGACAGGAGGTTTTTTAGTACGATCATGATTTTCATTTCCTAAGCAAAGAATGCAACTGCAGTTTTTAAAAGCATTAAGAAGACCATATGCCTCCATTCTGGATTGGGAATGGCATTCATTATCTGCTGGAAAACCCAGCAGAACCCAAAAGAGGAGAAAAAACTGCAACCACTGCAAATCGTTAGTCTCAGATTCAAAACACAATAGTCTGAGCTTTCTTTTCTGCACCAGAAGTCACAGAAGAAAGGAGCTCGGGCAATATGGACTCTGAAGAATTTGAGATCTTGCTACTCACAGCCAGAACAAATACCTTTTGAACTAACAGCATTGCTTGTAGGAATACATTATCCCTGGAAGGTTTTCAAGCTATTATTATAGACTAGATATCTCACTGAGATTAATTTTTTGAGGTATGTTTCAAAGGTCTGAAAACTTTGGTGCAAATTAGAAACTCTGCTGCTCATCATCCACACTATTTGTTGTGCACAGAAGTCATGAAGAGATTGGTCAGGTCTATGACAAAAAGCAGACAGGTGGATAAATTTCAGTTCTGGAATCATATGAATAAAAGTATATATCAGTGGAGATAAATATCAAAATATCAATTGATGGAGAAAGCAATCAGATTGATGCTGACCAGAGGGAAAATAGAACTTTGTCACATACCCAGAAGGCAGCATTCTCCCATCCATTTTGTTAGAGACATTTGTGTATGGAACACAAGGGCAGGAAAATTATGCTAAATCACAACAGATTAACCTGCCTAAGACCCGATTAGAGGATAAACTCATAACTGTTTAACATTTGCACACAAGTGCACTGACACAAAGGTAAAAAATGAGAAAGTAACATCTGAAGATTTGAGCCAATGTGTGTTGGCTGTCAGGGTAAAGTGCATAGCCAATTTCTTAATCGATGCATGGAGGTTTTTTTGTTTAACTTCAAGTCAGATTAACAGAATTAGTTGTTTGGTTTTTTTGGGGTTTTTTTTTTGTAGTTTTACTACTATGCTATTTCTTATGGTTTTGGATGATAACAGACGTATACTCACCTATTCTTCAATGAGAGTTTATTATGATTAAAAGCAAGTGCTTATATTCTGCAGAATGCTGAACAAGAAACACATGAGTTTGTGTCATTTTTCATTCCTTTGCTTTTATTTGTGTTGCTTGTTTCTGATGCTACAGATTAACAGGAGGACTGAAGTCCTGTTATGTGCCTAAAACCAAATTACATTTTCAGACTTCACATAGTTACTGTTTTTAGCCTTTTCAGATTCATGTAGAATTTGAAATATTGACAGTGTAGATATTTTTGAGTTGCAAGTAAAGGTCAGTAGAACTGTCTGTTGAGTGCTGGTAATGTGGGTCCATTATCCTTTTTTTCTTCTTTTTTTTTTGTTCCCCTCACAAATTCAAATGGTAATTGATTTAACTGCTACTCAGTGTAGGTCAACTAGTGTTGCAGTCATCAGCCTTGTATATATGTTCTCTGGTGAGAGCAGAATAACATAGTTTCTATCAACATCAATCTTCAAAATCAAAGTTTACTGGTAGATTTTGGACCAATGACTGCAGCTGAACTTTCTGTGTGCAACAATAAATGGAATGATGTTGAAATCAAGAAAAAAATGTACCTAAAAAGCTCATTCAATAAACAGGATTAAAAACTCAGCTGTGGTTTCCAAAATCTACTCATAAAAATACAGTTTGGCTTTTTTTTTTTTTTTTTTAATAATGAAATAACAAACAGGTTAGGACATTTGAGTTTATCTTTGTAATTGACTGAGGTACAGCCAAAATGTAATTTCACCTAGTTTGGATTTTCCTTGCATTTTATTTTTTCCTTTATTTCAGTCTCCTTGTCAGTAGCCTTCATCAAAGTTAGTGACAGGATATGTTGTTTCTGACCTTATGACATCATAATTTATATAGTGAATCCCCGAGTTGTAAACAGAGGCAGTTTGCTTTTAAAAAAGAGAAAAACCAGCTTGAAGTTATTGATTCATAGTTAATTTAAAAGAGAACAAATTAATGGTATTAGGAGAATATATATATGATGAGTGAAGTAACAAAGGAAGAAAATAGTACAAATTCTTTTTTTTTACTATTTCAGATCACAATGATTGTTGAAAAAGCCTGATAAAGAAAAGGGAAGGAGCCATTTGCAAACATTGTGCTGTTTTCTTCCCTCCTGCTGCATAAACACATTGTGAGAAATGATGCCATAATGCAAGTGCTATAACCTTTAGTCCTCTCTTTTCTCTGTTGTCCTGACAAAGAGGGGAGCCAAGTGAGATGCCAGGTAAAGATGCTGCAGAACCTTCCAGTCACAACATAGTTTAGGTGTAACTGCCTGTACTTTGTATTAACTGCTAGAACTGGTGAGGAATTTTCTGCAAGAATGATTTTGTCATATAGAACATACTTCCAGAGTGGTATAAAAGCTGTAGATATTTTCAAATAAAACCACCTTTTTCAAATAAAACCAGCTATGGGAATAGGCAAGTCATAGTGACAAGGCAAACAGTCAGGAATGAAATTGAATGACAGGGAAATGTATGAGAGTAAACAGAAAGGCTGAATGGCCCAAATTTTCATTACTTAACCTGGCTTCCTGACTAAGCCTGCAAATCAGTTCATTTTGTAGCTCTGAATGTCCAGCTTTCAAAAGATCATTGCTCAAAGGCACTAACCAAAATTATTGTGTCTTCATAAAGCAAGACAGAATTCTGTGATTCCAAAGAAATCCAGAGCAGGAATTTTTGAGAAACTATTATTTCTAACATGGTGAGGAAAATTCTTTTTTTTTTTTTTTTTTTTTTTTTTCCATCCAGGAATTTTAACACTTTTTTATTGAAAAATAATTCTGTTCCCCAGTTATCTTCTGCACACATATGTCTATGTGGTCTGTCAAACATATGCAGCACTATGCAGCCATCTGAGGCAATGGCAGACAAGCTCACTAAAGCACCAGGAATTGCACCACTACCTTCTCCTAGGCTACTGCAGATTGTTCTTCAAGATATCTTTCCTTTCAGAAGCTTACATTACTTCACAGTGGAGTAACTCTTTAGAGATACACCATGTAAGTCTATACAACATTGGTTTGTTCCATTTTGAAACTTTTAAGACAAGCAAGAATTTTAGAAAGATACCTTAGAGTTGTAAATGCAAGGTTGAGAGGTCTTGATGTTGATATTTGCTACTAGCCCACATTTTGGTATTCATTGGTTGTAACACCTGTGGGCTTATTGAACCCTAACCAAAATACAAGTGAAACTTCAGACCACAGCTTAAGTTGTTAAGAGTGTGTGTTCAAATTGCAGTATCTGTGCTACAATGCAGGGCAAACAGATGAGCGTTAGCTGCAAAGAAAACTATCTTTTGTATTTGGAACAATCCAGTTTGATAATGCACTGAAAAGTATGGCAAATTAGTCAACATTGTGGTTGCTGCTGCTGCAGGTAAGATGTTTTTGATACCTAAACTACTTTATGGGTTATCCTGTGTATCTCTGTACATCTCTGCCTCTTTAGAGCAGATAACAGCTCAGCTAAAAAAGTTACCAAAATCTGAAGATGATGTTAGCAAGAAGTGGTGCAAAGTCAGGACTTTATTTTCTTTACTTCAAGCTTTCAGATAAGCAACTTTTGAATGTTCACCCTTTTTTAAAAAAAATTTAATCTCCATTTAAAAAATTGTAATGCTTCCGTTACCTTCTGTTAGGTTTTTGTATGCCAGTGCTTTAATCAGTGACTTCTATTTCCTGGCTTGTCAGTATAATGCTAATGTAATTAAAGATATTCATCTTTGCAAAATATATGCTGTAATATTAATGTATCTAATTGTAAAAAACACTGGGAAGTATCTTACATCAGAAAAGTAGAAGGGATTATGAAAAAGGTGCAAAAGAGAAGAAAATAATAATAATAAAAAAAAAAACAGCTGTTCACACCAGGATATTTTCTGCTTTTGTACTTTGGAAAAAAGTAATATAGCTTGACATAGCAGTTTCTCTGTAAAGTAAGAAAATTTAAAATGAGAAATCTACGGGTTTTTCACCTAAGAATTCAGATGACTCTTTGCATTAGCTTGCTTAAAATAAATGTTTGATACCATTCTATAATAATGTTTAATACCTGAAGTTGAAGTAAATTTCCCATTGATTTTTCTACCTGAAAGCCTAACATGGAGAAAACAGATTAAACTATAATTTTCAAATGAAATTTAACTAAACAGAGTTATTATTTGAAAATGTTTAACAGTCAGCTAAATATAGATATATATTTCCAGCAATGATTAAATGATGAATTCAGTAAGCATAATTTTTTCCGCTGATATTATAGATTTGAAGCAATACCTCAATCTATGTAACTTTCCAACACATGATTGAAAAAAGGAAATATGCAGCAGAGAGACTCAAATTTTCTTCATTTTATAATTGTAATTAACTTTACATGAGACTTACTAGCAAATTAGTTGGCCTTCAAAATAAAAGGGACTATAAATATCTGTACCTAAATGTTTGCAATGTGGCATCTCTGAAGCACAGAAGTAGAAATAAGTTAGGTGCCTATTCTGGCAGCAAAAGAGTATAAATATGGAGATCTTCTCAGATCTTTAAATTTCATAGAATCATAGAATACTTCAGGTTGAAAGGGGCCTTTAAAGTTCATCAGGTTCAAGTCCACTGTAATGAGGAGGAGCATTTTCAACTCTATCAGGTTTTATCTAGTTACATAGTCTATAACAGTAGTCTTGCACATGATGGTTTAAAAGAACAGAGGCATTTCAATGTTCATGTATTAAAAAAAAGACCCTTAGGACATTAATACAGAAATACATGAAAAGTTAATTTCCAGAAGTGCAGGGCAATAAAAACAAGGCCTGTCCAAACTTTCTTTATCAATAATTAAAGAAGTATGTATATGTGAAGTGCTTTTTAAGTAATGAGTGTTAGTTATAAATATTTAACAGTTGCACTTATGAAATATGCCCTAAATTATATCCAAATGTTAACAAGAATGCCTTATACTTGACAGAACAATGAAGCCCATAAATATTTCAGAAGTGTGTGTCTGACAGGCGGAAGCTGAGAAGATGCATCCTGCTCTTTTTTCTCTGACACTGCAACCCTCAGGTCTGTGTTCTTTGAGCTTAACACAAGCAAAGACCTTCCTATCCAAAGCCAATATCAGAGCCAGTGGTAGATTTCCTTTGGAGTATGTTATCAGGCAAGTACAAGTTGCATCACCAAAATCATGGGGCAAGAAATTCAAAGCACATAAGCAGTGGCTCGATCCATCTCTGGGCTGACTGCCTTCTGTGTGTTTATCTTTATTAGGAATAAAGTTCATAAGAAGTTCACAGGATGTTGACTTCCTATTCCCTTCAATAGGGAATTAATTGATTGTCCTCAGGAGGTGCTCAGCATCTGTTGCAACAATGTCTTGAAGACTTAAATGCCAAGCAAAAAGTAAAAATAAACATTCTAATGCACTAGGAGACAACTGATAGCATTGCAATTGTAATTAGAACAGTTAGCGATGGAAGAAAAAAATAGACGAAAAAATAGAAAAGCATTTATGGATAAATTCTACACTTAACACTCAACATTTCAACTTGAAAAACTGAGGTGTTTGGAACTGTAATCCAGGTTTTGTCCTTTTTTAATGTTATTTTAAGTATAGGCAGAAAATTTGAAGAAACTAATATAGCCTATTTAGGGAAGAATGAAGTGAGGATACCCGCTGAAGACTCCTGTTATGGTGTTGAATAACATCTTTTCTAACCTTCCCTCCTGAAATTTTTCTATCTGAAAAAAAACAGAGAAATTTCTCCTGGGACATCCCTGAGAAGTGTGAGACTTATATTTGCTGACAAAGGTGACAGTATTAATGGATAAGGTTTTCAGTAATGCTAGAGAAATAATTTGCATGGAGGAAAAAAGTTCAAAGTAAGAGTGTTGTATTTGTCTTCAGGGAGAAATTCAGAGTTTTCCTAAGTTTTTTTCTGGCAGAAAATCTCAGCTTTACAATAGTCAATGATCCCTTCTATCACTATAACAATAAAGCCAGAATTTCACCCAAGGAGTATAGAACAGTTAGAATATTCAGTGTATTCTGCCAAAAGGTTATTTTCAAAGACTTCAACTTCCTGTTCTTTCTCTCTCACTAATGGTTCCCACAGAGCCTACAGCAGATATTTGGGTGTAAAAACCATATAAAAGGTGATCTTTTCCCCTATGAAAATATCAAACTTAATTGCTTTATGAAAGGCCTGTAGGGCTTCCACCTCTATTCACCTAGGCCTCCCACTACCAGAAAATAGTCCTTTGATCTGTTCAGTTCCCTCACTGCTTTATAATGATTTTCTAAAAGCATTTCTTCTTACCCCAGTCCTCCCTCCCCCACCACTGGTTTTCCATTTGAATTGCAAGGTGTATTAGCATATCTTTTATAACCTTTTCAGTAGTACTGTACATATCTTATCCAAATGGAACTCCTGCAGCTCACAGATAACAGTAAATGCAGAAGAAAGTCCCAAATACAGATTCCAAAGTACTTCTTGATATGATCAGAGTGGGTCCAGCTGGCATTCATTTCTGAAATGCAGAACCGTGAAAGAAGTGAGGCTCATGCCTCATCAAAGGCTGAAGAAATAGTGACAGAACACTACAGAGAATAAGGAGATATTTACATATTTTTGTTTGAACTTTTTCATGTGATCCAAGTTCATTTTTGTTTGAACTTTTTCCTGTGACCCGAGTTGTCAAGATGAGACGTTAAGGATGTGCAATTTATATTGAAGCAGGACAATAGCTTATATTTTAGTAATATGCATAATATTTCAGCATGTGTAGTGGTTCAATTACATTATGTATATGACCCTTACATACTGTAAATCTGAAATGCATATTGACTAGAGAAAATTTTTGCTCTTTCATGTCATTACCTGCTTTCCAAAAGTAAATGTAGGTCATAAAACCTAACCAGGAGGATCACAGAATCATTGTATCATTGTGGTTAGAAAGGACCTCCAAGATCATCAAATCTAACATTTAACTGAATGCCACTATACCATCTAAACCATAGCCGTCTGACATGCTGAGTCATTTCTTCAACACTTCCAGGAATCATGATTCCCCCACTTCCAAAGTGGACTCCCTATAAATATTGAATGATAAGCTAAATGTACATGTATACTTATGATTCAGGAGAAAGAATGTCTGAGATAGCTATTATTATGGTTACAGTCCCCTGTTATTGTTTTACTTTGGACAGAGATAAAAGTAAAAACAGACTCCATATAACCTGTCTTAAGAAAGTCAGACTTAAAACATATTAAGAACATGTTAATGGTATTAGTTTATGTGAAGGCTACATCCATTTGACTGTATTATTTCAACACTGTCAGTGAACCTTTTCTAAGTTTACTTTCTTCTTTTAGGATTTTTCTTCAGTTAGTCTAGATTCTCCTTTTTTTCCTTTTTCCCATGAGAAATGTTGATATCCCATGTTTCACCAGTCAACAGTAACTCTTGTAGATATACACCATTGCAGACTTCGACATGGTTTGCTTAAACAGCAGAGCAAATAATTGAAACTAGTTACCTTGAAATCAGCTGAGATTTCAGGAGGCCTGAAAAAAAGAACAGTTTTGTAGCTGAATGATTTCCAAGCAATCTGTTCAGTTGTGCATGTGCTTCAACTCAATTTCATAGTAATTTCATAAGGAGGTTTTATTTTAATCCAGTGTGCTGCAGAGCTGAGACTTTTATCTTTTTATTTAAGTAATACCTTTTTATTTAAGTAATACAGTTTGGAACATCTTTTATGCTTCTTTAGTTAGTAATATGAATTATTATTGCATCACATCTTCAATTTTTTTTGTGTTTTAAATATCTCCCAATAGCTTCCCAATACATAGCAGCTAGAAATGTATATAAAGTTTTCAGTTTAATTCATGCAAGTGTTTTTCCTCTTACATTGTTTTTTTGGGTTTTTTTCCCTGAATATTAATTTGTGACATGCATCCACTTAGCTAATGACAGACAACTAATGTAAGGCTGAAGTAAATTAACCAGTGTGGCTGAGGTCAAATCTGGGAGAAAATATTTTTGTATTATAATGAGTTCATAGTAATTGAAAGATGGCTGTTTGAAATTCAGATTATAGTGGAAAATTCCAAAGATAAATTACAGAAGTGTCTCAAATGAATTTGCTTTCTCTTTGGGTCTCTTTATTGTTCATGTTTAACAAGGAAGAATATTTGTTGAGCCGAGGAAACACAAACAACAAAAGTGAATCTGCAGATTAATGAAGGAAAAAAGGACGAGTACAAAATTGTCTAATTACATTGCATTATTCATAGTAATTTTTAAAGTAAAGGTAGAAAGAACAATCTTACAGACAAAATAGAGGCAAATATATTGAACAATACTTTTAGACCTCCTGGCCCTGAAGAGTTATATAAAATACTTATGATATTGTCCACTGCACATAGGTAAAGGTTTTCTATTAGAAAAATTTACCTTTTCTGTAGACAAAAAAAAAAAAAAAGACTACCATTAATATGTAAAGACTGCATTTTTTTCAGTACAGTAATGGCCTTTGAATATTATGGCTCTTCTAAATCAGTGGAACAGGGTAAAGCATATTTCCTTTCCTGTTGCGTCTGGTTGTGATTCAGGCTTGAGGCCTTGGCTGAAAATCAGGCTAGATAATATGGACTTAATATATTCTGATTATATGAACTTCATATATTCTCTCAAACAGTGTACTTTTTGTTTATATCCTTGCTCTGTATGAAGATGTATCCTCAGTAATGTCCAGTTGTTAGCCTTCTACTTTTGCCAAAAATCAGGATGGGGTTTTTTTGCTGATATGTATTCTACATATCTGTATAGAAAAAATTAGACTGAACCATTTTATTCTCATGCATACAAAGTTTGCTTGCTTTTGTTTTTCTCTCTTTTAGATGGTTGAAATCAACCCTTCAATTCACTATCATTGTGATCATTGTGGTATTTTCACTGTTGAGGATGCTTTTTTTTATTTTCTTTTCTATTTTTTTTCCAAGAAAGGCTGCTAAGGTAACTCAGATCTTAATCAATTCCAAATGCCTGCATCAAGTTCTAAATATCTAGTAAAAACCTACCCCGTAAAAATTAAGATTCAGTCTAAACACACCAGGAAGGACAAATGCATAATTGCATATGTCCAGGCATCTCTTGGTAACTTAAATGAGGAGGGAAATTTGTGGAAGACCATCCTCAGACAGTTCAGTTTATCAAAATACATAAGGGTTTTTTGAAGTACAGTTGTGTTAGCATATGCCCAGAAAAAAATGAAGAAGGACTTCATATTTCATGTGAATCTAAAACATCATGTATTATGAACACTATTTTAAAAAACAGTCTGCCTTACACGGTTCTTGTTACATCATGAACATTGCCTCACTTCCAGGGTTTAAGCCTTGTTTCACAATTCAAACTGCAAAATTTTCCATCAAATATTATGGAAAAGCTATGAGGAAAAGAAATATCAGAAGGACTTAGCTGAAGATACATGAACATGTAGCTCAAATAAAAAATATGATGTCCTATAATCTGATGCTGACATACAATTTGTCAATAGCACTGAGGCAAGATACAGCAATAGCTTCCATTGTCCATTCCCCACCCTTTTTTCCTACAAAGGAATTGTTCTCCAGGGCATCAATTGAAATCATGTACAAAAGAAATGAGGTTAGTATTATTAATTTACTTTCTTCACAACTGAATAGCCATAGCTTTATTCTCTTATTCCCCTCGGCACTACTTTGTTCCATTCTTTAATAACAGCAAATGTGAAAAATCGGGATTTGTTCTATTCAGCTTCATTTCACTTTGAGTGCTGTAGGAAGATGAGATTTGAAATTGTTCACTGTAATGTATAGGATGTCTGGTGGATTCACTTTACTGATGATGCAGTATCATTTCAGAGGTCTCACTTCAGCATGCATACATTTATTAGAACATTAAATCTTGAACTCTTGACTCTTTCAGAGTGGCATCCAACAAATTCAAAGGAAGATATGGAAGGAGAATTCCTCTTCAGATAATTTTGTTCTCAGTGTGCATACAACTTGTCCAAAAAAGAGAGAGAGGAGAGGAGAGGAGAGGAGAGGAGAGGAGAGGAGAGGAGAGGA
>JANIJU010000001.1:60993240-61015399 GCA_025504685.1 Leucosticte australis
AGGAGAGGAGAGGAGAGGAGAGGAGAGGAGAGGAGAGGAGAGGAGAGAAACTAGATGATGGGAAAGCATAAAAAAAGTATTGATTCTTTCTCACAACTGACGTATATGATATCTGCAGGCACAGGGTTTGAATTTCTGCCACTGATACAAATGAATGAATAATTTGCCCTCTAAGAATTTTCAAAGATGTTAAATTAACATGTAAATTAACTATATTTTAAAATATTCATTGGGAAATAACAAAAACTAAACCAAAAAATAGAAATTAAACTCTGATAAAAACATGTATCTGGGGTAAAATCAAATTTTTTTATTTCATTAAAAAAAAATGCGAAATTCTTTCAGAACTGAAGTAAGCCACTTTTAAATATACCCAAAATGCTTTCCTTCTATTTGGAACATTTTTGCTGCTTTTGAGAAACATGAAAAAAGGGAACTTGGAAAAGAAAATCTGCTTTCCCAGAGCAAAGGATTAGGTACCCTATGAGTTTCTCTGTGTCTGGATTGAAGGCACTTGAGACAGTAGTTCATGTTCGGACTCAGGTGTTTATTATTTCTTCTCAGTAAAACAGTCTCACTACTGTGAGTTCGGCAGCTTTCCATTAGAAGGCACAAAATGGCCAACAATCTCTTGTTGCAAGGTCTTTTAAGACTAAACGATCCAATTAAGAACTGACACCTCGATTATTTTCCCTTTTAACCCAACAGCTGATCCCTAGGAGCCCACAATGTGGACTTTTCTGCCCAAATACAAAATGCCACCCAAACCCAAGAAGAAGAAGGAAGAAGAAGCAGGAAGAAGAAACCCAGGACAACACCCTGTGCCCTCCATCTTGCTTCCATCCCCAACATACTAAAAAATCCCAAAACCTAAATTTCTCACCAAGTGACACACCTACACTACTCTCTATAATCTATTTCATGTTTTTGTGGGTTCTAGTCTATCTTGAAGTCTAGGAAACTTTCTCCATGAATGAGGGTAAGAGTCAGTGCTCCCCTGTGAGTCAGGGCACCCCAGAGCAGACAGAGAAATATTCCCAGTGCCCTGGGTTTCCACAGTACCCAATAAAAAAGCCCACGTGATGATCAATGAATATAGAGGTATTCACTAGAGCTGCAAGAGAACTGTTTTTCATCATTCTTCTTACCTGATTTATGGTATGGTTGAAAAGGTAGGTTTTCTGTCTCATAAATTAATAGGCTGATCATGAATTAAAAAATATCCAGGAGTGTTTGGTCTGTTGACCATGCTGTTCCACTAAGGAGCTGAATGTCCTTTGGGACTGGTACCAGTTGTACTCTTCTTTTAGGTAAATGGCTTTAGGTGACTGAGCATTCCCTGCCTCAATTTCTTCATGCCCAAGGCTGGAAGTATTTCTGCCTTTCTGAAAAGGTGTCTCAGAGTGTTTCTGTTCATTCCCATGGAAACTTTTGACAACTGGATGCTAGGAAAACCCAAGATAGAAAAGCATAAACAGGTGTTGAGGAAAAAAAAATTGGGGATTTTTTTTTTCCTTATTTCTCTGCATTTTCAGGTCCAGGACTATTTTCAATAGTTTTTCAATAGGCCCTGCAACAAGCTCTCCTTGCTGCAGAGAGAGACACTGTGTTTATTTTTCTGGAGATATCATTGAGGCGATGCTTAAAAGTTGTTAGAACAAATACCTTGGGTAGTTCCTGAAGAAAAAAACAATTATACTCTTTCCTAAGATATTATTTAGTGTGAACTCAAGAAGTTTTTCATTGAATTCTCTTTTATCTCTTCTTTACACCTAGACAAGTGAGAGAAGTAAAACATTTTTTAGCATGTGCTATTGGGACTTGGACTTATTTTAGGAAGCTAGAAATATCTGTAAAATCCCCTGAACAGCTTCTTCTGACTACAGATCACAAATTTAAGGTACTGATAGTCCTTTGTAAGGCAACTTGCAATCTCCTGAGCATACCGAGTAGCTCCAAGTAAGCAAGAGCTGAGGCTTGATAAGAGAAGATGACTGTGTATAGTCACAGAATAGGACATAAAGAATTTCCATCCAGGGTAAGAGGATTATATAAAGAGAAGTACAGAAGTAGTTGGTTTATGTTTTTGGTTTTTTGTTTTTTCTGAAAGAACCACCAAACCCTTAAAAAGTCCCTAAGAGAATAAAAAAATCTCTAGGGTATGTCATCTCCTGAAGACTGTAGACAGACTCTCTTCTCTTAAAAAAAGCCATCTAAGTCACCACAGACCTGTATATTGTGGAAGCCGTTTCCGCAAAGGTTTTCGGTAATCTGATGATTCATTACTTCAGAACACTGAATTTTAGAGTAAGCTGGGAGGATATGGACTTCAAATAAATGTGCAGAAATAAGATCATTATATAAGGATCACCTCCATTAAAGACATAGATAGCTTTCTACTTGCCTAATGGATGAATTAATACAAGACTAAAACTTGAAGCCAATATTCATTTTTGAATTTAGTAGTATAAATGATATTTTGTTGTATCAAAATGTACATGTAAGTGAAAATACTTTAATAATTAATTTTACAGTTTATCTGTTATTAATTTTTTATGAAAGGTCTTAATTCTATTCCGGACTGAAACCAGGTTTATAAATGTCATAATTTTGCAAAATACAGTTCTGGGTTTCAGCTACAATCACATGGAGAGTAAGTTTTGAGATTTCCTTATTTGCAATGATTTCTTATGAATTTTCAGTCATAAAGAAAGGCCTGGATTTCATGATCAGGAACACTAGTATAAAACGAGTTAGGCAAATGTACACAATTAAAGCATTTCATCTTGTTCACTCCAATCTTTCCTTTCTGTATTTATTATTTGATTTGGGGTTTAATGATGCTTAAGTATAACATCTTCTTAGTCACATAGCATTTTATAATACATAATTGTCTGCTAATTTTGTAGCAAATGTTTAACTTACACAGTTCAATAATGGTTACTAATTTATTTAATCATAAAAGGTTTATTTTAAAAACTAAATAAATGCACTGTGATTATACCTCTATCACTTTAATTTTGTAAATGTAATACACATACTAATAAGTATATGTGATTCATTTAAATGCTGTATCTGATTGTAAGAGAAGCTTATATAAATGTGTGTTTATATATATATATAAGTAATGTGTTTGCATACTTTTATCAACATAATGAAATCATACTTAGGAGGGAAAAAAGCTTTGGAAGGAAGCACTTTCTAGTGGCAGTTGTATAAGAATTTTTTGAAGCCTGATTATAGAGAGAATCTGTATAGATAATTTTTAAGGGTGGGATAATAATTTTTAAAAATTGACTTTTCCTTTCCTTTTAAAACCATATAAATCACTCCAGTCTGGACAACTGGAACAAAAAAAAAAAACCTTTTAGCAGTTATTTCACATGAAATTCTATCAATACATATAGGGGAGAGATTATAAGATGCTGAGATTTATAGTAAAATGGAAATTGATTTTCAAATGGGAAGAGATATCATGACATGCATAGATTTCCACTTAGAAATTCAGTTACTGTCCCTAATCAATGCTGAATTTTAATTTCACAATTTTCTGCTTAACTGCAGGATATCCTATTCCAGAATATCTTCCATGATGCTTGTATTTCTTACTAAACAATCTTCTCTCATTTGTGTGCAAAATTACAAATTAATATCATTTTTTTCAAATAGTGTTTTAGTTGTTTGTTGGGGTTTTTTTGAGAAGAAAATGACAAAAACCACCCCCCCAGTTCCCCCAAATATTGTGTGTAGCTTCATGCAGTTTATTTTCTTTACCTAACTTCAATTTGATTTTTGGCAGATTTTTGAACAATCTTCCTTAGAACTGTCTGCAGGAACTTTCTTAGGGTACAGTATACAGTATATGAAATTGAAATAGTGTGTATTTCTGTATAAGAAAATATTAAGCAGGAGTTCTTAGAATTGGTAACTCAATATGGCAATACATAAGTTTTAAAATTCAAAATGGTATATAGTGTTAAACAAGCAGCTGGCTCTACATGACAACTTTAATAGAGCTATTGAAGCTGTCAGTTCCAGATTCTATAGCTGAAAAACTGTTCTCTAGACCATTTTTTACTTGAAAAGCCAATTGGATCTACTGTAGAAATCCCATTTCTACTGTTCTAAGTAGAAATGGGATCTTAGTGATAACCTGATTTATTTTTCAAGCTATAGGTTAAAAGAAGATATCTTGGAAAGGAAGATGGCAAAAGAAATAGCAAAGTGAGAAACAGAAATACTCCACAACACTTGTAGAGCAAACTGTTTATTGCTGCCTTAGATTAGGAGCAAAAGTGCCAAACTTCGGGCTATTTTCTTCCTGAAATGTTCAAAACAAATGTCATGCTCTTTGAGGATCCCAGTGGAAGCACATTTGCAAGTAAAAGTTTCTCTGTAGGCATAAAATAATGCTTTTAAATATAAAACAATTTAAATGATTGTTCTTCTGGCTCACAGGAACAATTTTTAAGGTATTCCTTCCCCTCTAAACATAAGGAGATCTTATAACTATAAGAGATCTATGGGGTAATTGCCTATTCCGTTGTAAAGCAAGGCGATATGCATAAATATATAAACATCCATAGTAAAAATTGTGTGAGGTTTTTTGTTCTTTTTTATTTTATCCTTTTTAGACATTTTCAAATTCTTCCTAATATACATTTGAGTATGCAGTCTAATTTCCATCTGTGTTTCTTCAAAGTGAATTTATACAAGTGCATTTCTTGCTGCGTGATGAAATGGCCTGGAACACTAAACTAGACCCTTCTCTACCCATAAGATGGGTTATACTGTTATTTATCACTTTTATGTATTGCAGGCACTTACTTCATTCTGACACTTGCATTCTGTTCTAAATTAGTTTTATCCATATGTTATTAGGATTGTGACTTGTCATACTTCTACAACTGCTAAAATTAGAAATTATGAGAAGAGAGATAATTTTAATATCTCTCATTTTAAAGATAATATTATATCTATTGAGGCACTTATGTTATTTCTAAAAATACCCCTTAAAACTTAGACAAGGATTTTATGTGATTAAGGTTGGGAAAGGCCTCTCTAGATCATCTCAGCCAATCTCTCCTTGTGCTTCTCTTTTTATGGTTTTATCTTAGATCTTCTTATGTTATGAAGAAAAATTCAGCAATCATGAGTTCATTATTTAGCTCTGCTCCTACTCTCAATGCAGATGTAATGCAAGAGTCACATGCTAACCCAAATTTTTTGTGTGATTCATTTTTTTCCCCAGCTTTGCAATGAAGATGTATTATGTTAGCATAATAAATGGATGGCAGCACAATTCTATAAGAATTCTTCTGTTATTTATTCCTTTATTAACACCATTCCTCTGCAGAAAAAGAGTCATTCTTCAGTTCCTAAATATTTTTCTTGTCAGAATGAATTGAGTGGAACGTCAAAGAGTCAAATGCATGCATCCTGTCTTGGTTGAGTCTCCTTTGTGTCCATCCCCCCGGGATGATTATTGCTGCACTCTTAATGCATGGATGAAAAGCTGCCTTGTCTAACATCCAAGATAACCTGCTGTGTGCCGTATGAGACCCATGTACTAAGTTGGTTTGTAATGAAGGCAAAACTCATAGGTTTTGACAGACAGAAATTTGAGACTCCTAGGGAGGGAGTACTTAAAGGATTCTGCTATGCTTATACTATACCAGTGGGGGGTTGTTTAATTTTTTATTTAGCTTAGCAATATTTGTAGGGTTTTGGGTTTTTTTTTTTTGTTTGGTTTGGTTATTTTTGTTAGGTAATATGGCAATATTTCTGGGCATTTTTAGTAAAATAAAAAAAGTTTCCACAAAACCTTAAGCTTGTAACTATATACCTTATTGTCACACAGTGAAAATAATAATTTCATAAAATTGCCAGTTCAAATCACTCAATTTGTAAACTCACAAAAGCTTCAGTAGCCTTTAGAAACTGAAATTCTGTTTTGCAATTTGACTTTATTTAATTTTGTCACTAAATGAAGTATTTAAATTATAAGATTTTTCATAAAATGGCTAACATTATTGTAGATATACTGTCAAACCTACTAATACATTTCAAATTAACTACCTATAGAATATTTAGTACAGTAACTAATTATTGTTTGACCTTAGTAATTATGTCAGAACATAAAGATTAATGAAACAGAGAAGAAAATGCTCTATTTTGTATGTCTTAACACAAATAGACTAAAAAGATGACAATTCTTGCCGCTACAATTTTTTTTGCAATCCAATCAAAAGAGAAGAGTCAAAAGAATGTTTGCAGTATGATTTACTCATCCCAGAACTATTGCTTAAGATTGGTCAAAGCTTTTTTAGTTAAGAAAATTCTGTTAGAAAAAGTACGTTAAAAGTGCAAATTGTTTGATTGTAAAATAAGATCATTATGTAACTGTTGGCAATATTTAAAAGAAAAAAAAGGAACAAAGCACTATTATTTAAATCAGGGCTAAAAATTATTTGGTAAAAAAGCAGTTCTTGAGCACACTCTACCTTCTTCCCATCATAGATTGTTTAAGTTACAGCACTCCATTGTAGGGATTTTATAGTGCTGTGATATCGAAACTGAAGAAGTCACAATTCAAGAAAGCACTTATCCTGTATCAACATACAATATGGACAACACATTGTCAAGACAACATATTTAGCTACAGAAAAGTAACTTCTGACTTTAGTAGGGAACCACTTTAAAATATAATACACAATTATTACAGCAAATGGGTTTTTTTGATGAGCAGTCTGTGGAGTAAGACAGAGGGGAAAACTGCACTAGAAGCAGTTCAATTTGTGTTTGACTTCTTGTATCTGAATGTAGGACAAAAATATATCTTCCCTTTTAATATTCTTTCATGTCAACGAATAACAATAAAATGGAATTTGCGAGTAAAGTAACCTGAACTAAATCTTTTATAACTTTATTATCAGTCTATTACATTGGCAACTAATAACCAAAGTCAGAACTTTGTGTTATATATGTGATGTGAAAAATATGAGATGTGATGGCAATATTCATGGACTAGGTGCTACTCGACAAACACATCAGTGATGTTCATTGCTCTGAAATAAACTATGCCATATGCTTCTTTGCTTTTACAGGAAAAATAAGGGAAAAACATACCCTTTTAATCAAGTGATTGCTTTTGCTTTGTGGCAATAATGCATATAAGTACAAATTTAAGACTCCACGGAAACTTTTTTCTCTTATTAAAACTGTCCAAAAATATTGTTATTCTAGCACAAAACCACAACTCCCAGTATTCATTGTTCTTTCTCACAACTAAACTGGTCTATTGCCTTGATGTTTCTTACAAGAACTGTTTTTCTGTGCCTAAAGCTTCTACATATAATTCAGATTCCAATGTCATATGAGGTTGATATACAGCTGTTCAGTCATTAGAGCATTTGTGAATATGCAGCCAAAATCATGGAGTTCTTCAGCCATAATAAAGTATTCCTTTATCACAAGGGGCCATGAGCTTCTCTTTTATTTATGTAATCAAAATAGTCCTGAGAGATATGAAAAGCTACTAGAATAATTGACTCTTATGAAGAAAAATAAAATGAAAATAGTACGGATATAGTCCACATACTGTGCAACTAGTAATCGCAAATAACCAGGAAGAACAGGAATTCCTGCAATCATGTTTGAACCTATTTGCATTCACAATCAAATTTATGTTAGCAAAAAGCAAGATCACCAAGGGGTGGAAATACTCAAGCTGAAGAATGCAGAAAGACAATTGATAATGGTTTGAATTTTGACATATGAATTATTTTGTTAGTAGAGTTTTTACTGGTGTGTTATTTTTTTCCCAATTTTAATTTTTTAAAATATTTAAATTTAAAACCTTTGTCTTACCAGTATATTATCAATTTAATTGATAATTACAGCATGATAGCTAACATGAGATTTTTTTCTTTGCTGCAGATATATATTACAAGTGCAACATTTGTAAGAATGTTTCCTTCTGGAACTAATAGATCTCAACAGACTGATGGAACTTCTTTCTCCCTCTTTTCTTAAAGGAAAAAGCAAAGGACAAATATTAAAGGAAAATACTTTTAAGAGACCACACCTCAGTCAGAGTCTATCTTTTTTCTTCATTCATGGTCACCAATTTGACAGTCAGGAGCAGGAGAAATTTGAGGGTTTCCTAATTTTTGGAAGCATAGGCACAATGGGATAACATTATTTGTTAATTTAGTGATGCTGTTATGGGTAGTTGCCAAAAAATTTCACATTTTTCAAATACATTTTTAATTAATATTTTGGTAATTGTAGGGAGGATGAAAAGAGTGCGGTTCATTTTATCTTCTTTGGTTTAATTATCTTATTTTTCATATAGCATGATTTTTACATTTCCATTTCTGTAGCACAGTTTTTTCAGTTATTTTTTCATTGTATCAAAACCCTCAGATCCTTAATGACTCATAACCACTGGCCCATAATACTAGTAAATTTTACATGAGAAAATGAGCTTTGTCCCAATAGTACAACACTTTAGAACAAGTTGTATTAGCTTCACTGAAAAAAACCAAACAGGTCCCAAGATCCAGTAGTAGAAAAAAATTTCTGAATGTTTTTTCTTTGCTACTCAGGGTTAATCTTTAGTTTTGAACTGTTACCTGTGATAAATTATTGTTTCTCTCTGTTGGAAAGGCATGCTTCACTGCTGCACGTTCTTGTTTTTTTTCAAATAGTTGTTAATTATTTCATTCCAATAAAAAAGATTTAATAGAGGACTAAAAAAACAGTTAAAAAAAGAAACTGAACCAGGAAAACAAAACCCACAACATTTGTGATATTTGTGACAATCATCTAGAAGGTACATTCTCTTTAAAACTGATGAGACCATTTAATTTTGTTACCTGGATATAAATTCTGGTCTCTCCACAAATGCTTTACCATCAGAGACAAGCATCAAGAGCAATTGTTTTGTTGTCTTCTGAAAAGCTGAGTCCTCCATGTACATTCCAAGAGTGTTTATCAGAGCAATTCATGTACTAAGGTGAGCTATCACGGATTAGCTATTATAAATAGCATCAGAGATTATAGATGTGTATTTTGACACCAGCTGCTCATGAGTAAAATACCCCATTGCTCAAAAGCATTGTCTGAGAAGACTTCCAGACTTCCTTCCCTTCTTTAAGGGTACAAGTTATTCTAGATTAAAGACATAAATAAATCTACATTAGTACTGCTGTGACAATAGGGGGAGGGCTGTGGTTCAGTCTGCTGTGAGGCACTCTGCTGCTAGCAGTGTACATGCACACTGTGTTACTACTGCTGGAGAAATTAGTGCCAGTGTCTGGATGCATCTTGGTGTGTGACCTTGTGTCCACCCTGGGTTGCACATATTGCTCCTGCATATGTTCTCACAGTATTTTCACACTCCTTTTGCACTCAAATGAATATGAGTTCACATTTACATAGAATTTATTTTTCACTGAAACCAGCCCTTCCTGTACTCTAAGAGTAGGCAGACACTGATGGAGGTCCTTGTCCTCCATCAAGAACAAAAGTGAGCCAACTCAGAGTGAAAAAAAGGTAGCTTTAAGGAGGTGGAAACAAGGGCATGTGGTATATATATATAAACATATATTATATATTATAAATTATATAATAATGTATAATAAAAAATGTTTCCATAAAAGATTGTTAAAAGGATAAACAATTGACTCTGGAGTAACAGCTCAGAGAATGTTATTCCCTCCCACTGGGAATGGCTTTCAAAAAGAGAATAAACACACTTTATTCCCTTTCTTGTTTCTTTGTTGTTTTTTTTCCAAATATCAGAGCAGAAAATAACGATATCTATGAATCTCTCTATATGGGTTTTATTGGTTTGCAGATTGTGGCAATATAATCCATATTTAATTCAAAAACTAACAGGTTGCACGTGTGCTATTACCAAAACTTAATATGACTTGATGTTGCTCACTTGAAAATATTTCCACAATTGTGTTGTTATTGTGTTAAAAATGAGAAATAGAAAAAATCCCTTTCTAGACAGGTTTTTTTAATACTCATATAGGATTTTTTAGGTGATCAAAATTCACAGGCAAAAAATGTCATAAATTACATTCTACTTAGCAAAGCACAGGAAAAAATCCAGTATACTTTGTGATGTATTGAAGTAGCATGTCTTTTTAGCAGTTTTTTGGAGGGCTATAAAAAGATATTTTCAGAAAGGAGATATTTTATATATCTGAACAGGTAAAAGGAAAATTGAAAGTATTAGTGTCTTCCTGAAGAGAAGAGTGTGTCAATAATCTTAAAAAGATAGGTCAAAACCAATGAAAGGTGAAAACTCACAGTTGAATTTACCCTAAGGAGTTATCTTTACTAAAGTCAATTAGAGCAATATTAAAGCAGAGAAAAATATGGGACCAAGGAGAAATTAAGTAGTGGTGAAGTTAGATGATTAAGACTATTATTTAAGTTTGGGGAAGCCAAAGCAAATGTGAAAATAGTATTTGAGGTCAAAAATGATTAACAGTAGAAAGATGGGATAGGATGAGGAAAGAAGGCTAAAAGGAATGGAGGTAAAGTAGGTGTGATCCAAGGGAGATATAAAGAGATAGAATGTGAGTTTTTTAAATAAGTCTCAGTGCAGATTTATAGCTCTATTATTGTGGATGGGAATGAGAAACAAAGGGAAGAAGGATTGAAGGAGAAATAAAAGTTGTAAGGGGAAAAAAAAAGAGAAATTATTTGCAATATAAGAAATAGAATTTTTCTGTTTAAACTGTTTTTTTGTTTCTTTTGTGGGTTTTTCTGATTTTTTTTTTGTGGTTTTGTGTCTGTTTTTGGTTTGATTTGGGGTTTTTGAAGATTTGTTTTGTTTCAGGGTTTTGGGTGTTTTGTTTTTTCTTCCCAAGAGTACTCATTTTCTTCTGTTCCTTTTTTTACAATGAAGTTTTGGAACCTGGAGACTAGCTTCTCATTCAGGGAGCATCTTGTTTTTTCCTCGTGAATAACAATGATTTTTGTTTCTTCTATCCTTATTTTTTTTTTTTAATTCTTCTCACTCTGGGGCATAAGCCAACACAATATTCCCTTATTCTTTGCCAGTCTCATCAATGATGCAATTATATGCTATGAAAACATCTCCAAAACAAGTTTTTTTAGGAAAACTTGCCAGGATAGAGAACATAAACTATGCAGCTCAGCAGCAATTGGGCCCAAATGCAATAGATCCATACATAAATTCTGGCTATTGTTTGTTTGCTTTTCACTTTCTTGGCAAAATCATATTGATAAACAAACAGTGGCTAGCAAGAGATTATAAAAATTTTAAGAAACACAGCCTAGCCTATTTTTCATCTCAGCCTCCATTTAAACTAATTTATATGTGTTTTTAATAAAGTATAATAATTTGTAAGATTTAATATTCAGTAGTTTCTAAGTATTCATTCTAATTTACTGTTGAAGAAAAAAAACAACATTGTAAAGTTATTCTCTCAATTCAACAACCTACTAGAAAGAAATGGGAAACTGTTTTGTTTGCTTTTTTTTTTCCTCAGGTATCTACTGTTCCTGATTATAATCTTTTCAATGAATGCAGAAAATTGTATGTACAATTTATTTTTGGCTGGTACTGAGCTATAATTTTAATGTTCTTCCTAGTATATAGTTGTGTACCAGTATGGTTTACATTTTGAAATGGCCTGTTTTGTATATTTCATTCACCTGTTGGTGTATTTAATGTTTGCAGACTACACCCACAATAGAATTCAAATGCAATTCTGTTCTGAAAAAGGGGTGTGAAATTAAGTTTTTATCCTTTTCAGACTGCAGAAATAATAGAAAAATGAAGAAAGAAAATAATGAGAACTCTCTAGATGTATTTAGAGACAGAAAATATAAATTCTCTTCTAAAAAATATAAAACACACTGAAACTCCTATTGGTAACTTTCGAAAAGAAAAGATAGGGTGGAAAAGACAGGCATTGATACGCAAAATTTTAAAAAAGGAAAATGTAGTATGGTGCTCTTTCAATCAGAGAGTCTGAGTTTACTTTCAGTAAAAATCATTAACTAGGAAAAAAAGGAACTCCTAGTTTCCTGAGCATTGTTCTGGTAGGGAATGAGGATATGGCTGGTGGGTATAACATACTCTAGGAACTGAGAAGTTTTCTCAGATTGATTAATACAGATACAGACAAAAAGATTAGATACTCCAAATCAGCTGACTATAAAAAAAAAATTTATAGATAGAACAGGAGCCTGAAATTCTCAGAAGAGTGACTTGACAGTACATTTTGAATTTGTGCATTGCTTTGCTTAACTTAGAATCTCAAGATATTTCTGTCTGTATTCGTGAGGACATTGATTCACACCATTTACCTTTGGATAGCTCAGTGGTCTTTAAGCTGGGAGCCTGATTTTTTTTTTAATTGTCTTTGAAATTTTTTCTGCAAGTCATGAGGAGAGCAAAGCCCCTTTCACTTAGAGAGTTAATTTCCCACTGATAGACTCTCTATTCTGGAATGGACTTGCTGAAACTGGCTTCAAACATACTTGTGAATGTATGTAAACAACATTTGAAGGTTAGTGACTTCAGCAACTTGAAAGCACCATGAAGAATTAAACAATTTTGCCTGCAAAGTAGTATCCAAAAAAAGTGTGAAGAAGTGACCAGCAAAGGCAGATGGAAGAGATAATGATTGATTAAATCATCAAGGGCCAAATAAAGCACATTCAATAGGCTGGCCCAAGCAACACCCAGGCAAGAGAGTGGTTGTATAAATGCAATGAAATAAAGCAAACTTTGGGGGAAATGTGCATTGATATCAGAATAACCAGTAAAACAACCTACTACCTTGTAGAAGAAGAGAAGAATCAAGGCAGGGAGGATAATAGTTTTGCCCTTTTCAGTGAAACAGGGACACAACGTATCGTGATTTGGACCAGTTCTCATCAATAACCTGAAAAAACCCTGGGTGTCCTCCCCCAGCTCATGTTGAGGTAGGTGCACTGCTGTAGCTGTGATGCAGCCATTGGAGTACTTGTAGGGTACATTTTTTCTCACTCAGGATGGACATCAGAAATACTGATGTCTTCTGAACCACACTCTGAGTTGGCTAACACCATGTAGATTACAGCCTTGAAGAAGTACATGATATTTAAAGAAACCTCAGTAAGTAAGTAGTAGTACTGACCATGATAGAGATGTCCTCAGTTCTCCAAGCAAGGCTTTAACCCAAGGTAATGAGGATGCCAACTAGCTTAATTGTTCTTGCAATCGTCTTCTACCAAGAATAGAGCACCTGGCATATCAGGTCACCTGTCATTTCTTGTGAAATTGTCCTTAATAGTCGGTGGATTACTTCATTTCCTTCTCTCCTGAGATGAGTAATTGTCTTGGTAATGTGAATTCTTCAATATCCATGTTGGAAATGGAGGAAATTTACCATCAAATTTGAAGAAAGTAAGAAAATAAGGAGTTACTGAAAATGAAACAAAAAAAAATTATTAAATAATCAAATGTAATATTCTTTCAAGAACAGTCTATTTGGGTACATTTTAGAATAGGCTGATCCTTGAATGTTTTTTTTCTTAGGCATTTGAAAAGCACAGAAACAAAATAACTCCTATTTTTTTTTATTTGCTGTAGGGGTTTGGGTTTTTTGTTTGGATTGGTTTTCTAATATTAATTAACAATCATTTGAGTTTATCTATAAGGAACAGATTATTTTGCTTATTACAGCTTCCAATCACACTTAGCAGTGAAGGCATGGATAATTTATTTTTTTCCAATTTTAAATATATGTGCAACATATCACAGAAATTAAGGAGATAGTTAAATGTGAGTTGAAGAAGCAGATGCTGAACATGAGTTTAATGAAATGGTTTCAAGTTGGTGCTCCAATGAACATTTATTATTTATACAAGAAAGAACATTTTTGCCAAGGGAAATTGAGAAATGTGTGCTAGCTCAAAATAGCTAATAGAGAATATGACTTCCAATAACTTTTAAATTGCTATATCTATCTTTTTCTATGTGTGATTTTCAGTTTTCTTCTGCTAGTGGATTTTCTATCTCATCTTCCTAATTACACCTGAATTCATTTCCTTGCCCACCACATTGGGCTACAAATCTGCTGCAGTAACTATGCTCTCTTAAATTACTGCCTCCTTTAACTTTGACTTTCCGGTAAGTTACTCCCTAAGGTCACAAGTTAGAGGTATTGGAACATTTATTCCTAGGGAAGAGGAGAGAAATTAAATGGAGTTTGCCAGTCAGGAGACAGTTTGTATTGTATTGCAAGTCCCCTGAGGTCAGCCACAATTTTGCCCATTCCAGATCGCAAATTGTTGTGCAGTGTTCAATATGTTGAGTTTATTTCAGAAGAAAGATTGAAAAGAACATGCCTACCAAGAGAATTCCTTCTGATTGCATTAGAAATGTCCACGTTCCTGTTATGCATTTTTAAAAGACATTAATTTAAAGATTAATATTTATGAATAGGCAATATATATTATATTTTTCATTAGAAATACAAATACAGGAGAAAAATATACAATAATAATATTATATTCAGAGATTTTTTTTCAGTCCAAGTGGATTAGGGGCAATTGACAGCACCTTGAAAGATAGCCCAGGGAAGGAAAACAACTCTGATATGCATTTAGTAAACACTATTTTGCTATCATGATAGTCAAAGAACAGTTGACAACTGTGTATAATGCTTTCAAAATTATTCTTTTTAAAATCAGATTTCAGAAAAAAAGATTATATCAGCATTAGAAACTGATGATTAACTTAGTCCATCCACAAACAAATTTGTTTAATCTAATGTTGTTTTCAAAGCAGAATAAAATTTAAAATTAATAGATAGATTTTAAAAAAAATTAAAGCTTTCCTTTGTTGTTCATAGGTATATTTGGAAATATTAAGGCCATTTCTGGTATAGCTTTTGGTACATTATATTTCCTCCTCTTCCTGTGCAACTTTGTGAAAGAAGCAAATATTCTTTGAGCTTCCCATGTTACCCAGTGATCCAGAGTCAAATTCCTCAGCAAAAAGATACTGGTACTTTCCATTTAATGTGTCCACACTGTGTTTTACTTTTATGTGAATGAAACAATAGTTATTTCCTGTGTCTTTTACTTGAATGACAATATATTTTCTGCAAAGCTGGGAAAATTATTACCTATCTGTGTTTTCTTTTCCTGAGTTCCAGGTTTCTTGGGTTTTTTTAATCCCATACATATTTGGAACTTGGTTTCTTTTGAATTGTCTTTTGAAAAAAAATCATTAAAGTTTTTAACTTTCTACATACTTTATTTGATCTCAGCCCTACCATAGCTTAGTAGTAAGTAAAAAAAATGTTCCTGATGGTTCTTCAATAACTTCCATGAAATTAATTTAACACTTACAAAGTACTTAAAATAATTGAAATTTTCATTACATTTTTTTTTCTCCCCCTAGAAGTTGAATTAAAAGCCACATTGATTTCTTCTTGTGCCCTGGTTGAAAGGATCAGAATCTAAAGAAGTTGCAGGGCAAAACACTGACTTACCTCAGAAGCTCCCCTTTCAAGTCAATTGACAAGAAATTTGGAAGTTTAGTTTGAAAAGTCTGCTACTTTATGGGAAGGCAAATGAATCTGTTCAAAGGTTCTTTTTACTTTTGAAATTCATTGCAAGACTTGTATGAGCAGGGTCTTAGAGGTATCCATATCTAATAATTGAAGTGCAAGAGCAAAAAACCAAGACTTCTTTACATTGCTAAATCTCTAATTTACTATTAAATTAATGGCTTATACTGTTTTTATGTCTTCAATAACATTATCACCTTTGTATAAAGAGAAGACTGTTTAAAAACCAGTCATCTATAACTGCAGTTGAAAGAGTGGTGACAAATCAATGGGAATCAGTGGACTAGCACAAAATAAAAAATGAATTTTCTGCAAGGGGACTTGTCCAGCAAAGAGATCTGTACTAAGTATTCCTGACAAAATGTCTCTCTATTGTTCCCAGCTGTTCTGATGCATAAGCTTTTACAGTAATATTTTTGGCTATGATTATACATCAAAAATTTTTGCAGCAACTTAAAATATAATTTCCCCTTCTTTAGTGAATTCTCAGTTTCAGAAATATATTTTTTCCCTACAATCAACATAGACATCAAGAACAGACACTAAGAGCTGATAATGACTCAGTTCATATTCTAATTACATCTTTTTGATGAGGTACATAAAATGAGTGGGAAAAAACCTCAATACTTTAGACTTTTTGCAGCACAGTATTTAACACTATACAAAGCATTTAAAATATGAAAGATACTTTTCTTTATGGTTGCAATCTGAAGTTTAGTATGACCATTCAGAGTGAACACAGAAGTTGCTGAAACACCACCCTCCTGCCTCCTAAATCTATGTTGTGGACCATAATGGAAAATTTTGACATTTTGAACCACATGGTTGTTTAGCCTGGACAAAAGGAGGTTCAGGGGGGACCTTATCACTCTCAACAAATAAAGAAGTACTAGTGAGGTAGGAGTAGGTCTCTTCTACCAAGTAACAAGAAATAGAACAAGAGGAAAGGGCCTCAAGTTGCACCAAGGAATTATTAGATTGGACATTAGGAAAACTTTCTTCCACTGAAAGAGTGGTTAGGCGTTGACACAGGCTGCCCAGGGAAGTGGTGGAGCACCATTTCTGAAAGTATTTAAAAGATGTGTGGATATGGCTCATGGATGTAGTTTAGGGATGAGTGTTGGCAGTGTTAGATTAATGACTTTACTTAATGATCATTAGGATCTTTTCCAACCTCAATATTCTGTAATAAAACTGTCCAGGCACAGTAACCATATCTTTTTGATTGGGATGGTAAATCAGTTTTGTGGAAGCACGTGGAGGAGGTTGGGTATACCTTTGGGATTTGGCTGTGAATCAGGGAATGTTTTTCCCACAGCTTTGTGACACCAGGTTCCAAATTATTCATCTCTCTAACAAAGTCCCATTTATTTACAGACATCCACCTTATACTAAGGGCATCATTTTGTATAACTGGGGACTGTCCAGGAAAAAAAAAAAAACAGAAGATGTTTCCTATTGATGTACAAACACCCTTAGCTTTGTTTGCTATTCAGGGGGAGGAGGAGAAAGAATCCTCCAAGTCAAATTCCCTCAGGATTTAATTTCCATTGTCCTTTAAAAACAACCAACAACAACCAAACATCCAAACCAACATCAGAATGTCTCGGGTGTGGCAAAAACTCATGGTGTGCCGGGCGATGGAGTGGGACAGGAGGATCATCAAGCACAAATCCTGCTAGTTACCTACAAAAATGGGAAAAAATCCCTGGCAGTATCTCTCTTACCTACTGTGCTGAAGCAGCTGAGATTCGCAGAAATCCTTTTCATTAACCACACAATCACATTGTACAAACATTCATTTGGTGGTTCTGAAGAGCCATCCCATGAAATACACCTAATCCTACATCTAAGAAAACTTTTGTTGCCTGAGTAAGCATGTCTCAAGTTCCCAGTTAAATCACAGAGGATGAAATTTTGATGTGTAAAACCTTCTTTTATTTAGGTGAAAAATATTCCATAGAAATTCAGGCTATTTTGGTGGGTTACATACTTAAGTGCAGCAGTAGTTTTACTGCCACCTCCAGACCCAGTAGCCTTGAAACAATATCAGATACCCAGGGAAAATCACTTGGTTAAAGTATTGTTGGAGATGAGTATTACCTTCCACATCACTTTCCTCGTAGCATTCCTATTTGACCCATAAAAAAGCCAGGTGGTTGCTGATAGTTGCATAATAGTAGATTACGAACTGATAAATAAAGTAGCCTCTCCCCTGGCTGCACTTGTCCCACATGTATTAACACTGTTCAAATGTATTGAGAGACAAGCAGCAACTTGACATGCTTATACATGGCTTACAGCTTGTGCTCTCTTTAGCATATCCAGTACTGCGGAATCCCAGGAACAATTTAGCTTTTCTTGGGAAGGACTACAATATACTTTCACTGTCTGACTCAGGGGCTTTTGCATAGCCCTACCTATCTGCCAAGGGCTAGTGGCGCAACATCTGGAGAATAATAGCATCTCTCCAGATGGTAAATTTTTCCATTACATGGATCTTGCTGTCATGACTGGGTTCGCTGAGCAAGAAGTCAGAGAAATTCATAGAAATATTTTAGACACCAGGAAAAACATAGATGGGTGATCAATCTCAAAAGATTATTATTAGATACCATCTGAAAAGATAATACAAGGGCCCACCACAGATATTATATCAGAAACCCTGACACGTTGCCTGAAGTGGCTAAACAAACTATCTTATTTATGCCTGAATACAAAAAAACAAAACAAAACAAAAAACCAAAAAAAAAAACTTTGTTGGAATTCTGGATTATGGGACACAATTTCTTCCCATGTCACACAGATCTTATGGCTGTTGTATCATATATGCAGGGAAAGGGCCCAATGAAAATTGTGGGAAAAGGAAAAATCAACTTTTGTACAAGCCAGACAGCCTGCCTTATATGCTGCTGGTAAACCTTCTGAATTTTAAGCTCTGTAAATGATAATACTGTGCCTAGTATAACTTTTGGCAATGAGGAAAGGAAATGCAATCCTTCCTGGGCTGCAGTCTCAACTGCACTCTACAAAACTCTACTCTACTCAAAATTACAACCCTTTTAAAATACTGCTTTTAGCTGCATATTGAATATTGTCAGAAGCTGAAGAGATGACAAGGCATTGCTCTGTCAGGCCACCAGTCCTGCCAGGGTGTCCAATGACACCAACTATAAGGATGGAAAAATGCAGGTGGTATGAAGTGGAAATTATGTACATCCACACATGCTAAGCCAAATGTACTGGTTTGGTTGGGGCATATAGTTAATTGTCTTCATAGTAACTTGCATGCTGCTAAGTTCTGGATTTGTCCTGAAAAGAGCATTGATAAGATGAGGCTACTTTTTTTGGGGCTGAACAGTGCTTACAGAGTCAAGGTCTTCTTTGCTTCTCACACTGCTCTGCTAGCAAGAGGCTGAGAAGAAGCTGGAAGAGGATGCAGCTATGTCAGCAGAGATGATCAGGCATCTTGGGGACAACATTGGGAGAAAGGGCAAAGTGATGCACAGGCACTGAGAAGGGTTAAAAAGAGATGGAGGAACCATCACGATCCACTCTGGAGCGGATATCTACAGTATAGCCTTTGGAAAGGACCATGCCAGTGCAAGTGGATATGTCCCAAATGAACTGTCCAGGACCCCACACAGAAGCAGTTTATTCCTGAAGGGTTTCAGCCCATGAAGAAACTCTATACTTGAAGAGTGGAAAAACATGAGAGAAAGGAATCAGAGACGAACTGCTATGGTCTGACAGCACCATTTGTCATTCCCCTTGCATCTGCAAGGGTCAGGTGGAAGTAGACAAGTGAAATGAAGGAATAAAGTTGAGCTTGGAAAAACACAGGGATAGGAGTATGGTGGTTTAGGTTTGGCTTTGTTTCTCAGTATTCAAATCTATTTTAATTGGTAATAAATTAAATTAACCTTCCCTGCCAAGTTGAGTCTGTGCTGCCTGTAACAGTGATTGACAAGTAATCTCCTTTTCTTTGTCTCTCTTCAAAAGCTTTTTCATCTTATTTTCTTCCCTTGTCCCATTGAGAGGCAGGAACAAGAGACTGACTGGGTGGGCATCTGGAAGCTGCCAAGATGTCTTGGTTTGAAAAGACAGGTGTCTGCTAAGGTAGGCAGGAGCCTCTCTTGAAATGGAAAATGTAAACCCCCTCCCTCTGACTTATTATAACTTTGAAATAAAGGGGCTCTCAGACAAAGATATGAGAGTAGGAATAACAGTTCTTTCTTAGGAAAATAAAAATAAAAAATGCAGTAATACAAAACAACACTGACAGAGTCAGAATGTGACCTGACACCCTCTGGGTCAGGGTGTTGTTAACAGTCCCATTAAACGGTGGCTGCAGTCCTCCTGGAGTGACAGGTGTGGTTCTGTTGAAGCAGATTCTGTAGAAGGGTGTAGTTTTCCTCTGAAGGTACAGTGATGGTGTAGATGGGCCTGGTCTTCCTCTGGGAATTCAGTGGGAGAAGGCTGACTGTGGTGTTACAAATTTCAGGTTATATCCAGGTAGGAATGCTTGGCTCCTCCCCCTGGGCAGAGCATCTCAAAATAGGATGCTGCAATTTTATCAGTCATGCAGTGAGACTCAATACCCCATTAACAGAAGATATCTCCCCAGAGGGACAATGGGTCATGGAAGAGATAAATGAAACTGCCCCACCTGGTTTTAATGGCTGACCCATTAACAGAAGATAACTGCCCCTCCTGGTTCTAACAGGTGGCAGTTATCACATCCACACATCCACAACCAAAACTTGCATTGCAACCTAAGACACAAGGTCAACACATCACAAGCAGGTATACAGTCACAGCTATTTGCATAGTGCATTGTCTTCTCCACCTAAACTATACCTTTTGGAACCCATTTTGGAACTACAGTTTATGAAGAAAAAGGTTTGGGAATGCATTCTCCAAGGGACTATTCGAAGCTGAGCCCACAAAGCTGTGTAGACTTGACTCCAGTCAATGACTGCTGACTAAAGAACTTGAAATGCCCAGACCTCTATGTCAGTGCCTTGAGAAGAGAAGGCCCTTGAAAGAAGAGAAAGTTAATTAAATATAAGACATTTTAAAAACAAGCAAACCAAGGATATAATTATTAAATAGGGTCATAAACATATTGAAATAATTCTTTAATAATTATGAACTTTTATAAAATTTTTTTCTTTCTATGTTTATTTCCTATCAATTGTGTTCTAAAAAATACTTTGATACCTTTTCTAAAAAAAACCCAGTCTAAGAAATACATGAAAATCTTCTTAATTGTGTCTTTTCTTGTATGTTGTTAATTGTGTCTTGTCTTGCATGTTGTTTCTTCCTGTGGTTCCATATTTCAAAAAAGTTTTGTAACTTCATTATTACATAAATATATTATGAATTCTATTTTTTATAATATCTGTTTTCATGTTGCTTATAATCTTGTGTCACATAAGTGAAGAAAAAACAACATCTTCAACATTCCTTCAAACCGGTACTTAAATTTTTAGTGAAAAGGAGTGCAGTTTTAAAAAAATCTGAATAACAGGTAAGGTAGCATGTGCTGCGTTCTATGCTAGAAAGGATGCCAGAAATTCTCCAGGAAATTATAATGCTTCAGTCATATCAATTTGCATTATTTTGAATATAGATTTGAGCTGTAACATTCCAGTTAAAATTCCAGCAAAATCTGAATCACACATCACAGATTGAATTGTCATACTTCATTTCAAAACTTCAACTCTCAAAATCCTTCTCAGCTGCCTTTCAAACATTTAGTCAGAGCAGTTTTCAGCATGACATGTAATTCAAGTGTAGGCAATAGTAAGAATTATCCTTGAATAATATCCTTGAGTGACAGATATTATGAGGTTTTTTTTCACTTGTGTAAAAATCCCTGTGAAGACTACTGCATTTGTCCCATTGTCTCTCTATTTGGGAAAAAAAGAAAATCCCCTAATCCTGTTGTTTTTCCATGGTGCAAGCACTGTGGCATGTTTGATTTCCATGCAAAAGGAATTCTAAATTGTTGAAAGTGAGTTGCATTGCGATAAATTTTCAGATCAGATTTCTTTTTATATCATTCACAATTTTTCAATTTTCCATTTTAGTTTGGGGCTATGGTTTAGAAACAACTGAGATTTCAAGTGAAAGATTTTAAAGAACAGAAGTTCACTTTTCTGCATTCATGGGTTGCTTATTCATGTTCTCTGAGATGTAATGTTATAGGTGAATTATTGCTCAAAATACTTGACATTCTAAGTTTCAGTTTTTATAATGTAGAGCTCATACAGAACTCATACTTGTCTTATCTATTATCATTTTCCTCCTTTCATGCCATATATTTAAACATTACAAATACCTCTACCTCATTAGCTTCATTACCTCTTGATAATTATGAGCATAAATGAAGAAACTATTTTTTTTTTGGTATATTGAGTATTGAAAAGTGAAAGCAAAAAAATCTTCTGAGGAAAAAGGAAAGAACTGATTTCCTTATTTGCATATAGATCAGAATGGGTTCCTTCCTTCCTTCCTTCCTTCCTTCCTTCCTTCCT
>JANIJU010000001.1:61024247-61086313 GCA_025504685.1 Leucosticte australis
AGAAGAGCTCAGTTTTAAAGTACGCATGTTGCCAAATTCATGTTATTAGTGTGCTCTTGATAAAAGGATTTCTCACTGCTAATAAAATAACAGTTGTTATTGCCAAGGTTCAATAAATAAGGGACATAAATTTACTTGCCCTTTCATTATCTAAAAATGAAGTAGGTAATAAAAGTATAATCTCATTTGTATAAATTGAAAGGAATGGTTTAAGTATTTTAATTAGCAATTAACTAGATAACTACCACTATACTAAAATAAATGCCAATTAACAAGTTAATTATTTTTGGCAATTATTGTTACCAAAGCAACCCACTACAGTTATTTTTCTAAACAACAGTTAAACCCTAAAAGTTTTTAAAAGTTTAATTTACCAATTACAGAGGAAAAGCACATGTTTGTTGCTGGCATGGTTGGGTTGTTTATGAGGAAAATAGATTAGGTGGGTATTACTTTTAAACTTTATTAAATTTATTTAAAAGGGTTTGTATTAAGAGTACAATAAACATTTTATCTAAATTAAATGGTTGAATGTAATTAATTTTTAAAACTTTCATGCAGCTCCATGTAATGTTATAGTAGAAATAGTATCTGAGTCCTGAGAACTAAACTTCTCGCTCCTCTCACATAATTTACTATTTTATTTAAAGACATGTATATAATCAATATCACAAAATGACTTATTTCTTGACTACATGCATCCTTCATTACCTATTATGAGTTTCTTAGGATATACCATTACACTCTTAATATTCATAACAAACTCTTCCACAGACAGACACTTTCATGCTAAGTTTTTATATGCAAAAACAATTGTTTTGTATAATAAGAAGTTATTCAGAGGATGTTATACACAGAATTACAAAACAGATTAAAATATAATGGTTAATAAAGACAGTAATTTAAGGCAAAATGACTAGATATTTGCTTCAAATATTTCATTCAATTACTATTGCAAACAAAGTGACTGGGAAGGTAAAGAAATAAAAAATCCATCAAATTAAAACAGATGCAGACCTCTTAATAGAGATAATAATTGCTTTTGCAATCATATGCCTTGACTTTGGAAGTTTCATGATGCTTTTTTCCTTATCTCTTTATTTCTTGGAAACAATAAGTATTTAACCTGTATTATTAGAATAATTATTGGGGAGTTGACATTATTATTAGTAGTGGTAGTAGTATACATACAAATTTCTCATGTTTCATCTTATGGCAGGAAACAGTAAGAATCTAATTCATCATTTTAACTCTGCATTTTTTTGAAGACATATTTCTCTTGTGGTGGATTTGCCTAATTCCTTTTGAATTGCTATAAAGAACATAACTAAAAGGCAAATCTGTTTTTTCATAGTATTTACATTTCTGGATAGATTTATAGTTCATACCATAGAATCAGATGTGGAGTTTTTTAATAGAATAATATGCTAAAAGCAGAATTGTAGTAGAATTGTATTCAAAATGCTTGGTTATTACTTCAAAGAGTCTATAAAGTTTATTAATTTTTTGCAAGTATTTATTTGAGAACCATGCAGCAATCAATTAAAGGGGCAGGTTTTTGTTTATACAGCAGGATATATGATTCAAGACCATAATCATGCCTTCAGAGCTCTTCTAGTTTTCGTTTTTTCACCTTGTTGATGCTTCTTTTGGATGTCTTTAAATACTGAGACAATCTTTGCATAAATACCTTTTTCTTTTTAGAACTTAAAAATTAAAAAAAACCAGTTTATTAAAAAATTATGAGACACAATAAATGCAAGACATTTAGAAATGAATCAGTTGGACATTGCCATAACTAGGCATCCATTTATTTGCAGGCAAATTTCCATTCATAATATCTTCCTCCTAATAAATAATGATAATGACGCATTTGATTAAATAAAGCAGAATATAAGTTAAATTGTGCTTAAGCAAGTAAATAAAGATTTTATAAATGGCTTTTATTTTCAGTCTGTTTCTTTTCCTTTTCTAATATGTGATAAATATATTACTGGTCTCAGCCTACATTTTAAATGGTTGGTTTAAACAAAGAAATTAACCATGAGTGGTGAATTTTCTCTTTTTTACACATAATAAATAATGTCTGACAAAAATTTAGTGATTGTCTGGAGATATGAGTTATCTCTTTGCTTCCTTCTCCCACAGCACCAAATGATAATTTTTTCTTGGGAAAAGATGCTACATGTTAAATAATTCTCAAGCAACACACTACTTCATGAGCACAAGGCTTCCTGACACCTCAGCCTCTAACTTCCCTAAATCTGAACCAGAGGATGGATGAATCTTTTGCCAATAAAAAAAATATGACTCCAAAGATACACATTCTTTAGGTTAGCTGGACTCAAATGCAGTGGTTTTAGGGTGAAAATACCAAAAGAACAGATCAAGTTTTTTTAAAAAATTTCTTACTAAGGAAGTTAATACAAAAAATGCAATAGTAATAGGTCTGCATGAACACTTAACAACATCAATCTTTCTCGCCTTCCCAGAAGTCTTTCTTCTATCTCCAAGTCATACTGATTCAAAGGCAAGATTTTCCCAGTGGATCTAGGGAAATCAGCAACAATATTTTGGTTGAAACTCCTGGTGGGGCAACTCTCATTACAGCCATCCAAGGGATATCTAGAGACCCTTTGATTTGTTTCCAATGTAAATGAAGTATTTTAGTATTTGTAGCAGAACCTGCAACACATTTCCTCTCATCAACAGCTTCTGGAGCATTGTTGCATCACATCATTAAATGATCCCCAGAATTTGGGAGAGCAGAAGTGATGAGTTCCTAGGCTTCTTTGGGGTTGTGCTTTCTTTTATGACAGCTTCTAGCTGGATGCTGATATTCCATTTAATCTAATTTTTTTTCAAAATGTCTGCCATGGCTTTGAGTTCAACAGCAGCCTCATTTACTGTGGTCGTATTTGCAGGGGTCCCAGGACAAGGGAAGAGATGAGAATCTTGACTCCATGTTACAGAAAACTGATGTACGATTTTATGATGTATATTATATTAAAGGAAAATGCTACATTAAAACTACACTAAAGAAAAGAGAAAGAAGACATCAGAAGGCTAGAAAGGAAAGAAATGGAATGATGATAAAATCTTGTGACTGCTCACAGCCTCTACACAGGTGGCTGTCATTGGTCATCAAGTAAAAGCAATTTCACATGCTGGGGAAACAATTCTCCAAATCACATTCCAAAGCAGCAAAACATGGAGAAGCTGAAGCTTCCTAGCTTCTCTGGAGGAAAGATCCTGGCAAAAAGATTTTTCAGAAAATATGTCTGTGACAATTTACAGTCTCCTATCCCACAGGGATTTAGCTGGTGGTGGTGAAGTTCAGCTATAATATGATACTCCCATGTAACCATGGATCAGATTTATGTGTAAGGAGTGAGATTGAGCTGTGAGAAGCCTTGTGGGGATCTGGTCCCCCTCCTCCCAATGCTCTGGAGTTGCACTTGAGTTTGAATGGTGATCCTGACATGTTGACATGACTACCTGTGTTGACCTTGCCCCTCATGGCTGCAGTCTTGTCTGGCAATCAGAGCCCTGGTGGTTGAACCTGACTGACATCACCAGACCCGCTCTGCTCTTGTTCAGTGCTGTGGGTCTGTGTTGCTGCTGCTGAGGGCATGGCCCAGCTTGCCTTGCTGTCACTCTTGGCTCCTGATGCTGAGTCTTCCCAGAGCAATCCACTCCTGCTGCCCCCTGGGAATGTCAAGTTAACCGAAAGAATAAATATTCCTTTGTTTTCCTCACAATAATATGAATACTGTGAAAGTTCTTGTGACTTTGGACAAAAGGTGGTATCTCTTTCATTCAGACAATCAGGTATCACAGGTATCACATTGTCATTCAAATAATGTGGTGTAAATGACTAAAGAAACCCAACTGGTACTTTGGTTGTGACCCTAGCAGCCAACCCTGGTGTTGGGATGTGCAAAATAGGGTCTAGGAGTTTTGTCGTTCGGGTTTGCTTGTTTGTTTTTTGTGTTTGTTTGTTTATGTTGGGGGGCTTTGGGGTGGGCAATTTCTGTGTGTTTTATTAGTATTTTGTGGTGTCCTGTGCTCTTTATGTTTAACATCAAGAGTTCAAAGTGATGTTTTAAACAAAAAAATAAATTGGAACAGAACCTCTAAATACTGTTCAGTGAAAATGCACACCACATTAATTCTAGTGAGGGAGCCAGTTTTAGTTCTGGAGTGGGCTTCAGCTACTGTGGAATAGCTTCATTAAAACCACCTCAGTAGATTTGCTCAGGTAGAAAATTTAACTGTGGTAGAACTGATAGCATTTTATGTTCCTAAGAACATTACAAAAAAAAAATGCTTTAAATATGAGTCTTACTGCTGGGTTCACTCAGAAGTCATATATAATGAGAACAATGGTCTTTAAAACATGAAAATAAAATGAAATATGATTTTAACAGTAAGTATTATAGCAATTGTATCTGAGTGAGTAGAGAGAAAAATATGCTTAAAGTGCTGTCACAGTTTAATCACATATTAATTCTATTTGACTGTATCCACACCATCTAATTTTATTCTCATTTAGGAAAATATTTTGATGGTGTGAATCTTGGTAGAAAATTAATTTCACATTCACAGACTTATTTTGTGATGCAACAAAATATGTCTGTGACAAAATTAATTTCATTTTAAGAGAGTTCAGTGACAGTCATTAAACACTATATTATGCTATGAAGCAGCAGATAAAAATATAGCAAGTCTTATACAATGAATCAGAAATATAATACATTTGCTTTGGTCAATTTGTTAGATCTAGCCAAATGGCTCAAAGATATTAAAAAAATAATTTGATCCATGTCAGCAATGTAAAAACATGTGTTTATATTCTCAAGAAATTAAAGAAAAAAGTCAAATTACAAAACTCCAAAGGAATTACTTTAAACTGTGAACTTTAAAATCTGTTCATTTTAAGGTTTAAATATTTTTCAAATATAACAACAATTTGCAAAAATCACAATTTCATTATGGAAAATTGGTAAATTGTAAAGGAACTACATTTGAAAAATCAATTATCCATGGTGGATTGTTGTCCATTTCCCTCTTTTTGCAAGTGAGAGATCAAATCCAGCTGTCTGACAGAGGTGAAGTTGCTGCAGCTCCAGGTGCACAGATCTAAACAGTTGCAGGGCTGAGCACACATGCACAGACACCATACACAGCCTCATCTGTAGTATCAGCCTTGAAAAAAACCAAAAAAAACCCAAATAACTTCCCCTGGCTCCCAGGCCTTCCCATCTACTTTCTAGCTAGCCCAGCTTGATCTTTGCCAGCGTCCACATGCTTACTTGCACACCTGCACTCATTTCAGGTGCTGGCACCAAGGACACTCAAGCCTTTGGCCATTGGTCTAACTCCAGGTACTCCTTACATACATGTGCACACAAAAGAGAGAGGCTTTTGACCAGGAAAATAACTAGATATGGAATTTAATGACTTGTTAGAACATACTGCTGCTCAGGCATGGAGTGTGTCCAGACCCATATACTGATCAGCAATCTGCTTACTTCAGTCTCCCCCTTTTATAGCTTTGGTCCTCTCTTTTCCCATGATTGTTCTTCCCTAAACCACAGAGATTCCTCCCTTTCCCTTCCTTTTTTGTCTTTCTCTAAATTATTCTCAAATAATTTCTTCAATTATTTGAGAAAGACAAATAATTGTCTTTCTCAATTATTATTCTCATAATAATTGTAGTGTATTCCTCAGATGTTCTGTCCCTACAGGTGTCCCAAATCCCCAAGTTAGTGGCTCCCACTCATTCTGTAAAATGATGGGGGAACCATTCCTTTTTGCTCAGGACATGAGAGTTACCCCTGGACACCAGGGCTAAGGTTCTTCTGAGCATTCTTTTCCTCATGCAGTTCTTGGGATTACTCCACCTTCCACTGAGTCCTTGTGCTCCTTTTTAGTGTGTGCAGGTATGCAACCTAACAAAGTTCTTTTGGGAGAAGTCAGGTATGTGTGAAAAATACTGTGCATCAGGAACAAGAGCCACAAGAATTTTTCTTTAATTTTATTACAGTCAAAAATTGAGCCTATATAGTATTATATTAGGTAGGAAAAATTGTTCTTATACAAACAAATTGCTTTAAATTTTAACAATTTACATCCTTAGACCTGTAGTGATGAAGGAAGTAGTGCTTTCATTTGGCTGAAACCTCCTGGTTTGTCTGGTAGCAGTGTAGTTATCAGAATGCAATGCAAAGACATGCAAAATCACAGACCAGTTATCCATGTCAGATGCAGCAGCATAAACAAATTAAAAAGATTCTAAAAGAAACAACAACAACAACAAAATAACTTAAAAAGGCATTTCAACCATGCATAGCTATAAGAAATTCAAAATTATTCTGTTTCAGTCATGACAGTCACAAAGGAATAAAATGATACCCAGATATCCAGGTACACTAGATACACAAAGGAAAAAAATGAGAACAATAAAACAGAACGAGTTTTCCAAAGAACTGTACAAACTGCTTCATTAGTTCATCATCAAAGAAAATAAATATTCCAATTTCATCCTTAGCTAGATAAATTCCCTTTTCAATTTCTACATTCACCTGTCAATGGGGTTTTTAAGCTGTTTAGAATATCTGCTGATTGAATCTAGTCTTGCATCCTGGTGCTTAGCTGCATTCCAGATGCTGTAGTTACTGAATTTGTTCCTCTGAAGTGGAACCTTACAGTCAGTCTTAAAATTTTCATTGGTGCGATGAATGAGGGTAACTGTAAGACTCAGGAACGAATCAATAACAGCATGCAATGATCAGAGACTTCTCTAAGATAAAACCATTCACCAGTATTTGGACCTGTTCAAATCTCTATCTGTGCTTCTTACCCATTCTCCCATCCTGATGAGAAGCTTTGAGAAAAAAATTAGATTAAAGTTATATATGATTACAGATTCTCTTCCTGTTTTAAGTTACATACTTACATGCGTTGTAGGCATAAGCCAACATTAACCTAGTCTTTTTAGAGCTGCAGGTCTGAAAAGGTATGGAGCTTTTATTTTAATTACTTTTATTTTAATTACTTTTATTTTATGCATCTCTTCCTAGAGATAGCATTGTCTGAGTTTCCATACCTGAAGCTGCTGTTGGGTCACATACCAGAAAAATATCTATGTTTTTATATTAGTTTAAAAATCACAACTAAGTGCATTTAGCATATATTGCTTTAAAATTTACTCATATATGAACTTTCCTTTAAAGCACATAACATCATATTCCTTCCTTTTTTTTGACAAAAAAGGTATTTTTTTCTACTCATAAAAGGTAAAGTCCCTAGTCATTCATTGCTTGTTATAGTTTCTACATGTACTTTTTTTAGTGTGGCCAGACCTTTCCATTAAACAGGATAAGAGTAAGAATCATTTCCAATCCAGAATTACAAAAGAGTTTGAGAAGTAGTTTCATCTGCCCTGTGGTGTCTAGCACTTCTTCCTCCTTTTTCATTAAGCAAGAATAACACCTTCTCTTTTTCAGGGAGATGTTTTCGTATCACACACGTTTTCTTCTCATGTTCTCACAGATAAAAATAGAAACCAGAACAACAGTGTTTCCCAAACTTAGTTGACAGAAAGGACTGTTGTTTGCTGTTAAAAGTTTATTTCAGTTTGTCAGGCCTTCAATATAGATGGCATTTGCAGATTTTAATGTAAAACAAATAGACAACAGTGACCTCATGCCTAAGGAATTATTAAAGCAAGCTAAAATCAACAAAAGACAAGCAAGTCCAGAGAAGAATTTGCACCATTATATTAGTACAAAGATCATGGCCTTTTACTAATAATGGAAAAGTCACTATAGTTAGGCTACAATCAAAAGAGGCTGAAGGTGGGAATTTAGATCTTGGAATTAAATCTAAGCATCTCTTCCTTAAAGTAAAACTATACAGTGATCAGAGTCATCAATTCTTCTGAAGTGTCATCTATTATATTGTATTATATCTTGACTCCAAATGCCTGTGAAGAAGGCAACATGTCAGAAAGGAGCCTAGTTGTAAGTGATTTCTGCACAAGCCAGTGTCACCTGCTTCTGGGGCCAGGGAGCTGTCCCTAGTGCACTTCCATTTATCAATAAAGGCAAGGTAGTGTGTGCTCTTTTTCTGAACCTTAAATCATCCTATTCTCTGTCACAATGAAAACGTAATTAGAAAAAAATGTTGTTATTACATGGTTTGAGGATTTCTTTTATCTGGTTCTTATGGTAGGATATTATTTTGTGTGTTTTACAAATATTGTTTATAGGTTGAGAAAACATCCTTACTCCAGCAAGTGCTAAGGAATAATTATACAGGATCTCAGCAAAGTAAGACATTAGGGGCAAGGTGTGATATTCATGAAATAGTCATAAGTCTAGGCTTGTCTGTGTTTTGGTTTGTTTTTTACATTGGATACTTTGTTTTTACTTTTGGATATTGCTTTGGATATTGCTCTATTTTTGTCCTATGGATTGATTACCTATTTGCAGCTGGAGTGCATGCAGTAGGCTGCTCTACAACACCTTCAGTTCAGTTTAATTGAAAACAAATTCATGCCATGTGCTCTGATACTGCCCATTGTTGCAGACTGAAGTGCACTAAAAGTACATGACCATAATGTTTTTAATTTGAGCCAACAATGCACTTTTGAAACAGCTGTCCATTTACTGAGCTTTGATTATCATCATAGCAACAGTTTTCATTATCAGAAATGACAGTCTGCTTCCTTTATATTGAAAGTGCACTGCTCACACACTTTCACTTCACAGAGCAAGACTGGATCTAATTTAAAAACCTCCATGACCTTCAGCAACCTTCTATTTAAAACTTCCAAAATATTTGTAGTATTGGCATTAGATTCTCAGCTGCAAATACTCTGCTTTGCATACTGTTTCCTGGTGTCCCACACTATTTGCTAATACAGGTATTTTACACAGGGAGCCTTCTGTCAGATTTGCTCGAAAAATACACTCATTATCTGAACTAAAATACTCTTCAGGTATGTGCTTCATGTCCTGCTCAAAATGGTCTTAGAAGTATTTTTACAATTGTAGCACTGTATCTTATTTTTATAGTAGATCTGCATAGAAGGAATAAGGAATTTTGAAAAGACTTTGGCTCATACTCATAGTAGTGTTTGGCCTTTACATGAAACTTTAGTTACCACCTTTCTGCACTACTATTTTCCTCAACAGATTCTTAATTATTTAATTTTTGCTTCACTGAACTATATAATTGGCTCTAGAAAGGTGAAAATGTGATATAATTCTATTCCACTTCACGTTCCTTGTTATTCCATTCAACTTTTCCACTCATAAGCACCACCTTTCCAAGAAAACCAGTGTCTATTGTCCTGAACTACATTGTGTGGGGAGTCATCACACTGAAATAATTTGCAGCCTTAATGATGATGGTTCTAACATATTGACAATTTATGTAGTAGTTTCCAGACAATAATGACACAGTGTGTGTGGTTTGTTAGAAAACTGCCAGCTAGTATTCTGTTTCATGGTCTGCTAGAAAACATGCACACCCTGCAAATTCAGAAAGAAAAGCAAGATATGAAGAATGTAGCTTAATTAAACTTCAGCTTAATTATCTATGTCTTGTGGGAAATATCCAGCATAGGTTCATATAGTTCAGCTCACCATTCACTCTCTATTTGTCTCCACCTATGTGGCCAAGAAAACCGCTTTATTGTTGTACCAGATATAGAATACCTTAACTTCTTTTAGACTGCCTTCCTCTGTGGATTGTCAAGGAATTGAGCCTCTGTAAATAAAGGATAGAAGAACTTGACATGTACCCAAAAAGGGCACAGACAATTAATTGGTTGTCCTTCCTTCTCAACCACAGCTGGTACTTTGACAGCTCTCCTCTCATGTCAATGAAAAATCCGTCTGCTCCTTTTTCAAAATCCATCTGCTCTCTATTATCAGTCCTAAATACCACGTGCAGCACTTTTTTTGATAGGTAATCTTCCAACCTTCTTATTTGCATCAAAATACTGCTACCTGCTCTTTCATTCTTCTTTCTCTGGCATACTTTATTCTCTGACAGAGAATACAGTCTCTGTCTATGCCCTTCATAGATGCCATCCAAGCAAATGTCTCATGTATGTTTTAAAATCTGTATACCAATAAATAAACTGTTTAAAATATAAAGTCCCCGCAAATTCTCCAAATTCTAATCAATAATATTTAGTCTAGAAGCCACCTCGTGATCGACTTATGTAAGCATGAGCGTTGACAAAACCAAATTTTTCATTTTCAGGTGTTAGAGAGTTTGGATCTTGTTGGCCAGAGAAAACTGCAATTTGGCTTTCACAGTGCATGCTACTAAAAACTGAAAATTCTCTACAGCTTTTGTTCTCAGTGATTCAGTAATTCAACTGCACAGTACTACTTCAATGCTCACGTCTTCTAAAATCTCTAATACTATTGAGAAAAAAATGGAACCTGCTTTTCATCTATCTGTTCATCCCTGTTCAACCCATGTAAGTCTTTGGGGTTTTTTTTTTGCATTTCTTCTATTATTTTATGTTGGATTTTATAGTAATGATCAACACAGATTAGGCAAAAGCTGATGAGTGTAAAGTGCTAATCTATAAAGAGCTGAGTCAGAAAAATGTCAGGGAAAAGCAACCTAGATTGTGTATACATTTCTAGAAAATAAGTTTATTAGGCAGGAGAAATCATACTAAGGAATTTTCTTCTGCCTATTTTATAAGCGCATTTTAAACTCTAACATTTGTTTTGCTCTGTGCCTAGAACACAGAGAACTTATAAGAATTACTTTTATTCATGTTGCATCTGTGTTTAGCTGATATTTTTTCCTATAATTCATGTGAAGTTACTAATCTGCAGTTCTAGGATCTCCCTGGAGTTTTCTAAAACCACTTGCCATTGGCTATGAAAGTTCATTGGCTAATTCCTTTAGCACTCTCTGATGGATTTAATCTGACCCTACAGATTCAAAACATTAATTTGGTCCAGGTATTTTCTCATTTGCTCTTTAACAGTGTTGGTGTCTATTCTCTTATGTTGTTCATCTACTCCCAGCATAATTAATCATTTTACACTAGAGTCCTTTTGAGTGAACTGAAGCAGAGCAAGTACTTACAAATTCTAGTTTTTATCCCCTCCAGTGTATTTCTTTTCTGATAATTAGAGCCTTTACCTTTCCTTTTATCTTCCCTTTTTCTCTAAAGTATCTAAATAATTGTTTTTGTTTCTTTATCTATCACAAAGTATATTACTACTGAAGCTTGCTCCCCCACATGATTTTTTCATAACTTCTTATCCTGACTTTGCTTGCCCTTGCAATACAATGTTGCAGTTGGAAAAAAATTCCCATCTTTCCATGTTGTAGAACTTCAGCCTCCAGACAGATTCTTTTTTTTTTTTTCATTTGTTGAATTTTTGGAATATTCATGTGAACCAAGTGACATATAGAAAAATTTCACGTAATATAGAAGAAAATACTGAATGTCCTTAAGCTACTTACTACTAATAGCTAAGTATTGTTTCAGGGAATTTCATGAAGCTGGGGGAAAAAGGCAGTGGAATGAATGTAACATAGGTACTGACTTTGGCATGGATTTGAAACAATTATGACAAAAAGTCTGAATTGGAAGATGTGAAGACTCTAGTATTAATGAATTATTTAGTCTGCTACAAATCACAAAGGTTTTAGGAGAGGCAAAAACCTCGTGGCTATGTCATAAAGGGGATGCCTAAGACACAATTCAATACAGCTAAGCAGCACTAAAACAAAAATGATAAAGCTTCAAATTTTAAAATTTCTGAGTGTATATAACAATAGTCTCTGTACTTTTCAAGCTAACAAAAACAAGAACAAGAATAGAGGTTAAAACTGAAAAAGAAGTATTAACAGGTGAAATGCATCAGCTTACATGAAATGTAAAACAGAGGGAGGTATACTTATTTGAATGTGATATTTGGTTAAAATATTGACTGAAGAGGTTGTCTTTCTCTGAATATTTAGCTGATTTAAATATTTATTTAGCTTTTGAAAGGTGACATACTCTCTTTTCTATTCAGCATACATGAAAGTGTTGAACTTCATCACTAAAGGCTTTTCAGCTTTTCTTCAAAATAGTCCATTCTTTGATAATGAATAGCTATAACTTTAAACAGTTACCCAACTTAGCTTTCCTTAATTGACACAAGAAAAGTGTCAATGAGCAAAACATTTTAAAAAAAATCACTTTACAAGCCTCTTTCTAATAAGCACTACTGCTAAATATGACCTTTGATCTGTTTGTGGAATGAACCTTTCTTTGTGTGTTGTAGAAAAAAGGGATCCTGAGTCTTTGTGAAATGAATATCTGTTGTTTCCAACTCTGATTCACCAGATTCATAAGTTATGCAAGCATTTTTTATGTCTGCCTCTTATGATAACTCAAGAACGTAACTATTTTAATAGGCTACATATGACATACAGTTGCAAAAGTGTAACACTGCAGAGTACAAAAAGTCACTAAAATTATTCACTAACATCTCACTTCTCTGTAGCTGTATGGTTAGCTGTAATGTCTCTGGTCCATGGTGATTCTTAGTGTCAGATCCAGGTGATCAGGCTTCAAAGCTCTGTGACACAAGAAGTGGGGATTAAAACAAGCCATGTTTCTTGTCCAATTCTCTTTTTGGGTGGTGCTTGGGTTTTTTATGATCTGGTCCCTCTCCCAAAAAGTAGGGTTTCTCTCTGGTCCTGTTACCCTTCACTTTGGGTATAAGTGTAAGTTCTGCCTACTGACATTGCCCTGAACTTATTTTGTCTTTTGTTTGGCAACTTATTGCTTTTCTGTCACTTGGATACCTGCTATGTAGAATTGAACATACTTTTTACAGCTCACTTCCTCTGTAAAATATGTTTTTATTGTGTTTGCCTATACCATTCAAAGTATTACAAATTACATATGCACCACTGGTAGTTGACTGTTATAGTATACTTCCTAACTAGAGGTATACTATTAGGTAGTATACTACCTCTAATTTGACTGAAATCATTTGCTTGGTGACATTTTTTCAGTTTGAGTATCTTCTATTTTTTTTTTTCATATGTTTCAGTTATAAAGCATGCAGATGTATTAAGTTTCTGCTTCAATGGCATTCTGTAAGTTAACTTGTAAGCTGATTCCACCATTTATGACTCTACAGTGGCCACCATTAAAACAAGTAGGCAGAGGTGTCTGAGATGGATTTTTTTTTCTTTGTGCACTTTATAGCTCACTTTGGTTAATTCAGGTTGTGTTACTTGCCCGTAAATTCTACTTTTTATAGATCAACATTGACAAAAAAAAATTCATCTTGGTCCACCAGGACTCAAAGTGTTACTTTGATAAAAATATGTCAGAAACAAAGATTTCCTCATCTATTCCTCTTCTTTATATTTAGATCAAAATCTGAATTTAATTCTGTGAACTCTTTGTATTAATCTCATGGAGCACATGTATTGTTTAATGGAAGACACAGCTATCAGACTATTTTTTTTCTTTTGCAAAAACCATATTTTCTTTGATAAACATACCTCCCTCCCCAAATCATGTTAAAAAAAAATAAAGGAAAGGAAAAGAACAGAGATGTAAAATGGGAACACTAGACACCTTCAGAACAAAAGTGATTTCTGGAATCTAAAAGTTTAGGAATATGGCCTAGTAATACCATAGCATTTTGCAACAGACAGCTCATGAATTGGACTGGCTGTGACAGAAATCTCTAATTCTGGATTTAAATTACCATACTCACCTGGTGCTATCCTTGGGATATACTTCTCATAAATTAGATTTTAATAACAAATATCATGGAGACATGATATAGATATAAATTGATATAGATGATATAATATGTAATATACCTCAATTAAAATATGCAAGAGAAACACAACACCAAGCATTTCAATGTCACTTCTAAATTTCAGAAGTGTTAATGACAAAAACAACCCTTTACTGACAGTAACGGAATCTCAGTAAGAGCCATGACTTTTCCAAGGTTGCCATAGACCAAATATAAAAAATAACAACAAATTGCAAACCCGAATAGTTAACAGGGGAAATATGTGCAGTAAACACCGTGGAGCATAGTGATATTAAATACAATTTAGGAAATTGAAAGAGCAAAATTAAAAACTGCTGAGGCATAAAAGGAGGGTTTCATATAGCTCCATGAATCAGAAAGACAATAATAATATACAGGTTAGCTTTTTCCCCCAGTATTTAGTTTAAAGACTGTGGACTTCTTATCAGACTTGGAAGAGCTAGCAGATTGGGAAGCCTAGCTGTTGGAAACCATGTTGCATAGACTAATAAAAGACATGACCTTTCCTTTCAAACTTTGCCTTGTTACTGTTACATACTTTCCATTCATTCAAAGATAAAATATTTCTTGGGAGTTTGCAATTAAGAAGCTTCCAACTCATTCCCTCTCCCTTTCTTCTTGCCTTTGCCTGTCACCCAACAAAAGGATATTTACCTTACAATAAGTAAGGTAATTTCCAGGGTAATTTACAGTAAGTGACATAATTTACAGAATAAATTACAGACGCTCTCTACCTTTGCAAGCTTGAAAAAATAGATCAGCTATATCCATCTGAAACGCTTTTTCCAGGTAAGCAGAAAGATGTCAAAGCAGGTATAAAGGTTTAAAAAGGGAATAGGACAATCTAATATTAAAACACTTGTGGACATTTATGGAGAAGCTAAACTGAGCATGCTGTAAGAAAATGTTTTTTTCTGTAGGTGTTACCTGTCTTGTTACTTTTTCATCATTAATGACAAAACAACTTTATGGAGAATATAGGTTTGTTCAAGTGTGGCTATATATATTTTTTCTTCTGCATGCTTTTGTAACAATGGAGAGTTCATACTATAGCTTGTGTTTGCTGTAGTCAAGAGTAATATTTTGTCTAGCTTCAATCAGAATTAGTGCAAATATGATGGATTGCAAAGAGGATGGACACACAACTTTTTTAAAAAGACAGTATCCTTGAGTAGCAATTTGAGGATGTGTTTTTCATGCACACATATGTTTACATCTTGTATCTTAGGAGTAGGGATGAATTCTTTCACAATGTGAAAATAGAGGCTGCTCCTCTGTGAACCTCTGACTGTGGCAAGTGATCAGCACCAATATAGGAAGTAATGATGTAGATCCATGCTGCCCTCAGGAACATACATTTTTTACAAAGCTGCAGTGATTGCCTTTCTTGGATTCCAGCTACTTACAAGATGGATCAGATTTGCTAAATACTGCTTTAACCTCTTTTGGTCCTACTCCCCCTGAGCAACACCAGCCCACTATGGACAGATTCTCCTGGCAACAAAACTTCAGCATGATGATAAAATATTGAAAAATATTTGAGAATAGATGATAATGAAAAAGGTACAGATGGACTCAGCAGTTACCATACTTTTATCATAGTTTACTTCTATTCCAAACTTAATGGAAATTCATGGCACTATAGACAGTCAATCAAGAAGTTGTTCTGCTTTGGATCTGTCATTTTTCCTTCTCAGTCTTTCATCTCTTGAACATGCTTCTTAAATAATAATTTTAAATTACAAAGTAAGCTATTTAAGACTGTTACCATAATTCATTCTGTATTTGTTAAGATTTTTTAAGTATCTAAAACAACAGTGTCGTACTTTTTTGAGAAAGTACCAAAATTGTACATTAAATAATTGTCAAAACATTTCTGTTCTTAGTCTGTATCACATTATAACATTTAGGATACAACTTTATTTTCTTTGAATGCTATGGTGGCATTATGGTGACTCTATAATTATAATCAGGCTTGCACTTTAGGATATTAATATTTTTAATTAAGTTATTGCATATTTTAGCTTGCTGTGTATTTAATTTCAGTTTTATATTCCGCACACTTTCTAACTTAAATAGTTAAATTTCTAAGGTACTGCTGCATTAAAAGTATGAGTTACACTCTGACAATACTTGTTATTTATTATACTTTTAAAAGATTTTATGCTCTTATCCATAAACAGTTACAGAGTGTGTAAGTACATCAAGTCACTACTTCTGGTGTAAATAATGACACATTGTCACAGTAACTCATAAGATCTAAGCTACTAAGATTGTATTGACTGGTAAATTACCAAGCTAATAAATTACAATTATGTCACACAAAACTATAGTTAGTAGTTTCCATATAAGTCACCATAAAAACCTACTATTTCATCCATTTCCAGATGATAAAAATGAAATAAAGTATCTGGAAAATCATGAATAGATCAATTCACAGGTCACATCATACTCATGTTCAATTTTCTTTCTTAGTACTGAGTTCTGTTAGAATCCCTAAACCCATCTTGTTCAGTGATGAGTGTCTATAGAAATGCATTCGTCTTTTTTAGCTAATATGTAAGACTGGTGATAAGAACTAGTCTAACTGAAGTCAATAACAATATTCTTCTTTCTCCATTTTTTTTAGGACCCCCTTCTCTGTATAGCAATTAGATGTATTTTGTTCTATGAATGTGAATAAATGGTACTATATATTTGTAAAACTTGCCTATAATTATATTCTCAACATTAGAAGTTGTAATAGTGTAATACTATAATATTTTACAGTTAGTTATACTGTAATATTTTACAGTTTCCATTTCAGTTTTCAGACTCATTTCTGAACCTAGTTGAGCCATTACAAATCAATTGATCTGTGTAGGTTCAAGAAAGCCTAATATTGCAAATGATGCCCATTCCACAGATTAAGAGGGGCTCTCAATGATATTGGAGGTGTCAGTCAGAACAGGCAGTAGAGCATGACAGCCTACTAAAGCTCCTAGTAACAGCAACCTGTGAGAAATACCTAGCAAACCAATTATGTCACTGTGGAGAATGCTATCATGAGTTTGTGGATGAGAAAGGAGTGAGGAATAGTTGTCAGAGCAGTGAAATATGGCTAGCGACAATGTCTAGCAATGGGGAAGCAACTTGCCCCGCAAGACCAGCAGCAGCTTTCATTCAGCTTTGTTATGAAGAAAGACCTGCTGTTCCCAGACTCTGAATGGCATTTAAGGGCAGGAGGGGAGTGGTGTGGCTGGCCTAGCCATTGCTTGACAATGTAAGACTATAATTTGTTTTCAATGAAGAAATTATCACTTGTTCCCTGATGTGGTCACAGCTCCAAGGCTGATGGGGGGAGCTCAAGCATTTGCACAATCCTCTCCAACACATGGTGTGATTCCTGAGGTATTCTGTGCAGGGCCAGGAGCTGGACTCAATCCTTGCAGGTCCCTTCCAACTCAGGGGACGTATTCTGTGACCCTGTGATTCTATGATAACATAGTAGGAAAGAGTGTATGTAAACTGCAAGAAGAAGAAAGGAGTCCAACAAGATTTGAATACTATTTTTTTTTAGTAAAAGTAACCTTTTTACTTTTCTATAAAGATACAGAAGGAGACAGACAAGAAAGAATATTTTTACTTTAAGTTTATTACATGATCTTTATAATTTGGTGAGAGCAGTTTACTAAAAATACAGTTTATGAAAAACTGTTAAAAGCAGCTATGTTAACTCTATAACATTCAGATATTTTAAAGAATTTTTTTAGCATGATTACATTTTATTTTGACAAAAAAGCTCTAGGGAACTATATATTACTCTGAAATGGGAGGAGCCACTGAAGACATGCTGGAAATGAAATAACTAGTATAAAACATAGTATTTCATGTGCCATTTAAATATTGCTTTGTGGAATACATACGACCATATTGAAAATGTTCTCTCATTTATTCTTACAGGATGAAGGAACTAAGGCTGATATAACTGTTTTAAAATTTATTCTTTTTGTTTGATGTCCTTTATTTTAATGGGATCACAGCCTCCGTCATCATTCAGCAGCTGTTTTCTTTCAAGGGATTTTTACTTAAAATATATTTTTTTTAAATATTATAATTTTACTGCTCAATGAACCTTGCAATAACAACATTTTAGCATCTATCCACCATGGCAGATGGCAAACTAATGAGGCCTGCTGTAGCTGCATACTGATATGTTCTGTACACAACACTTCTGCACTCCAAAGGGAGGTCAAAGAGTAACTTTTATTTATATTCTTTCTTGCATTTGTTTGTTGAAAATCATAAGACAGATTATTAGTAAAAAAACTTTTTACATCTTTTGATTAGATTTTCTAGTATTTACTGCATGTGATCCATCTATAGAGCTCAAAAATCATGCAGTCCATATTTCAGTGGTCTTTAACTTGCATTTTTTATAAAAATTATTAATGCTATTTCAATTTTTTTTCCTTCTATTTAGATTTCACTTAAAAAAAAAAGCTAGAGATGTTTTTGCTATGCTTGCAATTGCCATTTTGGAAAGCTAATACCTTAGTGCTTTTAGCTTACTAATTTTAAAGAAAAATGTGTACTTAATATTGTACATCTTTTTTTTTTTTAATCTCAAGGCACTTTTGTTGCAAACCTCCACCCTTCAGCATTCTGTATTTTTTCCTAATGAAAAGAACAGATAATGTTCATTAAATCCAGTGGAGGCTAACTTAGTACAACTTCATGTTTCAGTGCCTTCATGAAAAACAAGGTGATGAAAAATCACAAGTCTGATAATAAGCGCAATTGCCTTGACCGCAGTCAAGGTGTGTAATATAAACAGCTGATCTGCACTCCTTGATAGAGAGGAGAGCAGTGGAAATGTTACAGACAGAGGAACTGACTCTTCTAGAAGGTTATTTATCCTACCCAGTTTAAAAGAATACCCAAATTGCTCTTTGGAGTTGTTTTTCTCCTAGAATAAAAGCCTATGTGAGTAACCAATATCCTAAACTAGATTATGTTGCTGTTTTTTACATCAATTTTAGTAATTTTTTCCCCTCAGAGGAATGTCCCAAACTACTTGAACCAAAATCAGAATATCCAGTTCTAGATAAATAAAATTTTGCCTTTACTGATTCCCAATCTTTTCTAAATCAGTTCCATGATTCTTCTAATGACTGAAAGCTATCCATGAGAATCCAAGTAATCTCATGAAATTAGGGTCAAAGGTTAAAATATTGGAAAGTAAATTACTTTCAGGTATATAACCTGAAAAAACATTGCAAGTAATGAAGTAAGGATGATAACAACTTTCTTTCCAAAGCACTGCTCCTCACCAACTGCCAGTCCTGTGCTGTGTGATTCTGTATCAATAACATATTACTAAGACCATCATATTTCACAAAAAGGAGAGTCTTGAAGTAATAGATTTTAAAACATTGGTAATCTGTATCTGACCTTCATATATACTTCAATTATCACTTTTCAGCTCTTCTGGCAAATTTCTTTTATTATCACTTGGTTACAGGAGATAGCTGTACTCTTAGAGAAATACTGTCATTAACTCTTATCAGTATTCTTACAATATATTGAATAATTTTAATAGTTTTATTATAATTGAAATTTCAATATAGGTTTTCTCCCTGTAAATACTCTAGAGTCTTCCAGTGTGCTCATTTTACAGTCGTAAAATGACACTAATTTAATTACATTTACTTTTGTTTGTATACCAGTATAAAAGGACTTGGAGACTATTGTAATATGATATTAAGAATAAATTCTTTCTACATTTGCTTTTTGATTTTACACAGCTTGAAGCATCTTGTCACAGCAGCAGAATTTAAAATACCACCTTAGCCTAAAGGTAAAATTTGATAATTTTATATATATAACATTGTAGGGGTTTGGGGGTTTCTTATAAGAGGTTTTAGTATTCTTTCATTTGAAGGATTATTCTGAAATATCCTGGCTGAAGTAACGATTCACATAAGAAAATCAGCAGCATAAAGGATGAAAAGAAAGTGACTGTCTGTTGGTTTGTCCTCATTCTTTCACAGAGATAATGTCTTGAAAAACTCTTTTTTCATCTTTAGCATTTGCTTTTACTAACCTTAGTAAAAAATAAAGCAAATAGTCTTCAAGAGCCAAAATTGCTGTTATTGTATAGTAGATTTAGACATGTTTTATAAAGGTGCAAGTGATTAATTCCTTCACTGAACAAAATTAGATGGCTGACTATTGCTTGTAGTGCAAGTTGGCTAGCCTTCAGCCACATTGCCTTTTTTTCTTTGTGCCTGGCTGCATATTCACAGACCTTAGAGCAGAGTTTAAGTGATTGCTTTCTTAAGTGGAACAACACTACATAATAATTATTGCCAGTCAGATTTTCTGTGTTTATTCTTCATATTATTTAAGAGATATTTAATATTTCTACTCAGCATGAGGGGCTTTTAAGAATGTCATTAAATACTGCATAATCTACTCATTATCTTAGTAATTTGCCATAGAACACAAATTATAGTCAGAAGCTTCTCAGTCAGTGTATTTCTGGAAAAGTCCTGCAGGGAATCCACATTAGAGAAGTGTTTGCATTTTCTAGGAAGGTGTGATTTTTCTTTCAGCTTGTCATCTGAAAATATAGTATGAGTAGTAGTTATAAATTGTGAATTCATCTTGTATGCTGCTTGTCTGATAGTGATTCATCTAAAAAATTTGCTTTTATATCTCTAGATGGTGCTATGTGTATCTCTATTAGTTAAAGAAGTATAAAAAATATAAAATTATACAAATCATAAGTATGATGAAACAACTAGAAACATAAAAATTATTGTGAAAACGTTTTTACTGTACTTACTGTAGGCCATGAGGCATGTTTTGCCAGGTGATTCTGCTCATGGGAAAGTTAATACTGTGCTTTATTTAATAGGAATCACAAATGAGTGCCATAAAAAGACAACCTACAGTTTTGTAGAAAATATTGGACTACTTTCTTGTCAGAAGTAAACTGGAGAAGCTTTTTTCATTTAGCCCTACTACATGAAATATTTTTTGCTCTCCCCATACATTAATACATATGTATTAATTTTCCTTTATATTTGTTTTTAAATGAAAAACAATTGAAAAAACACATTTGTTTGTGTTAAACTGCTGTATCAGGGAGCTTGTTTCCAGGTAGGCAATACATGAGTTTTGTAATGACTACAAGTTTATAATATTAAAAGTCTGGAAAAGGTTTTGTGTTACAAGGAGCACTTTTCCAGTGGAATTAGACTGCTATGTAGATCAACAAATTTTGAGTATGTTATAGGTATTTTAAATTCCTTATAAGTAGCTTCAGAGACACCATTGGATATTTCTGTGGGTATTATGTAACCTGAATCCAAAGAAAGTTTATAGATTTATAGGCACATTAACTTGACTAAAGAAAGTAATCAAGAAACATGTTCATGATCAGTGCTACTAATAGAATACTCTTTACTGCCACACTAAATTTAAAAAGAAGATAAAGACACGATTAGCAAAATGAGCATACTTTGTATTTCTGTACCTGAATCCATATTATTTTTTATCTTTTGTCCAAATAATAAGTGGAACATGACAAGGATGACTCTTGATTGCCCTCTGCCTTTATTAGGCACCACAGATGGAAGCTACCTGGTCATAGCTCATCCACTGTAGATTCTCTTTGCTGCCAGCTAATTTCAATTGTGTGACTGATCTCAGTCCTTTGTCTCCAGTCTTTCAACAAGCATATTTGTAACATCCCTTTATGGGAAAAATAAATAGACACTGCAAGCTGTCCAATATAAGCTTCTGAGAGAGTAGTAGATGAGAGCAAATTAAGAGCACATTTCAATCACAGTTTTTAAAAAAAACTCTTGACAGCTTAAAATATGAGGCTAAACATCCTGTCCAAGAAGGAAGTGAGAAATAATTCAAGAATGAAGTGAGAAACCTATTGTCTTCACCAAATGTGGAATATTTTTGTCCTTTTTCGGTCACAAGAAAGCACAGATTTATTTGTAACTTTCCCTTCAGACCCATCTCTCTATCACCTCCCCTTCTTTAACTTGCAGTGAAATTTCCAAGAGAAAAAGAAGAAGTAACTAGAGAGAAATATTGAAGTGACCACATAGAACTTAACTAATAGGCACAAGAAAGTAAACTCATTTTTTTTTTTCCAAGACTGGAATAAATCTTCCCAGAGGTGTCACAGGAATAGCACATCTTCCAGAAAGAATGATGCATTAACATTTGCATGTCTTTACTGCAATGCACATGTAGGAACTCAGCACATCACTCCTGATGTCCAGAGCTACCAAGAGCACCCTTGGGGGGCTCGGGAGTCTTGGAATGTTGCCAGAAGCACTTGGTGGCTTGATTTCGATCCATCTAGGGATGTGCCACCTGTGTATGAGGATATGAAACCTGTGAGAATCACTCAGGTGTGAATGGTGAAGGGAAGATGTAATTGTAGAGTAAATCACAGATTTTGGGGTTTTTGGTACAGGGGGGTTATGGAGACAAGATGGAGGAATCAGGGTGTGTCACAAAGCTCTTCTTTCTTCTTGTCATCCATCCTCTGTGGTGGTGTTGGCACTTGTGGATTGGTCTGGGGTGAAGGTACACTTGGTGACGAAGGTGATAGGTATTGGGGATAAAGAGTAAATATGATATACGTAGTTTTTGTTATAAAAGACGCGACAGCCTCGGGGGTGGTCAGAGTGCCTTTGGCTGCTGTGCTGGTCGGATCCCAGTCGGGCAGAGAAGGGACTTTGTAGATAAGAAACAATAAACAATTCTGAAGACTGAAAAAACCTAGAGTCCAGACTCATCTTTTGAAGCCCAGCTTGCAAAGAACCATCTTACACGTGTGTGGGAGCAGAGACGAACAGCCGAACCCCATATGCACACTTACTTTTTCAAAAATTGTTTTAGCATAAATTTGGTAGAATTTTTTTTTTTTTATGTTCATGAAAGAAAACATGATATTGTGAACATATATAGATGTTCTTTGTAAACAAAACAAAGAAAAAATCTTTATAAACAAATATTTTGGGTGGGAGTACAAAGCAAAATCAATATGTGCACTTTGGCTAAATCCCAGAGAGGCTAAGAAAAATGGCTCTACAATTTAGTCTTCACCTTAACAATTGAGGATGGGACAGAGAAACAGGGAAATCTTTTGTGAATGCCAGACATCCCCAAATTTTTAATTTTTTTTTTTTTGAAGTACTCTTTAATTCATGCTTTGAATGTTTAAACTAGATGATTTCAGCTAATAGTCTGAGCTCATAACTCAAACACTTCTCAACCTGAGATTTTAAGAGCATGCTGTCATGTGCTTTTAGGATGGACAGCTGAGGAAAATGAGCGTGACACTTTTCCAAGTATGGGTGCATATTCATGCAATTAAACATAATCTTTTTTAGGACTCCTTTGACACTTCACTGCATATTTCAGTCAAATAGAAGAAGAGTAGGATAAAATAAAATCTTTCTTGGCTTGTTATATTGTTCCAGAGCATTAGATGTTAACCTGTCCTAATTCCTCTTGTAGCTTCTCCTTGCTGGTAGCATCTGTTAATATAAATCCTGTCAGTGAACAGACTGCAGGGTTCCTAGCTTGTTCTGCCCTGTGACTTTTTTTTTTGTGGTAAGCAGAACAATGCATCATGAAAAAATAGGGAATGTAGGACCTGATCCAAATAGCTGCTTTTTTTTTTTCTATTGAGCTCAATGTGCTTTGAAATCAGCTTCTCTAGAGAATCCCTTGCAAAGCAATCTCTGTGAATGTTCATCTGAATATTTAAAGAAGTGCACTTAGCATAAATCTGGACTGTTTTGTTTCTTTTTTTGCAATGCACATCAAAAATGATCTCAGAAATTTTTGCAGTGAAAACAGCTATAATTATGTGTTGGAAAATATTCATTCTTTCTATTTGCATGAATAATTAAGTTTTGACTAGGCAAAGAAGCGTAATGGAGAGAGGAAAAGCATAAGAATGATTCTAACCTAATTGTTTGGTTGTGCATTCATAGATAAGAGGTCTAATTTTTGCTCAGAAGAATATAATAATAATACAAAGCAGTTTCAGAAAAATAGATAGTATACACATCCTTCAAAGCCTCTCCAAAGCTGACCTTATCTTTTTGACCAGTAAATTTCTTATTGTGGAGGAAATACAGCTTTAATATGTCAATAGTAGAATCAGGTTGCAAATGAAGTTCATCTATAAACATATTGCTGCCCTAAAAATCTGATTAAGAGGGCCATATTTTGCTTCTCTACCTGTATCTTCTGAGATAAATGTGTGTCAGGACTTAAGTAGTTCTTCTGTAGAAGCTAATACCAGCTTTTATGATATCTGTTTAGAACCTTTAGGTCATAAATGGGCTTTCTGAGACTTCCTTTGCTTTGCCTACATCAGCATGTAAACCATTGTTCTTTCAGCTAAAATAGGTGGCAGTCAATGGCTTACCAGAGTGAAGAGTTTAACCTGATGAGACTGCACAGTGTTAATCAGAGTATAGATAGGTACCTTTTTACAAAGTCTTAGTCACCTAATTTTAATTTCCATTTTGAAAACACTCACAGCTTTTCCTAAAGATTTCTAAAAGCTAGGATATTTTCTGGAGTTTTCTTGCTTCATTTTATCTGACCTCAGATATCCAAATCTCTCCAACTCCACTTGAGCTCATGAATTCTAATGGAACAAGGCAGAAGATTATTAACATGAACTGTCTTTGGGATAAAGGTCTTTCCACATCCAACAAACACTTAGTTATTTTGCTTACTAAATTAATGATGGATTAATGCCCTAGAAAAATCTGTTGAAATAGGTATTCCATGTCCCAGATATGATTCTAGCCTGCTTTAAAATATCAATCTTTGTCTTTAATTGATGGAATTACGTGTTTATGGAAGCATAACTGTTTTATATCATTTTATTGGGTTTTTGGGTTTTATTTAAACTTAAACATGAGCATGTGTTTGCAATTGTGAGTGTAGATTACACACCACTTGTCTGACATAATTTTAAAAACTTGAGATTTAAATAAAAGTTTATTCTAAGGTAGAGGATTCAAATAAGTCATATATGCCCTAAAAGACATTTTTTTTACCTCCTCATTGATTGTGATGAGGCTCAAGATAATAACTAAGGTAGAAACATCTTTCTTTTACATATATCAAAGCATCAATAGTCCAATCCAACTGCTGATAGACTGGCACAATTAAATGCTTAGGAAATTACAGAATTTTAGAATATGTTTAATAGACAAAAATGTTGAGGTGATTATTTGTTATATCATCTTCAGTAACGTTTTCAGTCTAATTGTAGTACTAAAAGTTAATAGAGTTGGTTTTATTTTATGTATTTATGTGTGATAGCAGGTTAATTATAATATTCAGCTGTAGGAAATTTTTTTTTTGTTCTGCATGATATTCATACATCTGTTACTAACATGAAAGAGATGTAGGAAGTCATATTGAATGCTGCCTTCAACAGTGGTGAGCCTCACTTTTTCCTAATTTGTTCACTGCTATGAGATCATCTGAGTGTGTGTAGAAATTTCCCAAGAAGAAAAAAATATTCATTGCCAGTGGAGATTTTACTTTTTTTATAAGAAATAATTTTTTACAAAAATGCTGTTTTTAATGAATAAAATTGTATAAATTATCCATTTGTGGGGGGATAGATGTGGGGCTGGATTTAATGTCTGCTTTCACAAATAGTTTATTTAGTCTGAAAAGATGCTTAGAATAACTGTACACCAAATCCTATGTGATTTTTATCTAGGTCAATTTTCATAAAATTATGTAGAAATGCATAATATGTAATATTCATATAATTACTGTTAGAGATAACAGCTGTAGCTTTCTCTATGGCAGTTTGGCAGCAAAACTGTTGTGATGGTGTTTGGATGTTGCAGTAAAAATTAAAACTTTTTTTTCATGACAACCTGAAACTTAACTTTTCCCAGACTAATGTTTGTGAGAAATGAGAAGTCCCAGTATAGTGTTGTGATACCTACCTCTGTATTTCTAGTGCTTCCTATTGAGCTAAAGGTAGACTTGCAGATGAAAAATAATGATATGGAAACTGATTCTTGCATCAGTTTATTATCAGGACAATTTAGATTATAGCTCTTATCAGTAAAGTCTCTCTTTTTCTGAGAGAAATTTCAAATATCCTATATAGGACTGGCTTGCCAAGGTTTTGGTAGCGGGTGGGCTGCAGAAGTTGTTTCTAGCAGAAGACACCAGAAGCTGCCCTCCATGGCAGACAGAGCAGCTCCAGGCAGCTTTAAGGACCCACTACTGACCAAAACTGAGCCCATCAATGACATTGGTAGCATGCCTGAGATAATTCATCTAAGAAGGAGTAAAAAAACCACTGCACAGAAGCTGTTGCAGAAAAGTGAGAAAACATGAGAAAAACAACCCTGCGGGCACCCAGGTGAGTGAAAACCAGGAAGAGGAGGTGCTCCAGGCATGGGAGCTTAGATTCTCTTACAGCCTATGATGATCACAGAGACACAGGTTGTCTTCCTGTGGCCCAGGGAGATACACAGCAGGTGGACCCACATAAAGTCACAAAAACAAAATTATTGTAGCCCACGCCACTTAAAAATCTTCAGATTTTCTCCCTTCAAAGTGTCACCTGTCCACAGAGCCAAGAAAGGAACCATGTTTTTACATCTTCTTTGTCTTCCATTTTTGCTGATGGTGATATAAATTAAGGCTGAACAAGACTGCATGCACACAACTAACATAGTTTTAATTATAAACCCTGGTATCTCAGGCTCATTTCCTTTTTTCTGTACATTCACACAATACCCAGGTTAAATTCATTTTTTTAGATACATGAGAAAAATGTTTGAATTATCAGACAATGTTTTAAGGTCATCTTATTTACCTATTACTCTGTCACATTTTGCATCAGCTGATGAGACTGTAAACACAGTCTTTCTGATCCAACCATTTTTAGATCAAACTCATTTCTTACTAGGGTGGCGATGTCATAACTGCAAGCACGATTCGCCTCACTACAGTTTCCTAAGAGAGCTACTAGACAAAAACTACTTGCCTCTCTTCATACTGCTGCTTCTCAATTAGAGGTGTTGTTTAGGTGAGCTTGCTGTTTCTTTTCTCAGCAGCTGGACCTATGCCAGAAGTTCATAGGGATATAATTAAGGTCTTCACATGCCAAAGACTGAATGAAAAACTCATGAAACATTACCAAGTAGTGTTTAGGGGCTAAGTCTTAAAGAAAGTCCTGCCAGGAATTGAGGAAATGATGCAAAGGCTGGAAGTGGTAAATACCTTTGGGATATTTTAAGAGAACCAGACAGATGCTCAGGAAACTGAAAAAATACCAGCATAGTAATTAGTTCTCATTCCTGAAGAGAAGTTGAATTTGGGAGCAATTCAAAATGAAGGGAAAAGGAGCACAGAGTATATCTTATTCTTCAAAATATACTTGCAAGCAAGCTCAGCTGTCATGCCACGTTAAACAAGTTTTTATTATGTGCAGAAAACTGAAAGTACTAATCCATTACATATCCTAACATCTTCTGCTGTACACTTTACAAGAACAGGCCATCAGAATGCACACAGGGTACATGTGGAATTTTCTTATACACTAGATTCCACTATTTTCTCTAAATAATATTTTTACAATATTCTATGAATGTAATACTTCATGTAACCATTTAGGTTATGGCACAAAGCTTAAAAAAAAATATTGAAAGCATAGTTTTGGTGGATGAGACATGCAGCCATTTTTGGTTTTAACACAAAAAAATCTTTACACTCTGAGTTTTCCTGTTCATTTGTTAGACTTCAGTTGCAACAATATGATTGAGAGGTGATGGTGTTGCACTCCATAAAGAATTAGTGAGCTTCATGTGGAATGAAATCTAGTAATTGAGGCAGGTACTCTGAGTTAGATTTCATTGTTGGAAAAAATAGTATGGACAAGCAAACCATCTGCAAAATTTAATTTTGTAAAAAAATAAATATTGGAAGATCATCCTGTTCCTTATAAATAGCTGTCCACTTGCAAATAAGAGTTGAGCAGAATTACTGAAACTGTTAGAGAGGTTGTTTAATGCATAACTAAGGTAAAATCTGATGTCAGAATATTATATTTTCACAGAATCTTTGAGGTTGGAAGACACCTCTGAGATCACCTAGTCCAACACCTTTCCTTGAAGCAGGATCAGTTAGAACAGATGGTTTATGTCTGTGTCCAGTTGGAGTGTAGAAGTTCCACATCTCCAGGAATGTAGACTTCACAATTTCTCTGAGCAAGCTGTTCCAGTATGTTATCATCTTTGCAGAAATATTTTGTTTCATAGAAATGGAATTTCCTGTATTTCCATTTGTTCATATTTCCTTTGTCTTCTCAATAAATTATCATTCAAGCGAGTTTGATTTCCTCATCTTTATTCCTAATCATCAACTAGTTATAAAATTGGATAAGATATCCCTAAACCTCATCTCCCCAAGGCTGAATCAATCCAGTTTCCTCACCCTTTGCTTGTATCTCACACAATCCACAACCTTAATCATATTTGCAGCTTGTCATTGACTTATTCTGTAAATCCACATCTCTTTTGTACTGGTAAGCCCAGAACTGCACTCAGCAATTCAGATGTGTCTCACCAGTGCTGAACAGAGGAGGGATCACCTCTCTTAAGGTGCTGGAAACATTTCTGCTGATGCAGCTGTTTTTCTTCTGTGTTACAAGAGCAAACAGGTGGCTCATGGGTAATTCAATGACGAGCAAAGAATATGTGCATGTCAGCATTTCTGATCAGGTACATGATGCTGCATGTCATCAAATCTTAAAATGGCCCAGGATCTTGAAAGATCATCTGGTCCAATGTTTTTTGGGAAGGACAGCCTTGATGACATTATCTACATGTCTGTCTAATGTCATCTTGATAATCTCCAGTGACTTCCCTTTGTTGAACTAGATGATATAATTCTCTGGCCATTTCTGTCAGGATCCCTCTAAATGGCAGAACAACCACCTGATTATTCTTTAACTCCTTCTAGTGCTGTATTGTCTGCAAACTCCCTGAGGCTGTGCTCTTCTCAGTCACTAAGGTCATTCATAAGGCTTGGTGTTTCATCCATTCATTTGGAGCCAGTATTTGCCCCTAAGGCATGCTGCTGGTGACTGGCCTCCAGCTGAACTTCATGGTGCTCATTATAATTTTTGCAAGTCTGGAAGTTCAACCAGTTTTAAGTTCACCTTATTGTCTACTTATCTGGTCCATACTTCACCCTCTGGTGCTAGATTCCTTTCTCTGCTGGTGTCATATTTAGTGCTTTTTTCTTTTTTTTCCCCCTAGAACTGTAATATAGAAACAATAAAACTGAAACCAAGAAACTGTTCAGAGTTTGACGTCACAGAAAACACTAAAATTCTTTGGACTGAACAAAAACATGTATTTTCCACAAATTGTTTAAGAAAATATGCTTTCACCTCTTTTTTTTTTTTTTTGCTTAAGATCAGCTGCCCAGAATTATGTGCTCAAGCTCTCCTAAGATCTAGAAATTATGTGATGTAACACTAACTGTCTCTGAGGTATAAAGTCTATTTGATGCAAAACATCTTCAATGTTCATGAACAGAATATTGAATAGCTGAATCATTAATTCAGCTATAGCACCTGTCCTTTTAATATTGTTTAAGAATATGGAGGTAGTAGCTTCTGAGTTTATACATCTTCTGTTTATTACAACACCCCTGAAAACAGTCTACTGATTGGAACACTTGGAGAGTTTAAGTTTGGTGCTTAAGAATATACAGATTCAAATCTTCTACTGTCTGTTCTCTAGGCAAAGATCGGCTATTATGTCCTTCAAATGCACCCAAAAATAATAATTCTATGTTCTTTCTGATGGGAAATCTTAAACAGGATATGCTAAAAGTACTTTCATCCCAGTTCTTAGTCAGGGATGACTCTAGACCAGAATGCAGAAGTGATAATATGCTATATGTTTTGGATGTGAGCCTTATCTGGACACAGAAATGGACCATCACCTCCAGCTCCAATTTAAAATGAATTTCAATTACTTTCTGTTTCTTAAAAAAAAGAAGCAAACAACAACTTGAAGAAGCAGAACATGAGGTTTGAATATACATATTTTCTATAAATTCAGAGGCTGTGGTTCTGGACATGTGGAACTTTAAACATATCCAAATCCTTACAATTTTCTACCTGATGAGATGTGTGTGCTTTCAAAAGCCTGTGTGCAACGCCGCTTCAGCTCCTGTAGAGTAGTAGCATTGACTTGGTAATTAAGTTTGACAAAAACAGGTTGGCAATAAGAAAGTAAAAGACTATGTGCTTAATATCATATCAGTATTTTATCATTATTTTGTATTTTATTTTATGCCATTATTCACTCAATATATATTTTTTTTAAATGGCAGACATATTTTATTCCAGGGTTACATCAAAAATAAATCTGAAGTCTAGCTTAAAAGACAATTGCATTCACCCAAATGAATAGGATTAAAAAATGATATTATGATACAGGCTCTTTCTCAACAGTACTGATAAATAGGTCTATGCATTCCAATAATGCCAGAGTACGGAAAAATAAAGAAGCCTAATACATACTACCCGTGCATTCATAAAAAAATATAATTATTATAAAATTTTAAAAATTGAGAAAAGTTTAAAAAATTGAAATAATTTCTCTGCCTTATAATTCCTGCTTGTACTTTACAGAGCAGTGGATCCAATTTGTTTGAAAAAAAGAGGTGTTTTTTTTTTTTTTTTTCCTTTCTTTAGGAAACTTAAGAGATAATTTATAGAACATTTTGTTTGGAAGGCACATTTAAGATCGCCTACTTTCCCCTTTCCTGCCTTGGGCAGGGACAACTTCCATTAGACCAAGTTGGTCAAAATCTCATCCAACATGGTCTTGAACACTTCGCTTGGGATGGGACATGCACAACTTCTCTGGCAACCTGGTCCAGTGTTTAGCCACCCTCACAGTAAAGAACTTCCTTACAACTGATATAAACCTACTCTTGTTTAGGTTAAAGCCTTTCCCCCTTGTCTTGGCAAAAATGCCCTGGTAAAAAGTCCCTCTCCAGTTTTCCTCTAGGTCCCTTTAGGAGCTGGAAAGCTCCTATAAGGTCTCCCTTCTCCCTTAAGCCTTCTTTTCTCCAGGCTGAACAGCCCCAGCTCTCTCAGCCTGCCTTCACAAGAGAGGTGTTCCAGCCCTCTTTATTTTCATGGCCCTCCTCTGGATGCAATCCAAGAGGTCCATGTCCTCCATGTTGGAGGATCCAACGTTGGATGCAGGACTTCAGCTGGTGTCTCCCTGAGCATAGTACAGGGGATGGATTACCTTCTTTGACCTAAATGCCACTTTTATTTTAATGCAGCCCAGGACACAGTTGGCTTTCTGGGCTGCAGGCACTCATTCCTGTCTCATGTCCAACTCTTCATCCACCAGTATCCCCAAACGCTTCTCCCCAGGGTTTCTCTCAGTCCATTCACCTCTCAATTTTTATTGATATGGGAGATTCTCCTGATGCAGGTGTAGGACATTGCACTTAGCCTTGTTGAGCTTCATGGGGTTCCCATGGGTCCACCTCTCAAACCTGTCAAGGTCCCCTTAGATGGAATCCCTTCCCTCCAGCACATCAACTGCAGCATACACCTTGATATTGCCAGCAAACTTGCTGAGGGTGCACTTGATCCCACTGTTCATGTCACTGAGAATGGTATAAAACACAATTGGTTCCAATAAAACCCCTGAAAATGCCTCACTGGTCTCCACTGGGGCAGCAGGCCATTGACCATAAGTCTTTGAGTGTCTTTGAATTTTTCTCCACTGAGAGGTCCATCTGTACATGAAAGAGAAGAAATGTATTACTTACTGTTTTGTTTGTCTATTCTTACCCCAGGAAAGAAAAGACTCTTGTGCCCAGCCAGTCTGGGGACCCTTCACTGCTCAGCCTTGCTGGATCAGTCTGACTGACTTATTCAGAACAACTTAAGCAAGACCCCTCAGCAAATTCCTCTGCTTTATTCAAGCATGTTACCCACTGCCAGTGACTTAGGTGTCTTTATTAATTGTGCACCTTGAGTTTCCTTAGATATTCATCAGCCTGGGTTGTACCTAAAAAGGGGCAGTTCTTCATTCCTCTGGTTCTTGTATTTTCAGAAATATATATTCCATACTTCTATTGAAGGGCTTTACTCCAAGCATACCTTATATAAAACCCAAGAAGAAAACAACAGGAAAATAAACATCAAGGTGTTTGCACGTCATAGACTGTATAGCACCTCTAACCTAACAGCTTGCCCCAGAAAGATATTTTTCTTCTCCCTCTTGAATGGCCTCATCTTCTTTTTCTGCCAACTGGTTCTATGATTATAATTAGGGTTGTTAGTCTCTGCCTACCTGAAATAATTGCAGGGTAATTATCCTTACCATACTGAACATGAGGTGCCTGGATCAAAGAAAAATTTACTAATGATTAGGCAGACAAAAGACAAAAGCACAAAAGTATAAGCAAAATCCTTCTTGCTCAGAGGAAGTAAGTGACTTTGGACTAGGCCTACTAGAAGATGAGAGGCCCCACATGCTGAGATTGCAAGCATGTAACTTTTTAATGCTTACCCCTTCAAATGGGTCATAGGGCTCTGTGATAGGTGTATGGGTTTCTTATATTATGTCAGGTAAGAAGTAAACCCAACAGCTCAGCATTCTGAGATTTCAGCAAGTGATATGGTGAACAGGAACTCACCCACAACTTTAAAGCAAGAAGTGTCACTTTCTATATTGACTCATCTTGAGGTTGTAACTCCAGTCAACTGGCCTTAACAGCTTCAAGTGCTATCCTAAATACAGTCTTCATGTTCCTTTTAAGATAAGAATGATGGGTTCTAGTGTTTAGTTCATTCACCCCGGATATAAGGTTGCTATCTGAAAAGTTTAAAATTCCATTTTCAACCTCACAACAACATGTCTTAACAACTACATTTCAGGTTACGTTGGTAACCATTTATGGCTGTTCTTTATCTCTCTTCTTGAAGCCTTGCCATGGGGACAAATAAAATGAAACAAGAGTCATTCAGGATTGGAAAAAGAGAAAGGTAAAGAAGCTATTCATCTGAAGGGCAGAGACTTCAATCTAAGTCCATACATTCTGCATTGCACAGTCACTGAACAAAATACAAATACACTTCAGGTTTCAAGGCTGGAACTGAATATTTGTTTGTCCTATGCATGGAAAATCTGTAATTAAGATTTTTTTCTTCCTGGAAAAATAAAGCCTAAATTGTTCCTTCTTGTAGATGCACACCTTTAGCAGATTTTTGAGTAGGTCTGATCCATCCTAAGCTAAAGTACTGTGGGGAAGGGCAGATGCAATGTTCTTGAAAAAATAGAAATGGAGAAAACTTTTGTCAAGATAAGATAAAAATTGGGGTCACACTGTGTTTTGTCAATAAAATGGTCCTAAAGGGTTGGGAAGACTGTTTCTAAAAGAGTAATGTCTTTTCTCTTCTTTCTAAGTGTTAGCATTTCTGTTTCAAAAACTAGCTTTCACTTCAGAGAGATGACATGCTGAATCTGAAATCTGAGCAACAAAGTGTTGAAGATTAAAATGAAGATCTGTCCTTAACATTTTATTTTGAATGACTCTAGATCTTTATTACCATTTTAGATTTTCTTTGTGAAACACCTTAATGCTCCCAGAAGTACTGAGTGTACACTGCTGTACAAGGTTTGTGAAGAGTACTGAGTTTCAAGACACTTCTTTTATGTACACTTATGCTGAAATCTAGGCCATCTGTATCAAAGTTCTTTATCTGCACTGTCTTATAACACCTGTGATTTAAGTTAACTTTTTTGACTCTAAATTACAGTAGAGCAGAACAAGACCTCAAACAGCAAGGTAAATGCCTCAGAAGGCAAGCAGTATCCTTAGGCAGATTTTTCAGTAATAGGCAAATTCTTCAGTCCCTGAGGATTCAAATATAAAATGTATATGGTAGACACAGAACCCTTCCTCTCTTGTCCTGCTCAGGAAAAGCTGGTGAAAGAAGTTCTAATTCAAGAAGTCCAAGTGCTCAGCTGGGACATGAATTATATTTAGATTCACCCATCAATATAAGCAAATCCTAAGTCCATTATTTGAGATAACTTTTGGTCGATATGCATTCCAGTGTCGATGAGATTTTCACATAGAAATCCAAAGTGACTGGAAAAAAGAGGCTATTAATACTCATCTTCAAAAAGGGTAATAAGGAGGCTTCTGGGAAGTAGCATGCAGTCAGACTCACCTCAGTGCCCAGTAAGATAATGGAGTATATCAAGGGAAGAAAGGGAAGTGATCAGAGACAGTCAACATTGCTTTTTCAGGAGTAAATTTTACCTAATACATTTCTACAATAAATAGAGTGACTGCATCAGTGGAAATACCTGCAGATATCATTTACTGGGACTGATAAAGACCCTTTGATAAGGCCTTCCCCAATAAACCTGCCTCTAAATCAGAGGCATGTAGATTTGATGGATAAACTAATAGATGAATATGGAATAGGCTGGATTTTTGCATCCAAGGAGTCAATGGCTCAATGTCCAAGTGGAAACCAGCAATGAGAGGTTTCCTATAAGACTCTGCAACAGCACGAGTATTGTTTAACATAATCATCAGTGACACGGAGTGTCTTGCTCCTCAGCAAGTGTGCTGACAACACCAAGTTGTGTGGTGCAGTCAGCACGCTGGAGGCAAGGGATGCCATCCAGAGGGACCTTGACTTGTGCAAACCTTATGGAGCTCAAAAAGGCCAAATGACAAGTTCTGCAGTGAAATCCTCAATGTCAATTCAAATTGAGACATGAATGGATTGAAAACAGCCCTGAGGAGAGCACTTGGGGATACTGGTGGATGAAGAGTTGTACATGAGTGCCTGCTGCACAGAAAGCCCCCTCCGTCCTGGGCTGCATCAGAAGAAGCATGCTCGAAGGTTGAGGGAAATGATTTTCTCCCTCCAGAGAAGGGCCACAAAAATGATCAGAGGACTGAAACACCTCTCATGTGAAAACAAGATGAGTGGTGGGGTTGTTGGGTCTGGAGGAGAAAAGGCTCCAGGAAGACCTTACAGCAGCTTTCCAGTTCCGAAAGGGGCCTGTAGGAAAACTGTATAGGGACATTTTACCAGGGTCTGTGTGACAGAACAAGAGGCAAGAGATTAAAAATGAAAGAGGGTAGATTTGGATTGCACCCAGAAATAAATTAATTACGATAAGCATGGGGAGACACTGGGACAGATTACCCAGAGAAGCTTTTGATTCCATCACCATACAAGTGTTTCAGAGCACGTTGGGTGTTTGAGGTACATAATACAGTGAAAAATGTCCCTGCCCATGGCAAAGGGGGGGCAACAAGGCAATATTTGAAGGTCCTTTCCAGCTAAAACCAATCTATATTCTACAGCATTTTTGTGAAATGGACCCTTTTGATAATTTTGGTCTTCCTCGGGTTCAACTTCATGACAGATCTTAAGTAGTTTGATTCCTATCAAGACTAAATCCTACTGTGGGCATGTGAAAAAAGTTTAATTCCATCACGGGTAACAAAAAAGAATATAAGTACCCCTAGTATTCAGTAGCGAGTGACATGGAGAATTTAAATAGCAACATTGGACCTAGGGAAAAAAAATAAATCCCTTACTGGATTTGGCTATTTATATCTTTATAAATTACAGGGACATGCAAAATGCTCAGACAGCTTTGGTGAAAGCAGTATGAAAGTAGAACAGCACAGCCCCTGCCAGTTTGTTTCAATGCCAGAATTCCCAACTCTGAGTCCAATCCTCTGGTATTTTTTCCAGTAAAGTTTCTAAAATTTCTGCATACTTAATAATGCCGGGTTTAAAGTATCTTGTAGCAATAACTATTTCTATTACAGTCCAAATACTGAAGGATTTTTTGTGATTGTGGCCACACAGCAATAAAGCTTTCACTGTTGCTGTCATAGAGCTCTTAAAAAAATTCAAGCCAGCTACTTATCATTCTGTTCTTTGACTGGAAAACCATTAAACAAGAAAAAAAAGAAACATGAGCAGGAAAGAGGAGCTATTCCAAATGCTCTTGAATGATCTCCCTTGACAGGGAAATGACTCTTTGGCTTCTGTGCACTTGGCTTGATATTTCTTTGTAGCTTTCATTTCTATACAATGAATAATGTTCTGCTGTCTTATGTGGAAATGGAAAAAATGTAAAAAGCCAATTTTTTAATAAATATAAAATGAAAAATTTTAGAACTTACAAAATGAAGATCTGATTAGGATTCTGCTGAAATTACTGATTTGTATTTCAATATTTTTCTCCAGGTGTTGTGCATTTCTGAAAAGTCAGAAAGGGAGATAAAGTGAAATGCTTAAAACATATGCAAAGCTAATCAGACCCTTGTTTCCTACGTATTTTAAATGCAAATGCCTGGCAGGATCATGTTTTTGTGGCAAGAGAAGCCTCCACAAATATAATATCTTGTATTAACTTTCCTCCTCTTTTTCAAAATATATATTCCCCCTGCCAATTATTCACCTAAAAATAAAAATTAAAAAAAAAACAAGGAAAAAAATTCATGTGTGTCACTAAGTGCATAAACAGATTTTACACTGTTAGCATAATGTTCAGAAAATCCTACTGATAAATACATGTAGTAGGACACTGAGATAAATACAGAATTTGTCCAATCCATCAGGAAATTATGATTACACTATGTTCTCCTCTCCCTGACTTCTTGTCAGTTTCCCTCCCTTCCTGCCTCTCTTCTTCCATTCCTACATTCCTTTTGCTTTCTCGTCTCTTCATTCTTCTTTGGAAGTTTTAAAGGGAAAGAAGGGAACAAAGAAAGAAACAAACCTGCCAATTGTGTCCTGAGCAGCATCACAAGAGGAGTGGACAGCAGTTAAGGGAGGTCATTCTGCCCCTCTACTCTGCCCTTGTGAGACACCAATTGGTTCTGCATCCAGCTCTGGGACCCCTAGCATCAAAAGGTCATGGACCTGCTGGAGTGGGTCCAGAGAAAAGCCATGAAGATGATCAGAAACCTCCAGCACCTGTCCTGTGAAGATAGGCTGAAAAAGCTGGGGTTATTAAGCCTGGACAATAGAAGGCTTTGGAGAGACCTTATAGCAGCCTTCCAGTACCTAAGAAAAGTTTATAGAAAAAAAGATAAAGAGTGATTTTTTGTATGGGCAGACAGTGATAGGACAAGAAGGAATGATTTTAAATTAAGAAGAAGGAAGCAGATTTCTCAGAGAGGTTGTGGATGCCCCAAGGCTGGAGGTGTTCAAGGCCAGGTTGGGTGGGGCAATGAGCAACCTGGTCTGGAAGCTGACATTCCTGCCACCATATCTGACAATTGTTTTCTTGAGGAACTTAAGTGACAATTAGTTTAAACCTTTTTCATATTTTACTAGTGCAATTAAATAAAATTATCATATGGTTAGTGTCTAAAGTTTTCTTCATGTTTTATATTTCAGCAAAATAAGAATGTTCTTTCACAGGGAAAAAAAAATATTCCTACAGCCTGAGGGTTTTAATCTTATATAATACTCATAACCTTCTGGAAGCATAAGACATTTTAAATTTTCTTGGAAAAAGAGAAGGAGAGAGACATAGAAGCACTTTTAAAGACTGCATATAAAGCAAGGTCAACATGGGGATGGTCGCATCCTTCCGCAAAAATGAACTCATTAAAAAACAACATTTTATTAGCTATAGAAATAATTATATCTACTCTATTAATTTAAAACTCTTTTTTAAATCATTAATTTTGTCATATATCATTGACTTTTTCCTCTCCAGAATGTCAGGGAAGAGTCATGCAGTGAAAATACAGCTTCATTTATTTCAGTAAATACATGCTGTGTATGTGAAACATAAAAGATGTAAGAATACTGGCATAAACTATCAGTAAAGAAGAATGTATTATTATCAGAATAGGAGACAAATATCCTTTTTTGTTGCTGCATATAATCTAATTTTTTTCTAAATAAAAACAAAAACTTTGTTTTTCAAAGAATTTACCTACTACCATTAGTGTTAATTTTATAAATGACCCTTCTGTGCTACTGAATATTTGCCAGATGTAATGTATACACCCAGGTTGCAGCACTCCTTCATTCTAAACTCTTTACTCCAAGACAATTTAAACTCACATCATTCATCTGCCTGAAAAAATATTTAAATACTAGATTATACATCTTCTCTGCTTTTTCAGTGCTGTGGCAAGCTAACACACATGTGATCAGTGCTTTGATAAGATTACAGAAGTTTCTAATTGCAACAAGTGAAACTTAAATATCTCTGTGTTGAAAAGTTTATAGTTCATTAAGGCAGTGCAGTATGTCTTAAAAAAAAATCTGTTAGTTGAGTTTTCTAAATTCTGTAATGCTTGCTTTAATTGATGGTATACAGCAGGTGAAGTGAAAATGAAAGAACAAACTATAAATAGATAAATCCTACTAGGAATTAATAACAGCAGCATTTGATTACAATTTTATCCATCCAGAAGTAAGAAGAAGAAAAGAATCAAGCATCAAAATGCTTATGGTATATTGAAGTAATAAAGTCTAGGGACAGTTGACTGCTTCTGAGGTACTCATAGAATGAAGTCCTGGGAATGGTATAAATAGAAGTTAAAAGGTGGGGTTTGTAGGTTTGTTTTTTTTTAAGTGAGTGAACAGATATTGTGGTCTTTACCATTTACAATTGCTAAAATAAACATACCAGTTATGACTGAATTTTATGTTGGCACACATTTCAGAGTTGGGAAAATGACCTGTTTCTTTTCTTATGTGAAAAAAACTATCCTTCAGTCTCTTTTTCATCTTTACTTTGGTCCACTGGAAATGCATCAAATCTGTGATTGATAAATGCACACTAACATTTTGTTCTAACTCTGTAGATGAGGCTGACAGTAAAGGTGCTTGTTAGTGTAACTAAAAATATCCTCCAACAGAATGGAAAACTTAGCTTTATACTTCCTCTTCTGCTACAGTCAGAGCACTCAGCAGCTATTTATGTAAGCACTCACATAAATAGCTGCTGATTTCAAAAAATCTTTTTTAATTAGTGGTCTGGCCTAAAACCAGGTAAACAGTGAAATCACTCTTGTCACATTTGGGAGCTAAAATCCCTTTACAAGAATCAATGACATGTTCTAGCAGATTGTTAGATGACAATGTATATCCTTGTAGCCGAAATCCAATATAGCCAAAGTATTCATTTGAAAATAATAATACAAAATGTAAATAAAATAGCATAATATAGGTATACCAGAGTCATCCTTAATAAAGAAGGTCTATTCACTTGTCTCTAAAATCCATATTAGGGAATATAGATCAATGTCATATATACAAAAAGTCTGTTTAATAGCCATAAAACTCATACTACCTCCCAGAACCACCCAGAAGCCACAAAGCAGTGAATAGTCCTAGAACAGTTTTGTTTGCTTTTAGCAGACTCTTTGTAACTTTTTAAACCCCTAAACTGAGCAACCTGCAATGACAGTATGTTTTGTCCCTGTACTTTGACTGGCTGTGTTCTCCATGGAAAGTGGGGACTTTTGTAATGTGAAGGGTTGTTTGTTAAACAAGGATGGCCATCCTTTTTATCCTAAGAAAAGTGAGGATGAAGATGTTTGGTCTTTAACAAATATAATTTGTACTCAGAAGGTAAAGGATTTTTTTTCCTTTAAAATATCCTAAAACTTCCATTCATTTATTTGGATACTTAGGCACAATGTAACAAGAAATCCTTCATCTAAATTTTTAAAATAATATTTCTAGACTATCCCAAATTAAGCGTTTACAAATAAATAACTGAAAAGAAAATTGAAAAAGAACAGAACACATTATTCAATTACATAAGAAATAGGAATAATAAAGATCACAAACAGTGACTAAATATAAAAAAAGTGGAATTTGCCAAATTCTTGGTAGAAAAGTTATTTGCTAGTCTCTTGCCATATTGGAAGTAATCAACTAGAAGAAGTTCAATTTTTAAAGATTATTTTGCTTCTGTGACCTTAACTAAGCAAAATTTTCCATGTAATTCTTATCTCCTTCATTTATATGCTTAAGGTGTAGACTAGATTTTCTACCAATTCCATTAGTAAGAGTGAACAGGATGTATGAATTTCTGTCCAATTCTGTACCACTCTTGCCTTTTATTTTTGGTTGGTTTCTTTGAGAATTATATACATCATGAAGATGCTCCTCTCATGCTTACCTTGCTTTTATGTACCTCACTCTTTAGCACCAGTCTGTGTTATGCTAGAGACTTGGGCATGAAGGTTAATATATCTTTTCATAGAATGTATCAAAGAAATATAAAAAAATATATTGATAAAGATATTTTTGTTCTTAGAGATTTTTTTTTTATTTCTTCCACTCTTCTGATAAAAGTAAAAACTTAAAAATAAAATCCAAAGTACAGTTCCTCTAAGGTTTGCTAATTTTATTGTTAAATTTCTTTGAATTTATGCTATGTTTTGTGGGCTATTTTGGTTATAGATCTTATAGGACCCCTTAATATACAATAGCTGTCTAACTGATCATATACTGTAATATTTTCTAGATTTCTAGAGCCTTGGAGAAATCAGAGAAATTAAGCAAGTATATGTAAGTATGAAATTTTTTTTTTTAATTGGCTTCTTTTATACTGCAGTGAATTGTTAGGTTAATGAAGTAGAACATTTATGAGAAGTGTTTCAGTGAAATCCATTAATCACTAGAAAAATATTGAATTTAGGATCTTTTCCCTTTCTTTCTTGATCAGAGAAATGCCAACAGTATATTTGAAATTGTGAGAAATGTCAGTATTCTAGATCTTTGTAAGCAGAATGGAGAGAAGACTTGATCAGATTACCTGATACTCTTTAATTATCCTGTGCACTTATTTAATTATCTAGTACTTTCTTAAAATTCAGAAATAATTTATGAGGTGACAGGTTTTTGTAGATTATGACAAATGAACCACATCTAAGGCCAGAAGGGTATATTAAATCAATTATTCGGACTGCCTATATAGTGTAGGTCATAGAATCACTCTGATATTTATCTTCACACTTAGTATTTGAGCTAAAAATCCCTTTAAAGAATGCACCCAGTCTTGGCTTGAAGATTTCAATACCGGATTTCCCTTTGGCAAGTGGTGAAAAATTCATTTGTTACCTAAGATAAAATGCTTTTTTTGTGAATCTGCCTCACTGATTTCTACTATCTCACATTTATTTTGAGTGTTAATTTTTTTAATACCACTAATGTGGACAACAACATGACCTACATGTTTTGGCTTTGATTGATTAACTTATACATTCTATAAGTGAAAAGAGAATTCTTTCAGGAAGAATAATCTTGCTTACAGGTTTGTTTTGTTTTAAAAATACTGTATCTCCAAAAATCTAAGTAATGAATATATTATAATTTTGCAATGTATAAGTTTCCATCCATTTGATCCCAGCATCAGGGACTTGGTTTGGGCACTCTAATGTGAATTACAAGGGACTAAAGCCATGATAAGAAATTAAAAAGTAGAAGATTCTCTGGTGTAGTGAAAAGAAAATGCATGTTCCCTACCATAAACTGGGCAAAACAGTGACCCTTGTTTTAAATTGCACACAGTGAGAAGAGCAGCTCATGAGGGAGCAGCAAGGGCAGCCTGTTCCATGAAGGGAGGCAAGATGAAAATCAAAAAAGAAACTAGATGGGTAAAGCAGTCATCTCACTGATAAGGAATCAACAAAGTGCACTGGAAAAATGTTCTTCAGTTGCAATGAAATGGAGACACAAAAGCTTAATTTCACCAGGATCATAGCAGCAATCCAGAATGCTGAGCTCTAACCTTGCCTTGGTTTGCGACATCTTAACTCATTGAGTTAAACTCCTATACTCAAAGTTATTTCAGCATTTGATATCTGCATGATTTCTGCTTGAAAAAAATGAAGACTACTGTTTATGTGAGCATAATACCCTTAAATTTGTCCAAAGTTCTCTCTTGCAGAGAAATATTGAAGGTTATCTATACCCTTACACCTTGCTCCATTTTGGAATTAACCAGTTACATAATTTCAGCAATAAAAAATATTGTCATGACCTTGAAGAAGTGGAGTAGAGTAGTTTCATTCACATGCTTAAAGCTTTTTCACTGGAAATTATGTAGCTCAGAGAAATTTGCAGTTGTCAGGACCACAGCCAGTGCGTGAGTGGGCAAGTACAGTGCCGATGATCAAGTGAGTCTTTGAGGTCTGTCTTTTCTAATTTAGCAAAGTACATGTAAAATAGAAACATCAGTTTGATCTTCTGATGACTGCACTTTTGGTCAGTGTAATGTTCAACGTAACTGTGTCAGGCAGCAGAAGATGCACTAAAGGGACAGATGAGTGTTAAACAGGAAACAACTGAGAACATCCTTTCCCAAGAGAGCTGTAAATTCTCTAGGCTCAGTTTTGTTTCCTGACAGCAGTATGGCTAAACAATGTTTTATATATACCAATATGTCTTTACTTATGGATACTGGTAACATTTTTATGAAATATACCCAGCGTGGTCAACAGCTATTGATTCTACCATCTTTTCTCCATCACAACTCTGCCCTGGATCCAGAATTGCTGAGTCTTGAATTAAAGTCTATTCATGAAATTTTCTAAAATTGTGCCTTGACTAATAGCAAAAAAAGATGAGCTCTTCTTTAGAACCAGTACTGAAAGTGCATGCTCAATACCCATCCCCAAATTAAAGAGATTATACAAATATTGATGCTTTATATTCATACAGACTTCAAGAGTTTGCTCCCTATTTCAGGTTCATAAAAAAGATTAGAGTTTGTTTTGGCATATTTCTCTCATGTGTTTTGTGAGATAATCTACGATCAGTTGGGATTCCAAGGTAAGCACAGATAATTGCTCTGGGGCAGACATTCTCTCAAGCAAGCCTTGTAATGTTTAATTTCCTTGTCCTGTAGGCATGTAAGAACCAAGTCTCAGTTCCTGTTTCGTGAGTTACCAAATTAAATTTTCATGAGCTTTTACCGGTATAAGATTGCAATTATCCAGGCTTCAGCTAGTGTCTTCATTGCTGTATGGGTTTTGGACCAATTTTTTTTTTTTGTTTTTTTCTCCTAGATTGTAATAGTACATAGTGTCCTTTCACTGCTATAGTGCTTAAGAAAATATTTTTCTCTGCTAATCATACCAGCTGACAGGTACTGATATGAGTTCATAACTGGTTTTGAACCAAACAAAGAGGAGAATATTTTCATGTGTTGCTTGTAAATGTTGTAAATGGTAATGAATAGCACTCTTTATAAAAAGAATAATAGCTGTTTGTGCCTATAATGATAACTCATGACAGCTATTTTTAAATTACTTGGATTTTGCCTGCCACAGGAAAATCCAGGAAAAGGTAGGTTTATCTTTTTATTTCAGGAAGGTCTATGTGCCCTTTTTGCAATATATCCTTTTCAGCATGCACCAAACACATTGCATAACTGGCATAGGTTTCCCTCTGTAGGCATCACAGCAAGGAGAAAGGCATGAAATAAGGCAAGGAATAAGGCATGAAATACTGCTTATTGAAATGAACAATATAACATAAATGGTAAAAAAATGTTAAATTTCTCTGCTTATCCACTCCACTCTGTTAAAAGTAAGGAAAAAATTAGTGTGTATCTTATGTACTTTGTGCTAAGTCAACAGGACCACAATGGAATTAGACTCATACAGAATATATTTTTAATATAGATTATGATAAAAAGCTGGACAGAGGATGTTGCAAACAGAAAAGAACACAATCAATTCGGTATATTTCCATTGAAAGATATATTTGAAGGATTTACTTCTCAGAAATGCATTCTTCAGAGCTGTCTCTTTTTGATGAAATGGTTATTTTAACACATTCTGAAGATTCTTCTATTAGTTTTTCTATCTCTTTTGCTGTTTTTCAGCCTATCAGTCTCAAACTATGGTTCAAGATTTTATTAGCTATTTCTATCATACAGAAAACTGCAGTGGATGGTGTAGAACACAGGGCACACATTTTGTTAATAGATAGATGAAACGTATTTTCTTTAATAGTTTCTTGGGAAAAAGTATCTAAAGAACTAAACTTCTTAATGTTAGAAGGAAAAATTCATTTTAAAGGATAAGGTTGCGTCTCAACTGAAGTCTCAAGCTGTATGACAAAATTGTGCATTAAATTTAATTTAAAGAAATATAATAGTAAACTTATAAGTCATTTTGTGGAATTGTTCTTTTTTCAAATGCCAGTAGCATTTTATTATTAAAAATCAATGCATTTTGAAAGAACAGCTGGAAGTATGCCTGGAGTGTGCGATTTTAGGTTTCTCTAATTCTAAAGGAATAATTTTAAAATTGCTCTTTTAATTTTATCTGGATCTCAGAACAAATAAAAATTAATTTTATCTTTCTCTTTCTTATTTTAAATTTTTTATTTAAGTGTCAGAGACTCTGAGCTACCTAAATAATTCTTTGCTGTTAATTTTACTTAATATGCCAAATCAGTTTAATTACAGTTTCTATAAATAATCTATGCAAAATACTTTCCTGGACAGAATGCACTTTTCCTTCTGTATGTGGCACATTTTAGTACTTAAAAGCATTAGAACAGATGTTAGGTGCCTCCTAAACTTGTTTTCAGTTTTCTTTTATTTATATGTTAATGAGAATTTAATTACTTCATGAATACTTAAACAACCTGAGGGTGCCTGATATCATTAGCTTGAACATGACAAGCACCTCAAGTGACCACATGGGAAGAATAAAATTGCTTTTAGTTCACTTGAAGACAGAAAGATGAATTCATTTCACCCCCTGCTATGTTCTACCTGCCACACAAAACTGAGAAAGCTGTGGGCACTGATTCAGTCTCACCTCAGTGTGACCAAAAGGATCCGTGGAAGGAATATGCACCAAAGTGCATAAATTGTTCCTTTTCAGTCTGCTTCCCTGTCCTTTGATAAACAATCAGGGAATGTTTTTTACTGTGTCTTATTTCTTCTTAATAGTTTTTTCAGTCGAAATTATTTTCTGTCAAGTAAATTTCTGTGTTCCATTCTCATAAAATTATGCACAACATGCCCTACAGTGATCAAATTATCCAGGATGAAAAACAGTATGGAAAATGTTTAACTGTCTATAAGGAAAATTGTTGCAATAAAAGTATTATTGCTGGGCATTGCAAAGTAATAGATCGGTCTGACTCTCAGCTGTGGAAAGAAGTGGGAAAAAAATTAAAAATTAATTCCATTACTTTAATGGAATAGGATTTTCAACAGTAGCTCTATTTTCTGTATGCTTACTATATCGTCTGCAGGAACAAAATAATATTCCTGACACTTCTCTTAAAGGTAAGATGGTCTTCATATGGTCTTCCTTCTCATGACACACACCAGAAGACAGAAAGGTAATAAAAGTTTAAAAGCACTAAAAGCACTAAAAGTTAAAATAACAACAACAAAAACTCCCTCTTTTCAGGGGGTGGAGGGACATTCTGTTAATTAATTTTTGAAGAGGTTGATTTAGTTTTGATTTAGATCCTGCAGATACTCTGTCTTCAATAAATTCTACTTTTATAAATGCATAATGGAAGAGAATGTCTTAAGTAATGCAGATTCTTCCAAAATGTATTATAAAGTTTAACACCTCCCAGGAAGAAATATTTCATTTGTTCATTACTGTACCATATATCCATTTAGATTCAGTCTAAATGATGCTGAAACAGTAGCTCAGCTAGGTGTGACAACAAAGTTGGGAATAAAAAAAATATTCAAAGTCCTACACTGAAAGCTTTGAGTAATCAATTTTTTCTCATGGCTGGGCAGGAAATGAGGAATATCAGAGCAGCTTAGGAAAAAAAATCAACCAACAGTTAGATGAAAGCGGTGGACCACAAACACACTATAAAAAGAATGATGATTTTACTAATAAAAGAATGCAAGTATTTTCCAAAAGTTAAACCCTGCCCTGAGGAGATCATATTTGTCAGAGAAGCATTGAAGCATCAAGTTTGTCTCTGACCTTTCAAGCTTTATAAGAATAATATTCCCTTTTAATTCAAGTGCCTGAAAAAAAAAAAAAAGAAGTAGTGTGTTAGATACAGAGACACGCTGTTTTCTTTGATCATCAGACATGTCCAAGTTCTTTAGGTTTTCTTTCCATTTCTTATTTCTTTTCATTATATTGGATGTCTGCTGCCCAGGCACTGGGCACATAGGTCCACACACCAAAGAAAACTTTTGTTAGCTAGGTCCATTGGATGAAAAGCTGTGTGCTTCTGTATGCATACAGAGAAACAGTTACCAAAAAAGAGCAGACGGAAAAAAAAACCAAAACTGTATGCTGAGGGATAATTTCTGAATATCTCACAAGAATTGAATGGCTTCCAGAGCTGTCAGTCTTTTTGAAGCTGCAAGAACTGACAAAGTCAGAGTGACAGAAGCACCTTAATGTGTTCAAGGCCACTAACATCTACTTCAGTAAAATATTCTATAGTTCTAACCACATCCAAGAGGCAACAGCTCTACATATTGCCTCTGCAGAGAGAGATTACCATATATAGAGGTTCCCATATATTATGTCTGGTATAACATAGAGGTATTTATATAACATAGGGGTGTTTATATAACAGAGAGGTATTTATATAACATAGGGGTATTTTCCAACCACTTAGTAAGAAACTAGTGGCACATCTTTGTGACCCTTGGCACCTGAGTGAACTGTTGGGGTAGGGCTCTCAGATGAGGATCCAGACACATTTCTGTGAGTGAGAGGGGTCATAGCTGTGAAGCAGAGTTACTGTGTAAAGTTGTTTCTATGAGCAACAGCAGTTCAATAAGAGGAATAACAGCTTAATTATTATGAGATGTTCTAGTAAACACTGGTTGTGATCTGTCTTCATAGTGCAACCTTCACACTTGCAAATCCTTTTGCAGCAGATGGTCAGGGAGCAGAAGTAGTGGGCTGCTCCTGAAGGGGTGGAGAGCTGGTGGCCAAGGAAAGGGCAGTGCCCTCAGTGACAGACAGAAGATCCACAGATCTTCCTAAACAGCAAGAGCAGAGCAGGTCTGGTGCTAGGAAGCAGATTCAGTCAGCAGCTGGCAGCAGGTTGTCTGGCCAATGTGTACAGGGTCCAAGGTATGTGTAAAATCCTTGCCAGGATTCAAGTCAGTGTATAGGCAGAGCTCTGTAGGGATCAGTTCCATATACACCCTACATAGTCAATCCAGAACTATCCTGGCTCTGTTAAATACACATGCTCTAGCAGCACATGAACAGTCAAAATCCATAGCCTGACATAAAATAAAGATTTGGGTTTTAGGATACCAGAGAACTCACTTTAATTTCTGTGTAATTTCTGTGTTGATTTCATATTTCATAGGATCTACACTCTATAGAGTGCAGTTCCTCTGCACTGTTTCACCTGGGGAAAAGGAATCAGTCTCACAGGCAAAAATGTAGCCAGTATTGCTCAAACTTTGGACATGCCTTTGTTGTTCCAGGGAAGAAAAAGTGATAAAAGTCAATGATAAAATGCATCTTTCAGAATTAGGGTGTAAATTTGGTCTTATTAACCAAAGAACTTTGCATATTTAAATTTAAAATCTGAATAGCCAGATGAAGGAGAAAAATTTTGAAAATATAAACATTATTTTATTATATTTACAAAGTGACAAAGATTTTTTCGTCACAACAGAAACAACATGTTTATAAATCTCTCTCCTCTACTAACAGTGCAACACGCAGTGCTCCATGAGGTATTGTTTCTATTCCCACTCTGGCTGGGTATTTAGAAGAGATCTGAAACTTCAAAGTCTTGTCCTTCTAAAGCACAAAAACACTCCAGGAAAATTTATGCTAGTAGGATTTGTTTGATCAAAAGTAGTGTTAATCAACCAGAATTCTCTAACAATCAATGAGGAGAAATAAGGACTTGAGGGACAAAATAGCTGCCAAAACAGAGGTTACTGGAGTCATTTAGAGATCCCAGCATTTTCCACATATTTTCAAGCTTTATTTCTGAAGCACACAGGAGACCCTCAGAGAAGAGGGTGCCTGAGCAGCAGTCAAACCTGTTTTGATGCTGCCAGAAATCACCCTGTGACACTTCAGCTCCTGTCCAGGCTGGGCACAGCAGCCTTCCTGAAAGGCGCAGCAAGCAGCTGCACTTCAGCTAGTGGGGTGTTACATGGGGTCCCACATTTCAGGTGTCCGTGTCTGGCACCATGGGCTTCTGCCACGCTGAGGAGGACATTAGTAGTGGGGTAGAGATCACCAGGGATGCACAAAAAAGCAGCACTCACTGGGAGAAGTGGGTTTGTTGTGTGATTCTGGGTTGGGGATTAGAAATTCTACAGTGAGTTGTGGAAAGGTTTTTAGGATATTGATCCTGAATGTGTAGTTCAATGACTGCTGGTTAATTGCATAGTGTTAATAAATCGATAGACCACTTCTGTCCTGATTTCTTTCAAGCTGAGTGAATTGAGATTTTTTTTTTCCCCTGCAACTTACAAGCTAAATTATTAATGATTTTCTTAATTAATAATGCAGGTATCTGATATCCACAACAAAATTAAAATTATTTCAACTGAAAAAAAGAGTTTGAGAGAAAGAATGTGTTCATTTGAAAGAATCAAGCAGAACCCAAGAAATAAAAGCTATGAAATGTTATAAAAGATATGTGAATCTATTAAATATGACTGCTTTAATTTTCATGTTCTATGCCGTTAAGAACAAAAGGAAGGTAAATAAAAAAGCTGTTTAATTATAAAATCCTAACTATCCAGATGTTTAGCTACTTGCAGGTGCTACACTTGTCAGCATTTTTCTCACATCATTAACAACTCACAATTATTTATTAAAAAAAAAAAGTTCTTCCCAGGGTCCTGAAATTTCTCTTGAGTGACCTTGGACTTCCTCTTGCAATGTATTTGGTACCTATATAAAACAGCAGGAGTGGGTGATATTCCAAAGCCTGTGCTGATCTAGTCAGTTTTCTGGTGATTTTCCTGATCCAGATAAAGTGTTCTGGTTCCTTGTTAGTTAACTTACAATATGGGTGAAGTAGCAGCAGTACTTTTTCCACTATGTTTTAAGTGTGCTAACATGACATGGTATTTTATATATATAATCACACTATTAATATTTCTTAGTGATATTTCTTTGCTTGAGGCTATGACACTTCATTGTCTTTGAAGTTCCAAGAAGGTATCCTAATGTCTTTGAACTCAGCTGAAAAACCATTGATTTTTCAAGGTTTAGGATGACCCATGAAGTCAGCTGAAGCAATGTCCTGATTTCAGAGAATTCAGCTCTCAGTTTTAAAATTTCTGTATCTGACCCAGTGTTACAAAATAGTTCCTTTTGTTGCAGCACTGTTCTTGTGTTTCATTCTATTATAGAGAGCTTTATAGTAACATTTCTGCTACGTACTTAAGGCTGGCAGGGGGCTGGGGTAGGGTGGTTTGGGGGGTAAGAGGGCAGGGGATGTAAGGGTGTGGGGGCAGTGAAATAAAAAAAAAATCATAATTACACTCCCCAACTGCAAAATTTAAAGATTTGATTTGGTTGCTCTCTGCCAAAATTGTAATAAGTCATATAGGTATGAAATTCTTCTCTGTAAGTTGTCCACCACTAAAAGAGAAAATGACCTCTTTTTCAAATCTATTCTGTCTCTGTGAATGTTATTAATTCCCCATTTTTTGATCATCTGTATAACCATCACATGAAATGTACTGCTTCTCCTTCTTTCTCCCAGCCTCCCTGCTCTCTGGAGGTTAGGGAGCTTTCTTGTGAGCTGGAAATTACCTTTTGATCTTTTTGAATAGATCATGGACAAGTTCTCTAAGCTGAATGGTAGAGCAAAAATTGGGTTTTTTGCACTCATTTTTATTTTCATAACATAAATGATTTAATGTCATAATTGTCAATACATTCTTCTATCTTTTAAAAGAAAAAAACCCAAACAGAACAACCATGTCAGGAATTCTTGAAGCAAGTAACTATACTTTATCTATGATGATTGAGTGTATTCTATTCTGTTTTCAAAATAAAAACTTGGAGTTTATGTGGAGTTTATTAAAATTTAAGGAAGTATAATGGCTCTAAAAATGGTACATGTATATCCCCTTGAAATATAAACAGAATGTAGTTGTCCAGGAAGACTACGAAATTTCTTTGTCATAACTGTAATAAATTTTGCATGAAGGTATTATAATTAAACATTATTATAGCTGCACTAGATTTTACATACTGATGATTTTGTTTCTGTATTATTCTGATAAAATACTTTCTTTAATTTGAAATAATTCTTCAGAGGCTTATGTTTTAATAGCCAAAAAAATATAGGTGAAGTTGAGTGATTCCCTGACATCAGAAGTGGCTTTTAACTTGAAATAATCTGGTTTTGAATGAAAAAAGTTAAAAGTTACAAATTTTAAAAATTATTTATAATCATTTTCTTGTAATAATGTGTTGTCTGTACCCTGACCAGATGATGCAATTTTTTAGAGAAAAAACCTCAAAGAAATTAAAGGAAACATAAATAAATGCTTTCAAAGAACTAAGTAAACAGCAAAAAACCCATCAGCCAAGAAGATTTCCACCTGGATGTAAAAGTTTGCTCTTCTCAAATTCATATTTAGCACCAAAGGAGGAGACTAACTCACCCTAATTTCTAGCCCTACAGGAGAGTTACAATGATTTCTGTTTCACAGGAAATCTTCACACTTCAGGAAGTAGTTCCTCATAGACAAGTTGAAAAAGCAGTGTTTAGCTGTACCTTATCTATTTATCTTAACATTACGTGTGACAGCCCACTCTTAAGGTCTGGGTCATCTCCTTATTTTAATGAGAAGATCAAAATAATTTATTAAGTTCAAATTTTATGGAAAATTAGGCACTGCCTGCCTCTTGTTTAGACAGATGTTAACAATCCAAAGAATAAAAGAGGGAAAATCAATTTTCATTAAGTTTTTCTATGTATGTATACATACTGTAGTCAGGTGTGTACAGTACTAATTCATTTGAGCAGGAAAAATGTTAGCAAACACAGTACATTTATTTTAGCACTTTTTTCCTCCTTGACAGTGACATATTCCTATTTAAGTTGTCTTCATTGGCTTTCTAAATCAGAAGGAGGACAGTTTTGTCTGGCAAAAATATAATTTACTCATTTCCCAGGGGAAAAAAAAAAATCTATGCTGAATTTAGATAAAGTAGTGGGGTTTTTAAAATGTCATATTTAACCAGTTTATCTGTTGGGTATTTGAAGTGGTGTGTATAGTTCAAAATGGATGCTAATGACCATTAGTGACTAAGTCCTTCATTCAAGAGACACTGCATCCAGTAGTAATCATTTGTCTCAAAAGCCTTGCTGACTGATACATCTTTGTGGACTGATTCATTCAGTGATTCAACAATTTTATTGTTTTTCTACAGTGCTAAGCTTAATTGCAATAATGATATATTAACATGCATTTTTTTATTATATAAATATTTTAATGTTTTATCCCTATGCCATAGAATATCACTCTTGACCTGTATTTTAAAGAAAAAGAATCCATTCTGCTGTTCATGCTGAATCTTTTGCCTGAGCTATTATATCTCATATTATTATGAGAATTTAATATCTAGCACTTTTAAGCACACTTTCAAATGCTTTCTGGTTATATACATATTTTTTTTAAATCCATAGCCATTAGCTAGACTCCACATGTAGTATTTCTTTATACTCATGAGTGGACAATAAATATGCTATTTGGCTTAAGGCTACAGCTTGTACTTGTGATGACCCATTAGAAAGAAAAGAAAAAAAAAATTATAACCACCTACACAAAATAAATTAAAAACAAATGAAGAAAAGCAAAGTCAGCCCCTATGCCTAAAAGTTGAATGGAGTTCTGAGAAGTACATGTGCTTGTTTGTGATTTTTCTCTTGTGCCCGTGCTGAGAAACACCAACCTATAATCAGACTTCTGTTCAAGGAATGATTGTGAATGTGGAAAAGAAAGAGAGGACATCAATTTGTTTAGGATGCACATCACTGTGCTTTCCTCCAGTTTTTGTTGTGTCTCTTCCATTTTCTTGAAGCCACATATGACAAAAAGAAGTAATGTAGGAAATTTTTGACAGTGTAGAAAGATTCTGGTGGTGGATATCAAAGATATGACAATGCTGACATTTAGGATTCACTATGGGCACTCATAAAAAAATGTCCATGTGATAAAAAAGAGAAAGAGAATGCATTAAGAGATCTTTTACTGGCCCAGTAAAATAGAATTATAAAGACCACTCTTGTGGTAAGTTGTTCTTAGATTTTGGAAAATTTGAAATTTCAAATGAATGAGGAAAGACAGATTATCTTTGTTATAGTTTGCCTAAAAAAATGCAGGGTTTCCACAATCTCATAATATGTAAACACAAACAATAATTAGCTGTCTAAATGTTGTAAGAAGCATAAAAAATGTTTAATTATTTGAATTCAATATTATGAAGGAATTTTTTTACTGTGAGGGTTGTGGTGTTGGAACAGGCTGTCCAGAGAGGTTGTAGGAGCAACATCCTCAGAAATTTTCAAGTCCAGGTTGGATGGGGCTTTGAGTATCCAGGTCTTGTGGAAGGTGTTCCTGCCCATGGCAGGCAGATTGGAACTAGATGATGTTCAAAGTCCCTTGCAACCCAAACCCAAGATTCTATGATGCTCAGATTTCTTTTAGCTGAATGTCTTTGTTGGTCAGCCTGAAAGCCCCCTAGCAGTGAAAGGCAGTGATAAATGAGCTGTTCTAGGGAGGAAAAAGAGATTAAAAAGCATTCAAGGAATAAAAAGATTTCTCAGTAAATCTGTTAAGTAATCTATAGGATATCTAGTGAAAAATGGGAAAATTGCTTTGCTTGGTTTTTTTTTGGGTTTGCACTTTGTTTTCAATACATTCTTGATTTTTGTGTGCATGTGCTGGGGGGAATTCTGAGGAAAAAGAAGTGGGATGAATCCTGCTTTCAATATTACCTCAGTTCTCTTAATTTTCACTGTCAAACAAAATATATATATATATAAAGTTCAAAATTAATAGAAATGGTACCCTCAAATATATACCAAAACAGACACCATTACAACAAGAATTCTTCTCTTCTCTTGGCCCCTGATGACTAGAGAAAGAATTGATTTTTAAATGGTCAAACTTCCTTGCAAGGAATCATGCCTCTAGATTCTTAGCACTCAGTCCAGGGACCTGCTATTGCTAAAACCCAAGTACCCTCAATATTGGTCACTAGCTAAAGTTTTACAATTTGATTCTAGATATCTGAGGTTGTAGTCAATTTTTGAAGCCTTTCTGAGTAGCTGTCTCAAAACAAATTCCTGGTGTCATGGAAAACGATTGAATGAAAAAGAATTAGAATCTTAATTTACTCAAACTCAGAATATCTTATTAACCTCTGCTCTTCAAAAGTGCATAAATTAAAAGCCATATGATAGTATTTTCTAGTATGATGTTTGGGACAGAAATGACTGCTGCTTTCACTTGAAGCAAGACATTATAAACCAACTAATTATGACAGCACATTTCTCATCAAGATTTGTATTAGATCCTTCTGTTCAGAAATATAGGACTTCATCTTTCTTCTGTGCCTTGCATTGCCTTGGCTTTTCTCCCTTACTTTTCCCCCTTTTGTCTCTTGAGTCAGATGGAGTATAGGTTCAGGTACTGCTTTTATACTTGTGAAAATTGCTAGTATTGTTTACTATTTCTCCTTGGAAAAGTATGTGATTCGTAGCATTACAGATCTTATTAACACTTCAATGATGAAAAAAAATATTTTGTAAGTAACTGAAAAATACAGCTACAACTTCTTAGAACTGCTTTCTGGAAAATTCTTTATGTGATGAGAGTGTTTTGAAGAAGCCTTTAATATACAAAAACTGACAACCATTTGGATAAAAAGTGATTAGCATGGATTTGAACTCCTACTTCTGTCATTTTTTTAAAGTGAAGCTAGTGTGATATGTATTATAATCAATTTGAAATAATCACACATAATTTCTCACCAATTCGCATTCCAATACTTTGATAAAATAACAAACTGTATCTGACATAAACAGAGACATATAATATAAAAGAGAATTAACAACTTCTACTCTGAAGACAGAAAGTACAGTTATGGAGCTGGAAATAAAATGACAGACTGTGACATGCTAATTGCTAAATATTTCTTTCTAATTAAACACAAGCAGTGCTAAGAGATGGTTGGTAGTTTCCAGCTGACATTTCCATTTCATGCTTCATATTTTGTTTTCTGCTTCATCCATACATTGTTTCTAATCAAGCTATAATTTTTCTGTTGAGACCCCTTGTAAGAGAGAGTAGTCTGAGAAGCAGAATTGCATATTCCATGTATTGTATAAATGAAGAATTTTCTAGAGCTCAAGTTTCTCAGAAACATTGACTTTTGGAGAATAATTATGTGCTTCATTTCTGTACCAATAAACAGCATTAAGTTGTTTAAGAATTTACTTGGTCCTGCACTGTGAGTGGAGGACCTATAAATCTTTTCTAATTGGTTTGAATTGTGATCTTGTAAGTCACAACTGCAGGGAAGGCAGTCAGCATGGCCCCTCCATGGATCTGGTTTCCAATTGCACACTTGGAAAATGTATGTTTTGCATGTGGCAGTCAGAATGTCAGCTCTAATTCAGCAATGACAACCAGAAAAGGACAAAGAGAGTAGAAGGAATATGATTAATATGAAAATGTGTATATAAAGGTGCATCAAAAAATTACAATGTGTTTGGCTGTTGTTGCTTGAGCTGAGTCCCCGTTCATGGGGGAAAGGAAAGTTGATTTACAGGTATTTATTTTTTTTCCTTTTTTGAAAGATTTCTAAACCATTTTTAAGACAAGAGAGTCCTTTACTTTGCAGTGGATTTGAGCTTGATTTTTACAATAAAAAGGGGGTTTTCCTAATCTGTATATTTTTTGTCATTTCAGGAACTATAAATCATGACATATTTTAATGTATTCTACACATCAAAATAAAAAAAAAAGCATTAAAAGTATAGAACCAAAACTGTGATACTGATGATAGAAAGAAATGAACATTATACGACTGATGATTAAAATGATAAATCTAATTCACTAATGTATATCATATATTAAGGAAAGTTAAAATTTATGGGAACTTGAATATTTTTTTCTGGATTTGATTCATGAATGTCAAACAGTATATTATGCAGAGATAATCTAAACTGGCTTTATTAATTTAGAGTAAATATATATTTGCTTTCCCATATTACCATTCATGTGTATTAAAACCTGTGTATACCCAATGACCTTTGACCTTGTAACAAGGTGTCTTTCACTTCTAGCATGAAGGTAATTCCAATGCCAAATATGACCGCTATAAATGTACACCGGTGACTTCTTCTACGTAGTTACATATTATCCCTTCCCTTCCTGTTACAGATGACAGTTTCTTCCATGAGTTTCTCTTCAGCATGTCTGAGTGTAGGTGTTTAACATTTTTGGAGAGCTTGCTAGCAGCAGTACTATTCACTGGATGAAAAAAAAGAGAATGGCCATCAATTTTATTTTTTCATATCATCCCTCAAAAACTCCAGGGCAATAAGGAGACAAGGAAAGGTGTAAAATATTGATTAAGGGGCACTAAGCATAGGTACCAATACAATGATTTATTTCAAAAAAAGATGTCTATGAAAGCCATAAAGAAGCCTACAATTTATGGCCTAGCAACTTCATAAGTTTCTTTTTTTCATCCAAATCTCTCTTTGATGTATGTGATATAGTTGTGTTACTAATATTACGTTAATTTTAATTTGAAATAAAAAAACTGAGAAAATCATCCTTGAAGCAATATAAAGAAAAAATATTGTCTATAGAAAACTGCAGAATGATATTTTACCAAATTTAGGATTATGAGAGCATAGGTTTAAAAAGCTATCCTTAACTGATGGGTGAATACTTGTTATCATTGAATTGCTTCAAATGTCTGCAAGAAATTCTTTTTAATGGGATGTATTTGCAATACAGAGATAAACAGGAAATATTGTTAAAAAAAATTAAGCACCATTTGACGTGATGTATGAAGTAGCACTACAATAAATTTCAAGATGGCACTCCATTAAAAAAGTAGCAATTAATTAAATAATATTTATCAATGGTGAAATAAAGGTATAAATCTAAGAATGTATAATTTTAGAACTGAAAGGATAGCTAAATAACAGAAATACCATAAAATGTATATGATATGTACAGCAGAACATTTACAGATATAAAAGTTCTTCAGTGCTTTATGACTTTGAAAAACTTTTTTTGGTTTCTTTAATACTCTGTTGAGAAAAATTTCAGAACACTAGTCCATCCATGTTATTGGTTATGATCATTCATCTGGCTTCATCTCATCAGTAATAAAATCTAATGCCCTGAAGGAAATAACACTTCACAAATATGAAGCTGTCCAGTTCTGCAATATTAATCTATGGCTCTCAAAATCTTTACATCTAAAATTAAATGTTTACTTGTAAAATTTCTCAGCCTTAATTTTTTTTAACGGGGAAGCAAGGCATTCTCCTTTCATTTTGATTGAGAACACAGCACTTACTATATTTAGTATGTCTACTTTGACCTTGCAGACCCAGAGGTAGTTTGATGATTATTTACTAAACACTGCAATATTTTATCAGTTGATCCGTTTTAATTTAATTTAGGTTTCTTGGGCCTTGGAAATTTAGGTTGCTGAGAGATAAATATTTCAAGACATGACTCTGCTTCTCCTCAGTCAAAGTTGTTCTTTCAGTCTGTTTATAATTTCAATGAGACTTTGGTTGTCTTTTGTGGGGAAAAGCAAAACCAAAAACTCCAAAACATGTAATAAAACCAACCAACCTTCCTCCCCCAAACAATGCCCACCTTTTGTCCAGATGCCTAATATGAATTACTTTTCCCTTTAATATCACAGAATCTTAATGGACAGACAGGAAAATTGTGGCTGATTTTGCCTAGTTGTGTAAAGTTTACTTGTGCACTTACATGAAACTACCTTAGCAAATTAACCGGGCTCCCCATTTGAGTATATTATAATACTCTTCCCAAGACTCAAGAAATTAAGTTTGGTTAGTATCATAATCCTTCTAATTCTTGATTTTAGACCTCTTCTTTTTCTCTTTAAAATTCTTCCACTATTATGCACATCTCATCTTTCTACATTTAAGGTCTCTTACTTATACAGAAGAACTGGTTGTATCGTAATGGGAGTTTCTACTTTTTTTCTCATTATTTGCTTTTATGTTGTTTTGGGTTTGTTTTTTTGGTTTTTTTTTTTAATAAATACAGATCTCTGTCTTTGCTGGTTTCAATTTCCATTTTATTATTACCTTTTACCAGACATCTTTTCACTGCTGTGTAGTAGGTCTGGCTAGTTCAGAACTGTTATATTAGCAGTATTCATATAAATGAATACATGAATACATGTACCTATGCCTGAGTAGTAAATTCCTTATTATGTTCTGTAAAAAAAAAAAACAGGCAGCTTTACTTTCAAAGTATAAATTGGAGGTAAATTTCATCAATGATGAAATAAATTTAATTACCTATGTATAAATGTGTCTAAAAAATAATATAAAGCAACTATTTCAATGGGAAAAAATAACTCGTTATTTATTATTATTATTATTTTATTTAAATTTTTAAATGATAAATATGTAATGCTTAAATTCATGCCATTCTGTTCTTTATTGGAAAAACATCACATGGTGATTTATCCATGTACACAAAAAAAGAGGATTCTTAGCAGTTGTTGGGCAGGTAGATGAGTTTATTTACAGAGAACTAAATCATTTATAAAGGAAGAGTTAATAAAGGCTATAGAGCAGATGGAAAAAATTACTTATATGGAAGCACATCCAAAGCCCAGTGTCTGTGACTCTGGTAAAAAACTCAAAAGAAGTAGCAAAACTAACCATATAGTCCTTTCTGTACAAAGCTTTTAGCACAGAATAAAAAAAAATAAAATTTCAAATTAAATCTTGTGGAAAATAAGACTGCAGAAAATATTTTGGTCATTCAACAGAGCAAGGGGTTTTTTTTCTATTTATTAAATAAAATAAGCATAAAATTGAGTTTGAATCAGAATCTCTGCCTGCTGGACATTGCCTTTCCAGCACTACAGAAAAAAAACACAGCATGCTAGCAATGAACCTGGTAAAATACTCATAACATAAAAATTATCATATAAAACATACAAAAGTAATCAATAGAATTTTATATTCTTCTAGAGAGAATATAATCCTTGTGCAAGTGTATATTTTATTTATTTTTCATTTTATTTTGAGTCCGTAAATTGTAATCAAGTACTTTAAGCCATTGCATGCATGAAGAAAGAACAAGAAAATGCAATTATATAGTCTTAGTGGTCCAAACATATCTAAAAACCCCAGGGTTAGTAATTATTAGATAGTCACAGTATCTCTAGAAATTACACAAATTTTCTTTTTTGGAGCAATTGTAGATCCCATACAATGAGCCAGAAGGAGATAATGAGGTGAGAGCTGTAAAAATGTTGGTATCTGAGTACATGCAGGTGACTCTAAGAATTATCTGAAGATGTGTCTGCTCAGAGGATTGTGTCCCAAATATTCATCCTGCTTTGCATACAGGTTACAGATTCCACATTACAATAGAAACTGAGAAATAAAACCTGAGGATTAGAACAGCTACTAGCTGCTAAATCTAACTTTCTTTCCTAATGAAATTCTGAGTCACTTGGTAAAAAAAGGAAAGGAGTCCTCAGAAGCTGGATGACATGCACAAATTTCAGAAGAAATTGAGAGATCATCCTGAGGAGATGATAGGGATCCATCTACATGGAATTAAAGCACAGACATTTGTATTGAAAATGCAATGTTATACAAGCAGCAGCAAAATCAGGAAATTTGAATAAAGGACATCTATGAGTTTGCTAGCTTGGCTTTTTTTTTTCTTCACTGGAAAAGCTTTACAACTTTTAAACCACCTATTGTCTGTGGGCTGGATGAGTGTATATATAAGAAAATAGAACAAGCAGTTGTTCCAAAAGAAACGGCGATGATCTCTTCAGCTCAGTGATAGCCCTCAACACCACCTCCTGTCTGGATTTTCCATGTTTTTAATTGTAATATAACCTCATTTAGACAGCAAGAGTCCTGACAATTGCAAAATACAGAAATTCAGTCAATATAAAAATATGAAGAGATGCAAAATATCAGCACTGAGCAAGAGAGAAGGCACCATTAAACAGTGTAGGCAAACAACATCTCTCTTTTCCTTGGGATGCCAAGTGGCTGTATATGCCAGTACCAATCCAGAAAATTCCCAGCTCTATTGTCACACTCCAGTTTGTCCCAGTGACTGAACCCCACCTCTCAGGAGGCTCGGTGCTCATGCAGCCACGTGGCTCCTGGGGTATGGCCAGCATATGCCCTGCCAGACTGCATCCTGGGCACTGCAAGTGCGTGTCAAGCTGCACCTGCCCGTGCAGACCCAGTGTTTGCCTCCTCAATATTCATGTCTGCTCCATTCTCACTGTGCCTGTGGTGTGAGAAGCTGCCATTGAAGACTTCAGGCAGATCACATTGAGGGCTGTGGAAGCTGAAAATAGATTTCAAAATGAGGTACTATGTGAAAAATTTCACTTGCTGTGTAATTTTGAAATGCTTTTTAAAATCTACAAGCAAATTTTCCAAAGCTACTTCAAACAGAAAAATTAGCATCAGACAATTTCTGCATCCTGGCAAAATACCTCAAAATATAGAAATTGCAGTACTAGAAAGTATCTCCATATACTTACATAACTCTGAATATTTGCACCACAGTAAAAAAAAAGTGCTGCTTTCTACCATTTGATTTTTTTTGTTGCCTTGTTTTAGTACATAATTTTTCACTTCTGTGTGATTAGGGTTAAGGCATTTGTGTAACTTTTATACTTACGTCAGCAGTTATATCATTAGATTAAAAAGGTTCCATAAACATTTTCACATCTTTGTATTAAGATTGAAGTCTGAGAAATTTTTTCTCCTAAGTATTTCTTGAGGATAAAATTCTTTGAGAACATTTTCAGTGGCCCACAGAATTAACCAGTAAGCAAAAAACAGAGTCTTTTATGTATAAAGTATTGTACTTTTTCTTTTTTTGCTGGAGCCATTAGTTTCCAAGGAAACTACACTAGCTGTGGCTTATAACTAAATTAAAAATTAAAAAGGTTGAGTTAGCATGATTTTGAATTTGAATTGCACAATATTCTTATTGTTTTCAAAAGAAAATATTTCATAGACATATTCACAGAAGATTCACAGAAACTTAGAGAACAGAGAATGCTTTTATAAATCATCCCACCACGAGGGGATTTTTTGCTGTAATATTTTATAAAATATAGTCTTATGCTGTGGTGTCTTTTTTTTACCAATTATAACCATAAATATCAAGATAATTAGGAAGTCAGACCATAAGAAATAGAAAAAAAAGACAAGAAGGAGGGTTTGAAAATTCATTGTAAAAAAATCCTATAACAAGTACCAGAGGGGCCCTGACTCAAGTGAGATGGAGGAGAGGGACAACCAGGACTGTCATGGCTTAAACCCAGCTGGTACCTTACTACTACTCAGCTGCTCTGTCACTCCTCTTCCTCTCTTCCCCTGGTGGGATGGAGAAGGAGAATTGGAAAAAAAGTAAGACTCATGGGTTGAGATAAGGACAATTTAATAATTTAAATAAATTAAATTAGCACAACAGCATCAACAACATCTGTATTTATAATTATTATTTATTATTACTACTACTACTACTAAAAACAATAACAGCAATAATAATGAGAGTCAGAGAGGAATAAAACCTGAGAAAACCAAGTGATGCACAATAGAATTGCTCACCACCAGTATCCTGCCTGTCTTCAAGCAGCAATTGGTAGGCCCCAGCCAACTCTCCTCTGTTTATAGACTGAACATGACATTCTGGTATGGAATACCCCTTTGGCCAGTTCAGGTCAGCTTTTCTGGCCACGCTCCCCACCACAGCTTCTTTTCTGGTCCTGCTCACTGACAGAACATGGGAGCCTGAAAATTCCATGACTTACAGTAAGCAGGACTTAGCAACAACCAAGACATCGCTGTGTTATCAACACTATTCTCATACTGAATCCAAACCAGCATTGTACTGGCTATTAAGAAGAAAATTAACTCTATCCCCGTTTAAACAAGGCCAGAAAAAAATTATAGCAATTTATACTTTAATTTCCTAACATGAAAACCCAAATAATTGGAATTACATGATCAGTGCTGGAGAACAAATAGGAAAGCGGTTGAATGTCAGTTGTCTACAGACACAGGATTAAAACAAGCAGGCAAACAAACAAGCAGTAAGTCATAGAGGATTTACAGCTTGGACAGCTTTTTTGTCAACCTTAGGAAATGACTTTATCCTTTGGCTTGTAATCAAGACACACAGCTGACTGCAACCTGTGATATATTGGAGCCTGGTGATATAATGCCACAATCAATGCAACTAAACAAAAGTAAAATCCAAAACAATTGGTATGAGTTAACAAAAACCTACACCTATTCTTTACATAGCAGCTGATCATATCATAATCAGGTTCAAAACTCAAAATGTGTGTTTGAATCACATTAATAATTTTTAATTGCTTCAAATGATTTTAAGTAGCTAATTTTTGTGATGGTTTTCACCTTTCCTCCCGGTTTGACTGCATTTAATTTTGACTAGTGAAAATTCAAATACTTCCATGGATTTGTTTAGCCAGGTCTAACTAAAACATAATAGAAGTCTGATAAATGACACAATGAAATTTATTCTAAGATTCTCTCGCATTTTAGGGTGATCTTCATCAAAGCCTTAGTCCTTTGAATATTTTACTTACCTTGTAATAATTGTATAAGTTAGCAAGATTTTTACAGGTACCATACATTTCCACGCTCAGAACAATTGACATCTTATTGTCAACACAGTTTAAACATAATTATCTAAATTTTATTCTCCCCTTCCCTCTACTGAAGGATCTAATCTGCTAAATTTAAGCAAACATATCAGATGCTGCATTAAAACAAACACAGTTTTGTTGGTTGGTTGGTTGGTTGGTTGGTTGGTTGGTTGGTTGGTTGGTTGG
>JANIJU010000001.1:61086323-61155355 GCA_025504685.1 Leucosticte australis
TGGTTGGTTGGTTGGTTGGTTGGTTGGTTGGTTGGTTGGTTGGTTGGGGGGTTTTTTGTTTGTTTTTGTTTTGGGTTTTTTTTTCTGGAGACATTGAAAGGCACCTTCCCTCTTCAAGTGGTGGATACACTTTATGAAGATTAAGTCTCTAAAATTCCAACATAAGGCAGAAGTAACTCCTTTAATTAAGTGTTCTGGATCTCTAATCAATTGCAGATGCTTACTGGCCTGTGAAAACAAAGAAAGCAATTCAAATTTTACATTGGTAGAGTTTGCATTTAATCTCCATGAACAGAAGTAATATGAAAACAGAGACAGTAGCATGAACAATAATAATGGATAAGCTAACAAAAAAGTACTGTAAATGTTAAAAAAATAAGAAGAAATGAAGACAAACTATCAAAGCTTAGGTCTTATTGTGATACAGAAAAATTGGAACAGTTATACCACAGATAGATTTAGTGAAGCCATTAGTCTTTAAAAAATAATTATAATAAAAAGAAAAGCAACCACTATAATTATGAATCACAATTACATTTCATAGAAACTGTACTCTTTTGATGTTCAATGTGAAATTATTTAATATATTAATGAGTTGAACTTTAGAAATACTTGACTCAAACTGTTTGTGGTCCTTTCCTTCAAAATATCATGAGAATACCACCAATCTCAGTCGATTCTTGATAATTTTTTTGTAGAAATAAAATGTTGATATTTTTGAATAGTTAGCGATGTCAGGTGGCTTCCTAAAGTTTGATTGCCTGAAACTATTTATAGTTCAAGCTGTAATTCATCTACACTTATTACTGAGTGCAGAAAGAGTTGCAAAAGGTTTAAAATTTTTACAGACAGCAGGCTCATTACTTAAATTTTATCCAGTCACATACCTTTTTGTTTTGACTGAATTAAAATTTAAGTTTGGCATATATATAGCTAAGTTTTCTCTCTATTGCTGTCTATATCTGTATCCATAAGAACATCAATATTCATTTTAAGATCTTTGCCAATATTCATAACATCTCTATGTATCTAGTCTGCTGAGGTAATCTTGTGCTCACTCAAACGGGACTGAGAACACTTGTTCTTTTTTTTCCCCCACATGTATTTTGGAAAGTGCTTATCAGCTAATTATTTACAGTCAGTATTAAGGTATTTTTTGCCTTTGATGCACTTGAATTTAAAAATGTTAGAAACATCAAAGAGTAGCTGGCAGTCTTGAACCCAAAATTTAGGAGTGAAGCTCTTGAAGAGGGATTTCCAAGGTCAACTTATGTTCGTAATTTCACACTGCATTTCCTGAAAGAAGGGAAAGATAGGACAAGGTTGTCAAGCCTTGGAGATGTTGGAGTCAGTATCCCTTAAGGTGCTCAAGAAATGATGGGACATCTGGGTGTGGCCCTTACTGCTATGGTCTAGCTGACAAGGTGGAGGTTAGTTAAAAGTTGGACTTGATAATTTTGGAGGTCTTTACCAACCTAAAACATTCTGTGAATTCTTCCAATAGATGTAAGCTTTGGGATCTGTAACAACCAATGTACTGACCAGAGCTCCATCTCCTGCATGGCTTTTAGCATCTGTCTCAGCACTACACATCCAATCTCCTGAATCTATGACTTTGAATTTTGTATTAAGTTGAATGCTCAATAGTTATAACACTCTTAGGTGTGTAATGAAGTTTCAGAAACAAACATTTCCCTGTGAACCTGCTGGAGCCGAGACAGACTGTGTAGTATATGATAGAGATAATTCATGCTTTGTAACTGTATAAAAATTATAAAGATCCAACCATGCCTCTGACCCCCATGGCCAGAAGCAGGGCCTTCCTTTCTATTCAAAATATTTCCCAGACTCACTCAGATAAAATCATGGCTATTAATGAATGAATGAGTCCTTCCGGGGCAATCATTGGTCATTTCCCAGGAATGTCCAGAACATTCACAGAACGGCACCTGGAAGAGATTACATCGAGGACGTCTTGGCCACAACTGAAAAGAAGACTATCTTGAGGAGCCCAGACAGCCATCCAAACCTATGGACTAACTTTTGTACAGGACTAAATCTGTATAGTCCCTGTTATACATATGTAGGGACTTACAGAAATCTTAGGTCATTTCTGCTCCAGGCAGAATAAATTGCATATAAGCTGGCTACCTGGAGCAGTTGGTGTGAAACTCTGGGGAGACGCTGACACTACGTCAGTTTGAACCAGGTTCACCCAGCGTCAAAGTCCGGGGTTGACGCTGCCTTGGCTGCGGTGGTTTTATAATATTCTATTTTTGGTTGTCCATCTAATAAATTTATAAAAAATTTTTTATAAATTTGGCTGCTGATTTGATCATTTACAACAGACTGCAATAAAGCATTTAGGATTCGTGGATACTGGAAACAAATAAGGTCTTAGTGCTGTAAATGTGGATACCCTTGGTTCTAATTCTTGCTTCTTTGCATTCTATCTAATTTTATTCAGTGGTCACATAAAGAGCCTATGAACACAAGAAGCTATTCCCAGATGAATGCCCTAGGATGGGATTATGAGTGTAAACAATACACAGCACTTTAGTTTTTTAGCTCAACTCTCATCTAGGTGATATGATAAAGGTGACAATGTCTGTCACAATGAATATTAACGTTGCTAACCATTTTATCATCATTCAAATTATTGGGATCAAGGCATTTTATCAGTTTAAAAACAAAGTAAATGGATTCTATTAGTGACAGAATTTTACAAGTTCACTAAATCTTCTCTAAAAACCTTTTTCAAAGTAAGTATACAGTCACCCTGCATAAATACATTGCAAGTAACTAACAACCAACCTACCAAGATAAAATGAAAACATGCTTGCATTTTCTGTGATACAGCTAAGATAGTGTACAGAGAAGTCTCCTGCTTTACTCTTTGAGGGGTCCTAAAATGTGATTTCACTCTTAGAAAGGTTATGTGATTTTAATGTTAAAAAGCAAATTTATTCTCCAACTTTCTTCTACAATAATTTTTAAGTCTGCAAGCACTGAGTCCTCTGCTGATCAATATCAATCACCCTTGAAAGTCTTGAGTGGTGCATGATTGCAAACACCTATAAAATTAGAATATATATATATACATATAAACTGCAAAAGCTTTTTGTGTGCTCACTTACCCTATAAAATGCATATAACTTCTCCTGAATCTTGTTGAGAGATAAACGGCATCTTTCCTCATGACTTATTAGGAAAGTCAAGCTTAGTTTAATTTTGACAGCACTGTTATTTTATAAGTATCATATACCATGTACTCTTGCCCATAATATATGCTGTAATTAATAGAGCTAATCTGTGTGAATCAAAAAGATAATGTACCCTTCAAAAAGAAAGAAGACCATTGGTTTAAACTAATGTTTTACAGGTCAGAGACATTATCCTGGCCATAAGAAATAATTTCAATTTAAAACAATAGAAAGAGAAAATCAGAGAGGGAAAAAATAGCCAAACACTTAAGTGATCCAGTGATCAACTGTGGGACCCTGAGGCTGTAAACTAAAAGCTCTCTTAGTTGGCTGCTATTTCTAAACTTGCGGGTAAAGAAATAAGATAATTTTTGCCATTGAAAGAGAGGGATATTAAGTTGTGTTTTTTAGCCTCTTCTTTGCAGTTCCATCCCTATTCTGTTCACATAGATTCATCTCATCTTTTTCATGTGTAATAAGATAAATCTGATAAATCTCATATTTTTCAGATTTATTCATATTACATGGTATTCCTATTCACAAAACAGAATGATACTTTCTGTTAATTCTCTAGTTTCAAAGACTCAATTAATTCCTAACTGATAAATTAAGAAAATAGCACTGAAAGCTAGTAGCAACAAGAAATCCAATATAAGCCAGATTTCTGGTGGCTTACCTGGAACAGCAAGCAATATTTAGACTCAGCAATTCCACATATACCAACAGTAGTATTAAGTAGTTTTCTTGGGCTTTATACATCAATGTAATCATATTCTAGAATCTTTCATGCTCTTTTTCCCATAATATGTAAACATGCTCTATACTAGCAAAAATGTTTGTGGCACTTTTGATTTTGTTATGGAAGATAAAGTAAGAGAGCATGATTTCTGTTACAGTGGCATCAAATGGCAAGCTGTTTTCCGGAAACAGCTATTTTCTGCCTGGTTTTGGTGTAGAGAGATAAATACCTTAAAATGCAAGTCAATCCATCTATCTTAGAGGTTTATTTTAGGATGCACTGAGTCACAACTTATAAATGCCTAATTTTCCTCATGTATAAGTGCAGATCATTGAAATGATCAGGTTGTTTTCAGAAAAAAAGTGCATTTCAGATAGCCAAACTAAGATGAGACCAAATAATTTTGTTTAATAAGTATAATAAATTAAAATTTCATCAGAATTAAGAATGGAAAAAAAAAAAAACCAAACAGCCATCATAACTAAGTAACCACAAAAAAAAAGAGAGAGTTATAAGCTATCCAGAATATTCAGAAGTTCCTGAAAACACACTATAAGCACTGCTATCTAATTCCAGTCCACCAAACCCCACTACAAATACCCAAGGAGATAACTGTCCTTCTCTCTAACATTCATATATTTTACTGGGATACTGTGAATCTTAAATGTGATTGAGAATATAGCCCAGGGTGTGAAAAAGCCCAGTATTTAATATCAAAACTAATTTAGAATGTTGAATTGGTTTTCTATGAAGACTTGAGTGCTCAGTTTAATATTAAATTCTGTCTCGATCTAGTTAGACATGTAATTATTTATTCAATGAAGGTTGGTAATCAAAACTTAAGTCAACATAATTATGTGAGAATGAAACAGTAAACAGTTATTTTAAAACTTGGAAATTATTCAATACTCCTAATTTCAGACAAGCAGCAAAACCCAAAAAATATACAAAAATGGCTGCACTGGAATTGAATCTGCTACTATCCAATGTTGTAATAATAGTCTGAAGTCACAGTTTGTTTAACTGCATCTGCTACTGGCAAAAAAATGAAAGTGCACAATTAGTAAAGCATTTGTTGAATTCCAATCAGTGGAACATGTTACTGCATTTTGCTTTTGAAATTAAGATGGTTTTAATTTTTCTGAGATGTCTTTTTATTTGTTTGTTTGACATGTTTGTTGGTGTGGTTTTGTTTGCTTGTTTGTTTTTTGGGGAAAAACTCTAAATACAAATCACCCTAAACCCAGTATTTCCAACTATGTTTCCTGTAACTATACTTTCTTCTTTATTTCAATCCTTTTTAAATGTTATGTTTTGCATAGGCAAATACTACCATTCAGTACGGATTATAAAATATCTTCCCCTTTTTGTATCCCAAACCTCATTCAGACAATTCTGAACTTCATTCAAGTTTGACCCAAAAGTTTTAGCTATCTGGCTACCTATTGATTTTGTATTGTGTGTCAACTTTCTAGATAATACATTTCTAAAAATAAAATAATTAAGTAAATACTTTTTTGTTTCCTTTTTCTTGTTCTTAATTTGTACTGAATGTATTTAATTACTTGTATCAGCATCTTAAATATAGTTAAAAAATGCAGACAGAAAAAATCTTCATGGTGAGTTATATCATGCCTCATATCTTCATGAACGTACACTGAAGTACAATGTGAAAAGAAGAAATGACAGCTTTGCCATTTAAAGATAGTGAAAATTTAAAATGGAAAGATTTTCAAGTAGCAAGGCTACTCAGAAATAAAGCCATGACCAGTCTTCTTATCCTCCTTCCCACAGATAAACAAACTCTTGTGTATCAGATTTATATTGTTTAGCTTGTTTTGACTGGTTGTCAACATGACTGTCAAGAAAAGGCCAGAAGTTTCTTCTTTCCCTAAATTTCTATAATGGGAACTAAATACTGAGTGTTATCTAAGCTTTTTAATTATTATAGCCTGTTATAGATGCCAGTTATATGAAACATATCTTTATATTCACTGTGAAAGATTTGCCAGTGTCCTGAACTGCCAGTTTTAGTGTAGGAAAGCTGCCAAAATGCTATTTTTTCATATAATTTTTTTTGCATTGGTTTTTGCTGTGTATCAATAGATTTCCCACTGTAACTTATTATAAGAATGATCCTAGCAGAATTTTTGCTGATCTTAGACCACTTCTTTTTCTTTCCTCTGGATCATTACAATTGAAAGAAGACAGCACCAACATTTTAATAACTTTTTTTTTTTCTTTTCTGAGAAGTGCATGCATCTGGGACTTGACTTCTTACTTTCTTTGAAAATCTGCAATCTATAATTTTATGAGCAGAGGATAGAACTAGGAATAAAAATAACTCCCCTTTTCAACTCCCATCAAGAACAGAAATGGGAAATTTAATCATCTTGAACAGAGTGCTAAAACAAGATGTGGTTTGATTGAGACTCCCTAGAATCTCCTTTTTATGATATATATTAGAACTAAATTCACCTTAATTTTACAAGAGGGACGTTATTTCACAAAGAGGCATGAAGCATGCTGAAATTATCTCTCTTTTGGGTCTCATCATTTTGATCACTTTTACGATGTAAACAAAAGACTCATCTAAAATATTTCTCTGCTGCCTAAATTCTTAAAAAAAAAGGAGAAAGCCAAAAGCTCACAAACTTTTCACAACCTTTATCATAGTTACTAGTGGTTTAAAACCAAAACATACAAATTCAAAGCATTTTCCTTAAAATTAGCCAAACCCCAATTATTTGCAGATAATTTCATTAATAGGCCACTTTCAACAACTATCACTACTTCATGAAATAAGTATTTATATTAAAAATATAGCATAATTTCAAAATGCAATTGATATCTCTTATCTAATTGATATATTATATATTATATTTTCAAATTAATGATACTCAGTATGGATAATTATATATAGAGAATAGTACATGTTCTGATGTTTCTTTCTTTTTTTGTTCTTCTTACACTTCTTTCCACTTGTAGTAGCATTATTATAGCTGTATATCTCTTTGAAATATGTGATCACATCAACTACGCAGAATTACGACAAAATTTTAACTTACGGAAAGGAAAAAAGGGAGTATGTGTGCAGGGGATGATGAAAATATGAAAATAATTATTTATTTTCACTTTTTTGCATTTTTTGTAAATCCTCTGTATTGCACAAAATCTCATAAAATACATTTACATTATTAAAATATGTAATGTCAGCATTATTCAGCTGAAAAAGGCCTAAGAATTTCAAACTGCCTTCTTCTTTCAGTCAGGGAAATCCTGTAGTGTTTCATTTTCAGTATTTACCATTTCAGCCTATGGATACTCAGATCAAACCAATTTCTCAAGAATAGGCAAAAAATGCTTTCTAAGGTCTAAATATACCAAAATTCAACCTCATTATGGACAATGCAGTGGTCAAACACACACTTGTGACAACAGAAAGGGATGATCTCAGTGTTTTGCAACACAGAGATGCTCCTGAACATTTAATATCCAAGGCTAACTGTCTATGACTCACTGCTAGTTTCCTGGGGTTCCTTTTCTGTGGATTGCCAGCTATCACTACAAACTGATGATGAATCCCTAGTATAGTTATTTTGGAGTTCTTACCATCATACAGTGGAGGAGGAGGTTGCTTGTTTGCATTGCTTTGTTTAGCAGGGTTTTTTACACACTGGTGTTTTCCTATTTAAAGCAAATCTCTTTTCTCTGACCACACTTATGCCAAATTCTATACACGAAAATTGCAGCTATATGTTTTTGCTTGAAAACATATTCTAAATTTATAGAAGAACCCTTTATTCTGTGGAAATTTTGCCCTTTTTTTCTCAAAGAAAAAATTTAAAATAGAATTCTGGGAGACTGTCTTGACATTTTTTTACAAATAAACATCTTGTCAATCTCCAATCCAACTTCATTTCCCCATATTCTTAGAAAAAAGTGATGTGTACCCTCAAGACAATCATCAATGGATGTAACATTTTTAAAAGAAATCACTTTTTCAGAATTCAAGTTTTCATAGTGCAGAACTGGCTACTTCCTTTAACTGTTCTAGGCTAATAACATAAATGACATTTTCCATCTGAAGACTGTCTACTACTGTCACTATTGCAGAAGTAAAGCAAAAAATGGCCAGCAAAGAATAAGGTCAATGTAGGATTCATTCAAATAAGCATGGGTATAAATATTTAAATTAGTTATTTCGGGGTTCATTTATAGCCAATATATGGGAAAAAGAATATAGGGACATGGATTCTCTGACTTACTTCAGATGTCTTTGGGATCATGTCCAAGAAATTTTTCTTTCTCTCTGGCATTTATAGAGGGGGCTGAGAGTGACTGGTTCACATGAAGGTGTTCATGTGGTAGACACCAATTCTTACATCAGCAGAATCCCATTGAGAGCTCCTGTTGTGAAAACACTTCTGCTGGTAAATATTTCGTGGCTGTTGAGCATTTACTGATGCACAGACTTCATAATTGACTATAGAGATGAAGTGATACATTTTAGGAAACAGAAGAAGATTTAAAGATAACTGGAGTGAATCAGTATTTAAAACTGAAGTTATTTAAATTCTAAATGCAAAGTTTTTTTATAGTCTAAACCATATGGCTGTCTTAATAGCATACTACAGAATTTTCCATAAAACTCTTTTTTTTTTCTCATGGGAAGGCCATAGAAGAAGCCTGTGCTAATATTGAGCAAAACACATTTGACACTTTTCATTAATATATTATATGTGGTCTCCAGGTCCCTTTTTTTCTTTTTCTTTCCTTCATGCCTTCACTTACTTATCATGACTGCTTTCCACCAACTCAGATACTTCTGAGAAAGGAGAGAATAAGAAAATATATTATGTAGTAAGAGAGCAATAGAATAAATATAGAATTACAGAGGAAAGTCTAGTTAAGAAAAAAAAAGTAATAAGTTTAATTAAATACTTAAAATTTAATGTAGATTGCAGGGAAAAAATAACTTTGTATTGAATCACTTGTTTTTTAATGTTATCCTTCCTTTGGTTTTGACCTCATTGAAATCAGTGATAGACTTCTTGAATCAAAAGAGTAGAAAATGCATTCATTTCCCTCCCTTCCCTCACTGCACCTCACTGATTTTGTTTTGTTGGCTCATTCCAGTCCTTCCAAAACATCTTTTTAAAATATCTGGGTTTTTTTCTTATCGGAAAGTTATGTTGTAAGGAAAGAGGAGGAAGAAATTTCAAGCTTATTTTCCCATACAAGTTAATTAGTTCTGGGTTATACAATAGGAGAATACTAATAATTTCTCTTAGATACAAAACATGCAATAGAACCCTAGTACTAAAACTCTTACTCAGAAGCACGTTTCATCAAAACATTTTTTGAGCAGAACATAATGAAAGAATAGGACATATGTAACTTAGTTTATAGGCATTTAGTTAGCTAGCAAAAAATTTAAATATTTTTTGCAAAAAGTAACAAAATTTGTTGACCTTCTATTGCTTTTAATTTTCTGAAGAGATACTACTAGCTCAGTTGTAATAAAAAATGAAAAGGAATAGGTGGTTTAAACATCTTGTTAAAGGATGTTTAAATCCTTGAAAACTTTGTGTTAGATAGGGAAAATTAGGTTAAACTTAAAATAAATTAGAAAAAGCAGCCAGTAATCTAAATTATTTATCTCAGATTTGCCTGATTTTTGTTTCAAATATATATATTCAGTGTTCATTTATTGTTGATGACAACAATGTTTTTTTTTATTGTATTATCTTTCTCCATGTAAAATGTCATCTCCTTCAAAGTTCAAAGTTTCTCTTTACCAATTTAATAAAATCCTAATAGCAGTGATCCATGACTTTTAGGTCAGAAGATGATTGATGACTGCCTGCAGGCATAATAATGTCATTGCTTGAAATAAAAATATAGTGCATCTAGTGTGAAATACAGATTGACTTTTAAAGTCTCTGAAGTGTCACATGGATGTAATATCTACTGCAAATGCTAACTGCTAATTATTATTCATGTTTTTCCCTGTTAATACTCAACACAATTTATTACATTCCTTAAAGCTGTTGTTGGATGCTACTGTATCCATCAGCTGAGTTCAGGCCCCACCAAGAGAGCCCTAACTTGTGACTTTATCTCTTACCTCATCAACTTCCAAAAGCAACTTGGGGAGTTACTATTTACTCTCTGTCCACCAATAAATGTCAATATCCCAGAGCAGCAGAGGCAACCACCATATAACCACTAATGTTACAGTTAAACAAACATAAATGTGATTTAGGTCAGCACTGACATTCTTGTATATTATGTAAATAAGCTACACAGTGTCTATGTCTGGACAGATTTTAATTGAGGTCTGATCTGATCTTAGGTTCACGTGGTTCTACTTCTGAATTATTCTACCAAAAATACCAAACCAAAATGAGAAAACAGCATCTCTGATTAAATATATATATGCAAAAGTATATATATGGCACATAGAAAGTAAACACAAGAAAGATGAGAAATTCACACATGTTGAGCAACAATATAAGGAGGGAAAAAAATGTTAATTATTTTTTAAATTCATTTTTTCCACCTGTATATCTGTATGAATTTTAAAAAAGATTAAAGAATTCTGAAATGAAAATCTGCATGGGAGGAGCCAGGAAGACAGCTTTACTACAGAGACTCATGGCAGTATATTCACTCCACAAACAATGTGCAAGGCTGCTGTTCAACTCGGTTGTAAAGAAACCTGATCTCCTTTCCTCCCTTCATGGTATTTATAGAACTTTTTAAGAGAAACAAGAAATTTACCCCTGCAACAATATATTTTTACAACCTGTCTGTAATTTGATAGTGTTACAAAACAAATTTAAATCACTTTATTTGTAAAATGGTTTTCTACATTGCAATAAAATAATTAAATTAATAGCAACATTATTAATAAGCAGAGAAACCTCCTATTTTCAAAAGAGATAACTAAGTTTGCATTGTGAAATAAAATTTCCAGGCCTCCATAGTAAAGACACTGGGAGATATTTCCTGCATGAAGAAATATTGACTGTAAGTTGGAAAAGGTACAGCGAAATATAATATACAAACAGACATTTCTGTGTAGATTATTAAATTATTTTCTTATTATTAGTATATATAGTACCCTGTTCCTTTTCAATTATTATGACTGTCTTTCTTCACATTATTACTGATAATGTGAAAATAGAAAAATATTTTCAAGAAGAATAAGAGCTTTTATAAATTAGATGTTTGAAAAAATTTAAATATTGAAAAGGAAGAAGGGGTAATTCTTAGCAGCAGGGAAATCTAGTCATCTGACCCCTTAACTTCACATCCACAACGTTATTGTGTACACACAAGGTGAATACCTCACCCCTGATTAGTGGACATCTGGGACTTTGTCCATCTGCATAAGGACTGGTGAGAAATGCAGCCTCAGAAAGCATCTAACCATACCATTCCCCACAACCTGTAATGACAAATCTGTACCTCTTCTAGAACAGGAATTACAGACATATCAATGATAGACATTACTAATATAACTATTTATAGATTTCATGTTCTCTGTCAGGATTCATTTTTAGACTGTGCAGCAGAAAGAAAAATATTTGTCTCAAATTTGACTTCAAATATTTAAACAAACTAATTTTAATCACTAAATTAGTTCATAGTACAAAACAATCACTGATAGTACAGAATAACTGTAACTGCAGTTTCTCTTCTCAGCAGAAACAGTGGGTTTAAAAATCAACCTTTTTCACTAAACTGTAGCCTTTGTATAAAAATTTCAAAATATTAGTTTAACAGGTGGCATAGAACTATTAATAATTTAGTATTTTTTAATAATTTTTAGGTAATGCATTGCATTCAGCAGTCAAAATGGCTTGTGGTTTAGATGTGAAAACTACAAACTATCTCCTGTCTATTTGCTAAAGCTTTCACTTTGTTCTGCATCATCCCTTATGTGATATCAATACATAGATTTGTGAGCTGTCTAGAGCTAAAAAGAATGTCACTGTTTTATGAGTAAGTCAATATAGTAACTTGGAGACTGCATCATGCCTCTGCATCACAGTAGAACTGTGAAATCAAGAACTAGACTGGAGCACAAAGAAATTTACTGTAAATGTAATGTTTACCTTTCCAAAGCATTTCTAAATTTAAAAAATAAATTATTTGCATGTGTGTGTGCTTATAGGTGAATATATGCATATATACGGTAAAAACATCCTAATGCAGAAATATGAAACTGACTTCCAACAGTTTGGTAATGCTAAACTTAACAGGAGGTATAAATATTTTCAATATATAAATATTTATTGAAATAATTGCAGGGTCCATCGAAGTGCACTCCATAGTTATGACTTTCCCGGGCAGTAATGGGCTGTTTATTCCAGTCATTTATGAATTACAGTCTTTTCTCAGCTCTGACATTTCTAGCACATACCACTGAAGCCTTGGAACACCCAGTACCCTGTTTCTTTTCAATGTAGTTTCAAGAAAATAACTCCCATACATTGGTTGAAAATTAATCAACTTGTAGCTTATGCATTTGCCAACACTGAATGCACTTTCAACACTGGAAGGTCACAAAATCTGGTTTTATGAGCCACAAATAACATTTCTGCTCTACATTTACTTTCTCAGAAAAAAAATGTTTTAAAATGTCAACTCTCTCAACCTGACATTGCATAATCACTTTATTCTTGTAATCAAGCATGAAACAACATAAAAAAGACTTGATACAAACATAAAAACGCTACAAAGTACTGAAAAACTGTGATCTTCCAGTTTCAGGAATAGTAACATGTTCAGGGTCACTGCTGATCAAAGGTTTCTTTGTTATTCAGTCAGATGCAAATAAGTTCTCCCTCAGTTATTCTGGCCAGGCAAGATGTCTGTTTACAACTGTCCAGCTGTCCACTTGAAGCTATGTGAAGAACCATAGTTCTGTGTTTGAGTTAATAAGTCCTGCCAAGAGTAAAGACTATGGAGACTAATGCAGTTTCAGACAGGAAAAAAAGACAAAACATCCATGATTGTTAATAATCGCTCTAGTTTTTGATAAATAAAAATTGCAATCTTCATTCAGATACAATCTCATTAAAGAATTAGTGAACTTCTTTTTAAAATTCTTTACTAAGTAGGTTCTATCAGTGAGAAAATTATATGGAAGTTTGATTTAGAAGCTATAAATGTCATTAAACAAATATGCATTCTTCAGACTTAATTACATATTACAATATCAAACAGTCGAAAGCCCAGGAGATAATAAAGTATAACTCTCACACCAAGAGTGTAATACTATCTTAATAATTTAAAACAGATTGGATATAGGAAATTACAGTCAACACATAAGAATTTGTAAGTGGGGTAAATCAAGTATCCTGCCAAATGGTGAAATTACTTTTCTGAAAACATGACCAATGTATTTCTAAGTATTGCTATTCTTAGGATTAACACCTTCCCTCTGAGTAACAAAATTCTCTTTAATTATTCTGAAACATTTAATGACCGACCATTTTTTGTGCAAACATTGTTTGCCTATTTTTTAAATCTATTAACACTTCACAAAAATCTACATTTGTAGCAGAAAGTCCAGACAATTAAATAAAAATGTCAAGCTAATCTCGATGTAATCTCCACTATGTCTCACTTATAAGGGTCAAGTTCACACTTAATTCTATTAAATCTTAAGATTGCACATCCCACCCTTAGCAAACAGCTTGGCCAGCACCACTTAAGTGAATATAAACTGAGAGTATTTGAATTGAATATATGAAATAATGTTTACCCCAAACTGATGATGTTAAGAGGAAGCCAGCCCTCATTGGGATTAAACAGTAACCAATGAGAGACAAAGAGACTTTTAAAGCAAAGAAGGAAACAACTGGAAGAGAAGCCTAATGAAAACATGAAACTACTCCACAGAGGACAAGGGAGAAACCCTGTCGTGGAAGCAGCAGCAGTCAGACCTTGTTTGACACTGGAGACATCACACCTACAGCCTGTCTGGGCACAGCAGCCCCCAAGGCTGCCTTGAGCTACTGCACTCCATCAGGCTGGGTGGCACTTTGGGGTGCAGCACACGGGGACCAGCCCCTCAGATGAGCTCCCAGGACACTTGTGCACTTGCAGGCTGTAGGGAGCAGTACAGGTACAGACAAAGCTCAAACACCCACATCTTCACCAGGAGCCATGTGTGGACCTTGCAATCCCAAGTTGTTGGTAACCTGCAAGGCCTTTGAGAAACGGGATATGCATGTAAATTGGGGGTGTGGGTGTGTGGCTGGGAGAAAATAGTAACATTATTGAACTAGTCATAAAAATGTGCGCAGGAATTTTTCAGTTCTTATTAATATTTGGTTTAGCTAATCAATTGCTGATATTTATCCTGATCATGTAGTTCATTGATTACTGATTAATTGCATGTTTATAAACCAATGAACCACTTCAATAACATTTGTTTTGCTAAGGTGTTCCACCTTGGATAAATCATGTCATAGGATAGATTACCATCATACAACACTAGCTAGTGAGCTATCAGTACTGCTTACATCTACCAAAAAAAAAAAAAAAAGAAGAATCCTGCTACACTGCCACACAGTGTGCTTTATTTTTCTTAGACTTCTTTGACAAGGAAAAATAAAAGTTCTGTTTAAAAATAAGTACATAATATGTAATCCAAGCTCATCACCTCAAATTTGATGTATTTAATTTCAACAAAGCTTTCCACAAATGTGTCTATGTAAAAGCTGAAGAACTAGAACAAGTTTTGGGCAATTTTCCAGCCTTCAGCGATGAACATATAATTACAGCATCCCATAGTCTACCAGTTGACTTAATTGGCTCTTAATTGACATAGTGTTTGCCAAAAAAAGAGATTTATATTCACAGATCATTAGACCAAGGATGTTAAACATTGTACTGCATGACTCATTATGGCTTGTGCTCTTAGTGTAAGAGAATGCTAAACAGGAAGGATTGCTGAGACTGATGTATTCAGGTCGTGCAGGAAACCAGAGACGTGCCCTGTGTCACCACAGACTTACACAGGTTCTAGGGAAACACTTTTCTATCTCTGAGTTACTTCCAGAAATATTCCCAGCCTCAGCTTTTGAGATATAAACATTTCCAAATAGACTTCCCACCTTTTAGTTCCATCTACCAGACATGACTTTAGGAATGATGGCCACATTTTCTCTGGACATACTTAGAATTTTAAACTAAAGGTTGGATTTCAGGAAGAACTAAGTAATTTAGGTACCAAATCCTACTGAAAAACTAAGTTCAAACATACAAACAATGCAGACTAAAATGTGAAACATATTTTCAATATAAAAAAAAACTTTCACATGAAATCCTTTAATGGAATGCAATAAAGCACAATGATTTGGTGAAAATAATTCCTTTTGGAAATCTTTCAGGTCTTTTGCAAAACAGTTAGTGTCCAGAATATGAGACAAATATTTTAAAGCTGATTAAATATTTGAAAGTATTGATACATTTTTAAAAAGTGGTGGGTTTTCTCATTTCACCCTCAACTCTCCAAACAGAAATCTGAATTTGTGTGCATGCACTCAGACATACACTCATATTTGTGAAGAAATGGAGTTGCTATCCTTTCTCCTCTCTTACTTCTGTCTGCTTTTTTTCTGTCCTTATGTCTTTGGGAGTTCAGTTCCTTTTCTTCATTCTCAGTGATTGCTAGAGAAGGGCTCCTTTTTTTTTATTGAGGGTTTATTTTAGCAATACATTTAAATATTGCTCTGCAATACTATTCCCCCTCCCTTTGCAAGGAAGCAAAGTGAATTTGTCAAGGGTTGCTTGCAGCTTTGGGGGAAAGGAGAATCACATACGGCAGCCAGCCTACTGCAGTGTCTCTGAGAAATTGATCTTGTTCTGCTGTGTCAGAATAAGACTTTGATGATAATGACATTTTCAGCTGCAGACAAAATCCTTTTTAATTTATTTGAAGGGGAAGAGGCTGAAATGATTTTCTATTCCAGGATGTGCTGTACAGCTTGACTTACTTTTTAGGACTAACTCTCAGTTCAGGGGCAGGTGGGAGGTTCCTCCTGACATGACCCTGAAAGAAAAGGAAGCTTTCCAAGGAGTTGGAGATTTTCATTTATTCATTGAATGCTCTTACTTAAAGATCACATCCTTGGGTCCCTTGTTTGAGAACTAAATTAGGGGGATAACAGAAATGTTGTAGAATGAGCTGACAAACTTTAGGGAGAATGGAATAGAATTCCTTTTAAACCTGAAAATTATTTTAATATCTCCTGTGCCTTTCCTATGTTGGTGATGTCAAGATATCCAGTTTCATTCCAGCCTAACTGTAAACTTTTTCCTACTAACTTTTTTGCATGTTTTTTCATTATTTTCATACAGGCAGCTGTATGCTGTCTTAGTAGAGGATTTCTGGCATGCCCTAAGGTCCAATACCATCCTCACATACTTGATCCTGTTTCAAAGCATCAGCTAATTTTTTCCTCACATCAAAAAGTGCTTCAATTTCTAAAATTACTGGTATGCCACTTCAATTAATTGAGAATATTTTTTTTCAGTGCAATAATTGAAAGAACTAGGTGATTTGTCTTGCAAAAAGCTTTTGTCAGTTTCATGAAAAGCTGGGAGTTTTGAGAGGTGAATCTGTTTCTGATTCTCTAGATAGCCATTGATATGCAATTATTATTTTCAAGATTTCAAACTGACAGTAAAAAGGTTTTATGTGCTTAAATGTATCTTTTCAAACCTTTCTTCTGACATCAGCATTCCAGCTCTGCACATGCCATTTGCCCTTGGATGACTGGTGAGAAATAGTTTAAAGACATTTTTTACAGAGATTTACAAATTTAAAAAAAAAATTACTAGAAGAACAACAAATATACAGGTGTTTTGCAAGGAATGCAAAGCAATTCTGTAATGATTCATTGCAGTCCTTGTCTCCAGGAGAACCTGGGGCTTCTGTAGGAACAGCTATCACTAAAGCACTTTCCTTCTTTAGTTCACCTTGTCTGAAGGCAAAGGACAGTTTGTAGTCAATTTCCTCCAGGTTACATTAGCTCTTCTAGCATAGCCAGATAAGTCCCAAAAAAATGCATCTACCCAAGCAGCAAGTCATCCAGTCCATGTTTGATGTCTGTGTGGTATCAATACTTGTTTCATTCCTCAAGTATATATTCAGTCCATCCAGAGTTACTAGTGGGGATCAGGCCTGTCAAAACAAACTGCATTGTTTCACACTGTGGCCCAGTTTCAGGGGGGACTTGACCAGTGGAAAGCAAAAGATGCTTCAAAAGCTATAAAGTGTATTCTAAATCAACAAACTGCTAGTCTATGCACATTAGCTGCTTGGCTACTATTGTAAAATAGTAGCTAAGCAGCTAGTGTGCATAGAAATAAAAATAAAAAAAAAATAGTAACTATTTTTTCTCATCATTTGAGGAACAAGTCATGCAGACAAATGGAAATTTTCTCACTGAAGAAATGGCTATGATCAGGTAACCAAATTTTTATCTTTGATATTTCTCTTCAAAAATTGTATGGATTTGGCTCTTTGTTCAGAGACAAGTCTTGGAAGTTTACCCAGAAATTTTGAGGTTATTTATGATTGGAACAAAAGTAATGAATATATTTATGTATACAACAGTGCCATGAAAATACAATTTCAGGTTTAAACCCTATATTTTCATAGAAACACAATTTAGCTTGATGTTTTTTCATGCATGCATCTGTGCAGACATAGATATGATGCTACAAACAGATAAAAATATAGATATTCATAAAGACTATAATATAGAGACTATAAATTAGATATAGACATAGATTTAGATAAATATATAATTTTAAGGAAATCAAGAAAAAGCCCCACATACAAAGGGCTAGCTTCTCAGCTGGTTGAAAGCAGTTCCTCTCTTTTCTAAGACAAAAATAGGCACTATCTCTAGAAAGAGTCATGAGAGGAGCACCTGAGAAATTCTGAAAATAAGAATTTAAATAGATGGCTAACTCCATGTTTATCTATGGCAATTTCACTCTAAAGGGGAAAAAGGTAAGTAATTTCATGAAATATGAATAGAGGGACAAGGCTCATGATAGGAAATTGCATTTCAGATTAAAAAAAAACCCTCAACCCACCAGCTAGAACAATGAAACAAAACCAACAGCCAATCAAAAAGAAAAAAAAAAAACCAAACAAACCAAAAACCAAACACAAAAGCAAAAAACCCCCATCACCCACATGCAACAAAATATCCCACAACTTGAAGCAAGGTGTAAAGTACCCAAAAGCACTGAAATGAAACATCACTGACCATCAGAGATCATTTCTTCTACAAAGACATTGATAGATTCTATAAAAGTAATAAGATTTCTCTGTATATAAGTTTTAGTAACCACTACTTGAAAAATATTCAATATACTTGCTCCACTTTGACTTGTGTACTTTGGCTCATAAAGTCACAGCAACCCTCTTATCAGCCAACAGCAGAGCTGCAGCAGTAATAGGAGATGTCATCTTAGATTAATGCAAGTGAAAATTGCCTGCAATTTCTTATACTTCTCTCTCTTGTGTGCACTTTAAAGTTTCATTTTTATCTCAGAACACCCTTGGTCACACCATTCCTGATACTTCAGGAAAATATTTGAATGCACCATTAGAAATTATTAGGATTTCTGTAGTAATTATTTCTCTAGGATTTGTGAGAAATCAAAGGACAATGTGGCCCAGGGATTGTATGAGGACCAGTATAAATACATAGGCTTGTGCCTAAATTTCTCTCAGAATACACTTACTTATATTTCAGTTTTACTTCTTGTCTTAGACATTGACCCTCTTATCAAAGTATCAGCCAAAAATATTGATTTCTCCTATTCCAACAAAAGGCCAATCAGAACTTTTTTTGATATCCTGATCATTCATAGAGCAGTTAATTTTGAATTATGCATGATGTTGGTGTATTTTTTTTTTTTTTTACTGCAACATGAATATCATATCTTTGCTTTGTTAGCAGTTTGTATTGCAGTGTCAAAAAAACCCTCAAGCTTCTTTTACCAACTTTATTAAACTACATGAACAGCAAGAAGCCCAATATGTGGGGCTCATGTATGGACATATATTAATAGAGTAAAAATGCTGGAATTAATTCAGCACAATCTGTTAAAAAAAAAAAAAAGACATGTGAAAGTATAGGAAAGCTTAAAAAAGGTGTGTATATTTTTCTCACTATTTAAAATATACTCCTCCAGAACTGATTTTTTTTTCATCTTCAATACTAAGATTTAAATTAAAGTGAAGAGATCTTTTTGAAGTTTAGGAAGTACTGTCATGTCCCCTCTGTCTCTGGTAATTAAAAAGTTATAGTGAAAAATCTTTAACACAAGAAAAAAAACCCAAGAACCCACATTAAAATCTATGTTATGACCTTTATTCAACTCAGTTTTAAGGAAGTGCTATTCTTCTCTGATTAAAAACTGTTTTCCATACAAAAAGATCATTGTTTCTAGAAAGTTAACATTTTTTTGTACTGTTAAGGGGGAAATGTAAAATAAAATATACCCAGAACCATGCCTGAGACATACCTGTTTCAAACCAAAAAGTGGGCACAGTAATCACAACCAACACTTTCGTCCATGTCACATCTCATTAAAATGAACTCTGTGTACAGCTGTGGAGGACAGCTGCATCAAGCCTTACACATTCTGAAGGTAACATAGTTGGAGGCAATGACAATTTAGCATGGAAGCTTCTATTAGATTGCATATATTATTCATATTTTTAGCATAATTCTCATGTAGAAAGCAAGAACTGTAAAAAAGAGATAGACAATGTGAAGAATACCATAGTAAGCAAGTTCAAATTTTTTGATGCAATCACAGTGTCATAGAAATACTAGACTTTATTCAAATTATATACATATAGATATATTTAAATAACTTATTTTTACAATTTTAAAGGAAAATTATTGATAAAAAGGAAAAGGAGAGACAAGAAATGCAGAGTCTCCAGTTTGTGTAAAGAAAGAAAATTGATATCTCTGAATAGAAAAGTTAAGGAACATATTTTAATGTTCATGAATTCATATCTAAACACTTTGAAATTTATTTAAACCACGGATATACTACAACAAAACCAGCTTATGCCTTCATCAAGATTCATTAACTGACAAGAAAAGATCTGGGTAGATCCTCATGAAAGTTCTGGTTTACACAAAATTCTGGCACATTTGAAACACTTGTAATCTTCCATATAGAAAAGTAACAATACCACTTAACATTTGTTATCACAAAAAAACCCAAAAAAAGGTCTACTCTCCAGTAAAACCCAGAATCTATTAAAAGAAAAATCCAGAGAAAGAAATTAAAAATGTATGCTGAGTTTGATCTTTCTGGACAATATATGAGACATTTTCTGCAGAATTCAAAACAAATTAAAGTAGATCCACCCCCAGCATCTGAACAAAGATGACATAAAATTCTCCCAGATATTTCAGGAGAATAGTTTACTGAGAAGATTCTGGCAAACAACGCGAAAGAAAAATGAGAAAAGAAAGAAAAGAAAAAAGAGGTTTTTTCCATGCTATTGCTTCAAATTTTGGTAAGAGCAAAATAGGACACAGTGAAGAGACCGCTTGAAGTGGCTGGGTTTATACTCACATCATAACATGGGCTGAAATAGACTAATAAATAAAAGGCATCTCAGTCTAATACAGAAATCTTTTATGCACAAACGAAAAGAAAGACTTAAAATCTAAATCCTTAAGCAAAACACGCCATAATAGAAATCCTGTCTCAAATTACAATAATATTAACAAAGGCTTGAATTCTTCTGGTTTCAGTTGTGATAGAGTTAATTTTATTCAAAGTAGTTCCTAAGGTGTTTTGGATCTGTGACCAAAACAGTGATAAAAACAAGGGAATTTTATTTATTTCTGAACAGTGTTTACAGAGTGGCAAGGATTTTCTTGCTTCCCCACACTGCCACACCAGCAAGGGCTGTGGGGGACATATAAGAGGCTGAAAGGGACCCAGCAAGGACAGCTGGTCTCTGCTGACGTGGTGCAGCAGTAGAAGCTGGGGGAGGAAAGAGGAAGGAAGGTCACTTGGAGTGATGGCATTTTTCTTCCCAAGTTATCATTATGCATGATGAGGCTCTGCTTTCCTGGAGATGGCTAAACACCTCTCTGGTTACTATCCTTCCTAATATTTTACAAAAACAAAACTCCACAGGAAGGCATTAGAGAAACATAAAGTGATTGTTATCATGTAAAAATTTTTTGCTATTAAAAAAGAATCTATAAAATGCTCTAAATATGTCATTAGCTTGTTTATATGGCATGGGGAAAGTCTGTAAAGACCCTTTAGAGTAAGAGAAGGCCATGAACAATACATTTGTTGTAGGAAAGGAAAAGGCCTCTAGCTGAAGTTTATGCTCTGCATCTGAGAAAGGGAGATATAGCATTTTACTTCCAAATTACCATTAATTTCATAAAATCACATAAAAAAATATTCTGCATTATATATTTAATTTTGCATATATTTCCTGAATGGTATAGAACAAGTAAAGATACTGCCAGTATGCTCTGAGTATGGTAAAGAAAACTGTGTAAGCAGAAGCATTACTGGACAACCAAGAACCAACAGAGACATTTTAAAATTACCCTAATATTAATAAAAATTTATTGTCTCTTGATTGTAATTTTCACCTTCTCAGACACAAAGCTAATCACCAGCTAATTGCTAATCCATAAATTCACACATCATTAGTTCCAGGATTCATGGAACTGCTTGGTTAAAAAACATAAGCTTACTTCTAGCAAGAAATAAAGATACATTAGTGTAAAATAATGTTCATATTGTTTATTTTGCTGTCTTTTTTTTTTTTTATTAAACACTTTTAATTTTCCAGTTATTCAACTGGCATACAGAAAAATTTCATTTTTAAGGTTGGATGAATCACAGAATTCTACCTGTTTTGCAATAGAAGTGTGTTTATAAAGGCATATTCTTCTGTTAAATTAAAACTTTAAAATACGTTTTGTTTTGAGAGGGCAATTTTTGGCTTGTCTGTGTGAAACACATAGAGGAAATTTTAGAAGATGTGTAACTGTGTCACCTTTGCAGTTTTTTGCTGTTTGCCATTTACTCGTGTTCTGCTTACTGTTAACCCTGTTATTAGTGAGTGAGCTCTTGTATAGTAATGAACCTACCAGACCTTTTTCTGTGTACATTTTTCAGTACATTATGCTTTCCAAAGACTTAGCAGGTTTGCATATCAAAGCTCTTCCTTGCAGACCCCTAAGGGACTCATTTCTCCATAGTAACACCAGACCCTACTGTATAATGCTTGATTTATTTTTCCATCAACTATTGTTCTATACCTACACAGTCTTTTCTATTTGTGGCTGTCTAGAGGATACAGCGCTGACCCTGCCTGCTCAACGTGCAGGGACTCATGCCTGCAAGCACTAAGGCTTTATAAGACTTATCCCTGCGCCTTTACTTGTCATATCAGCAGCTTCATCTGCAGAAATACATTCTGACTGAGTAAGCCTGAGGTAGACAATGCTTAATTCTCCATTACAAAATCTTCCAGGGAGAAGAGAGAGATTCAGCTGCAGGGCATCCATCCTGTCAGCACCCTATTATCCTAACACACCATTTACTCTGTTACTGGTTTTAAGCTGGCCTTATTCAGTCTGATTATCATGTTAGAGCCTTGTCCTGGCTCACTGTACCCAGCATATTTTTTATTCAGCTGCTATTCTGAGACTCCAGGTATTTGTCTTTCTTGTACCTCCTTGTTGGACCTTTATCACCTATGAACAAATGGAGTTCAGAAGATTTCCAATACTTGAATTAGATGTTAAAAAGTCAAAATGTGAGCTAGTTTTCTACCGGGAAGAAAAACAAGTAAACCAAGGAGAAACAGCTATTAATAATAAGTTTAAAAGATATAGTTTCTAGTTTTTACTGTCCCATAACTGAGAGAATGGATCCACACTTTACATTGATATGCAGCACAGTCAGGTATGATAGATATCTGTGAAATGGATCACAAAGATCACATAACATTTGCCATTTTCCTCCTCATACTTTTAATCCATCAAGACTTGCAGCACCCTACAGTAACCTTAACATACAGAATAAAGTGATCACAGGCTATAGAATCAATAGCACACAGAAATAAGGAGAGATTAAGGTCATTAACAACTTATAATTTTATGCAATTTAAGGGTTTCATGGACCACTCATGAAAGAAATCTGTTTTTCAAAGCTTCATAAGAATTCTGACTGCATTCAGTTGAAGAGGAGGGTGCTTACGGAGTTTTGCAAAACATAGCTCAGGTTACAGAAAAAGAAACAGCAGAAGAAACACTTCAAATAGAAAGTCAATAAAAGTTTGGAAACATTACAGTGATTTGAAAATTTCAGATTTGAATTTCTATTTCTATGTTATTATTCAGTAACTTCATTCCGTGTTCAAGTTTATTCTTCCTATAGTCATAGAAATATAATTGTCTTGAATCTATTGTCTCCTTTTTTCCATCTTTAAAACAATGTACAAGAGCATGCTAATGCCCTGATAGAGAAAAAATTTTCAAATCACATTTTCTTTTTATATTATTTATTTATTATTTTTTATTATTTATTTATATTATTTATTTATTATTTTTTATTATATTTATTTATTTTTCTTTTATAGGATATTGAAGGCTCTTTAAATGAGTCAACAGAATGAAAAAAAAAATGTTTCAGAGAGTAAACCTTATGTCATTCTGGCTACATCTACTAATCAACTATTGAGGAGAAACTTCACTCAATTAAGATACCTAGGTCTGGCCTCTTTCTTCTTCAAAGGTATGAAAGAAAGTTAAAAGAAAAAATATTTCATTCTAAATTGACTCCTAAATTTATTTTGGGACTAGTATCATTTTACTGTCTTGGAAAAAATATCAACACAAAGCTTTGCACTGTTTCCCAGGCCTAGTTCACCAACATTCTTGTGCTGTCAAGGGTTAATGGCTGTTTCACTGTTTGAGGAAGGTACTGAAAATATCCTCATAAAGAGCTTGCATGATTTGGTCTTTGCAACCAGCAGACCTGTAAATTAGCACTGCAAATAGGCTTTGTGCAGAGAGCATCATTGAGCAGAGGAGGTGTGAGCCTGAATGCACAAGCATGTCCTGTGCATTATTGTGAAACTGAGTTTCCTAGAAGTTAACTTCTCCATAGCCAACAGAAACAACAGCCTTGAAGTATCCTTTTCTATTTTTTTCTCACAGTTTTTAAACTCTGCTGATCAATAATATCAAATGATGATTGGTGTCTAGTGACTAGTAAATCCCACTATGTGATCCTGCATATTTCAATATGAAATAATGGGAAGTATTTAAGTAGGCTAAAGTACAGAAGTAACAAAATAAAGTAATCCTGCAACGAAAAATACAATTACTGTGAAGTCTTCTTGAGAGATAAAGTAGATTTGTGAATATTTTTTTAAAAAGTAATTGCATAAATAAATCCAGAAAGTTATGAGCTTGGATTATTCAATATTAAGCAATTCTGTAGAGTGAGACTGTTCACTGAAGTGGGGAAACAGAACACTAATGGGTAAGATGATACTGCAAGTAAAAAAAAAAAAATTATGTAAACGTCACTGAAACAGAGCTGTGCTAATAATTCAGGTTGTTATTTAGGGTTTTCCAGCAAGCACACAGTATTCTTTTCTCCCACCATTATAGTCATCATGTTTGGTTAGCCAAAGGTGGAGAATTGCTTCTCACAGGGAAAGGTCATTCCATGGAATTTCAGAAACAAAGTGAATCTATTCTCAAGAACAGTTGGAGTATTATACCACAAAGAGACAGAAATGTATTTTTTTATTTGCAGCTTCTGTATGTCAGAAAGATTTAAACTGCAGAATGAAAAAATAATGCAGAATAAGACTGAGTGAAAATTGGGGGAAAAAAAGTTATGATTACGAGAAAATCCATCTACATTGTAAAAAGTGTTTAATGGGATGGAGTTTGACTTTTTATTTAGAAATGCAGTTATGGTTTAAAAATTTTGTTTTGTCACTAAAGTACAATTAGAAGCATGAGTCAGTTCTATTAGAACTCCATGATTATGTGAAGTGGGTGTCCTGTGTGTTAAACTACAGTCTGGTTTGTGTTCACAGACCATTCAAATTAACAATACTCTTTCTCAACAGGGAAGACAAACCTTGAAAGTAGTTACAGAAAGGAAGTGATCCTGATAATTCATACTCAAGAGATTTTATTATCCTCCAGTGTTTTAATAAAAGGATTATTAATCCAAAAATTAACATTTTTTCATTGTGTCTCTCTACCTATAATATTTAGGGGTGCAGTAAAGACAATTTCCATCCTTTGTTGTTTAATCTAGGCATTATTTTTAACGAAGTAACAGGGTAATCACTTCTACATTTATATTATCAAGAGTTTTCAGGCCTGTATAGCAGAAAACATTATTAACACAAGCCCTGCAGTTGGGCCCTATGACAGATGGGGCAAAATATTTAGTCTGGATGTTTGTTTTACATTTTATTGTCAGCATTTAGCCAACATCTAACTTTAAAGGTTACAAATAGTGTGTCTAGCTAGTGAAAATTCAAACAAACCAAAAAATAAGAAATAACTACGCGGTGATCAGAGAAACAATGACAAAGTGGGGAACCCAGATAATCAAAATCAACTGCTCCTAAGACCATCAAAGTTGAATGAACAAGTTCTAATGCCTGGAAATGTCTGTAGCATCATTTAATTTCTGAAATATGCAAAGTCTCATTGACCTCATAGTGCTGTGCTATGTACAACTGTTTCACCTTAGAGATGCTTTTAGTTTTGTTTTGTAGATCTTGCTGTTTTTAAAATTTCAATTATTTCCTTTTGCTCCTTTATTTTTTTAATCAGACAATTTAACTTTAAAGTATTTAAAATGTAAACTTTTATTTCCTGAAAATTCAAAAGCCGAAATAGAATTATTAACAGTTTAATATATGGCAACTTCTTAAAAGGAGACCTTCATTTGTAAGAATTTAGACGAGACCAATTGTCAGGAGATAGGTTTCTGAAGAAATCATTTCCGTATTTAACTATTTTCTAACAAAAAACATTCTTCATTGTAAATATTTCATAGGCATTTATGTCAATTTGATACAAGACGGGAAAAAAATTCTCTTTAAAATTTAATACTTACCCTTCTATTAGTGACGAAGATTGTTTCAACAGTACTTCTCAGAAGAGAGCCAAGTATTTTTAGTAACATTCAGAGGATGACACAGGGAACCTTATTTAGTAACCTGCCTCAAAAGAGTGATCTTTAAAAACACTTCAGCTGAATCATAATATTGGTATTTGAGTACCTCTTGTCAGTGAACTGTGTGCTTGAATGGGATTTTCCCTCATGTTTCACTGTTGTTGCACCCACCCAGTAAGTGTTCAAAATGAAAGGCTGTTTTTAAGGATTGGACAAGAACTTATTCTTTGTCAAAATAACGAAAGGATTGGTTAACCCACCTTTACCCAAAGAGTAATAAGTAGATCTCTCTCTCATATAATAGAACTCTTCACAAAAATAAAGGGTATCTCAGATGAGGGAGCTCCCTACATTCTTTTGAAACTAGCCTCCTATGCAGGCAAGACAGCAAATGTGTAAGGAAACTCTCATGATCATTCAGGTGTAGCATAAGGTTCTCAAAGCTTCTTAACTACTAATTGACAGCAGCTCAGAGATTGTACCATTGAGATCATCCTATAATGTTTCTGTTCCACACACTCTCCCCACGGCATTAGTTCCCACCTGCTGCAGAGGGTGATGAACAGTGGATTAGTTGATGGGACTCAATGTAGAGTTTTCCTCCTAGAATCATTTTTAAGTTGCTTTTGTGAGAGAAGAGAAAGTTGTAGTTCCTATCACTGTTCCCTGGGTATCTCCTGTTTATACCCAATGGCAGTCTAGCTGTAAAATGTACATCTGTTTCTTGAGACTAGAGTAGCTCAAACCAGGCATCTAGAAACATCTATATTTTAAACCATGCACTATTGATTTTAGATACCTTCTGGAATTAGAGATTCAGAAGAGAGGAATCTAATCACTACATGAAACCACCACTCCCTTACTGTTTTCTGATCCATATTTTTAGCTAATGCTTGAATTTTATTACCCTTGTGAATATTTTAGCTCAAAATTTTACAAAATCTGGGAATAAATTCATTTCCCTGTGAGAGAAAATAAGGTGCAGACTGTCCTATTGAGAGTGAACAAAACATATTTAGAATATTGTATTCAAACTTGAACATATCACAAAAGTACATTACAGTACTAGTTTGGATGAACTGAATATACATTTCTCAGATAAAGTCTGGCCTAAAGTACATATGGGCATTTTGGTGCCATTTCCATACAAGGAATAGAGACAAGAAACTGGTGTTCATACTGGTGTTTCTCAACTGGTGTTGAGAAACATCCTGTCTTTAAACACTTCCAGTAAATCTTACACCAAATATCTTACTATGGGTGCAAGGACATGTAAAATGCAAGAGCTTAATATTAATCTAATTAGAACAGTAATTACCTAATTCAAACAAAACAATTATTGTTATTAGTGGAGTTATAAAAGTGTAAATTATCTAATTATTACAGAAAAGCATGGTTAACAGAGATAAGACTGCTGTACTAAAAATTTTGGTATGCATTTCTTTTCTTTGGCATCATAATAACTCTTTTATACCTTCTCTTAAGGTTCATAACTACTTTCTCCCTCAAGCAGAAGATAAGGAGGTTTTACTGAGCTATCGGTGTTCTGATTTCTTTGCCCTAGAACAGTATCCCTAGATAGTCAGGATGATGAAAAAAAAAGAAAAGAGAGAGGAAAAAAATACCTGGCAGTTTAGCTGGCCATAAACCATATATACCACTACTTTTGCAATCATCCTGGCACAGACCTCGGGGATGCTGATTGCTAACCTGCCATCTTATCTGAGAAAAGCTGTTACTACTTATCTGGAGTCCCAGAGACATACAGGTTGGAAGGGCAAATAAAACACCAAAGAAGATTGCTTATTTTTTTTATAATAATAATGAGGGCATTTTTCATCTTTTCTTTCTTTATTAATTTGAGTGTTAACATTGCTGCAACATGTCAAATAAAAACTGTTGTATGTATTAATTACAACTCTAAAACCACTTATCCTAATCCAAACATAAACCTGTATTATGTAAAGGGCTGGTGTCTATTACTCAGTGACTGCATATGCTTGCAAGACCTCTTACCAAACATAACATTTACAGGGCTGACCTCTCTGTACTCCTCACAGACTACCTGTCCTTGCTTCTACCTCTGTGGGCTTCCTTTGTGTGTTTGACTTGTCCAGGTGATCCTAGTTCACCCATGCAGGCCTCCTGGAACTTTTTTCCCAATTTACCCTTACTGCTGCTGATCTTGGAGAAAGTGATAGTTGATTATCAACCAGCTTTCTTTGTCTCCTCCTCCCTCCAGGGCTTTGTTTCACAATATTCTACCAAGCAGGTCACTAAAGAGCCCAACATCTGCTTTCCCAAAGTCCCAGGTACTGAGCTTCCTGTAGACCATCCTCATTTCCCTGAGTATATCAAACTCTATTATTTCATGGTCACTGCAGACAAGCTTTCCCTCGAGCCTTCACATTCCTCACCAGTTTTTCCTTGCTCATGAGAATAAGGTCCAGCACAGCATCTCTCCTCACCAGCTCCTCTCCACTAGGAGAAGTGACAGATTGTGCTAGAATTATGCACTGGCTTGTGTTGAAAGGGATTTTAAAGATCATCTAGTTCCAGCCCCACTGCTCTGGGCAGGGACATCTTCCACTAAACCAGATTGCTCAAAGTCCCATCCAACCTGGCCTTAAACACTTCCAAGGTGGAGCATCCACAACTTATATTAGGGAAAAGTTCATTTGATTAGGAAAAAGAATTGCAATGCTGATGAGAAAGTTACATTGCTATATGGGGAAAAGATAGCAGAAGTTAACAGATAATTTTTTTCCTTTACCATTTTGAGCACACTGCAATATTCACTGAATATAGCAAGGTTAAATTGACAGGCTTATCAGCTGCCAATCTACTGCTCTTGTTTAGCCAAGTTATATTCACAGTTCTATAGATGCTCATTCACTAAAAAAGCCTCAAAAACCTTGAGGTTTTTTTTACTTACAGATTGGAGGGCATTGAGATAAACTTATCTTCAAATCAAAAATGTTTGTAACTCAATCTTGTCATTTTGTGTCAGATTGGCTGCTATACTGAAAAAAAGTGCTCTTTGGTTGAAATGGGTCTGGAAAAGACAGAAAACATTTGCCTAGTTTGAGTTTTCTATCCCCTTTTCTTGGCAGCAGCCTTTCTTTCATAGTTTATTTAATGTCAAATCAGGGAATGGAAGATTTCCTGGATATTGGAAAATACTTTGATTAAGCTAAATATGTTGCAAATGGATGGAGGATTATATGCTAACATTGGATGCAGAAAGTGATTCCGAGTCACTGATGAACAACAGATGTTTGATTCGGAATAAGAAAAAATCAGAGGTTATGGAAAAAGAATGGAGGTAACTCCAAGGTTAAAGCTAGGAAGGAGTCTATAAATACTACCCAGACAAAACAGTACTCACCTCTATTGTCAACACTGCTAGTGTCAAGCCATTTGCTTAGATGTTAGAAATGTCATTGAGTTTTCTGTATGGTCCCTTTAGGTATAAGGGTAACTCATGCAATGATACAGCTGGAATTAGTAATGATGGTTGGGTGTTGCTTTGGTTGTTTTCCCTGTTCCTCACCCAATAATGGTATATACACTCAAAAGGTAAACGAGCCTTTGTTGGAAAAGGTACCCCTCCAGACTCACTTCTTCTTTGGCTTTTCTTTGTGTATGACCTAGGAACTGATGTTATGCATGAAAAATAACACATTCAGATTATGAGGCCTTGCTTGGTCTTTTCTGAGCAGCAGTCTGCTGCATTTCACTGGCAGATTTTTCTGTCAATTATTGATGTAGGTCATAGACACACAGAACAGCTTGGAAAGGACCTCCAGAGGTAATATTGTCTAGGCTTCTGGTCAGACCAGGGTACTTTGAATCTCTACAATGATGGACACAACACAGGCAATCTGTTCCAGTGTTTGACTATTCTCATGACAAAATTTAATTTCCTTATGCTGAGTTGAAAAGTTGCATATTGAAACTGATATTACAACTCATCATTTAGCCTTGCTCGCAGTTTCCAAAGCTCCTGGCTTTGTCTTTTGCTTTGCCATTATAGACAGCAGTGTCTCCTTGGCTCATTCTTTTCACCACTGAACAGGCCCAGCTATTCTGCCTCTCCTGATATGTCATGTTCCAGCTTCCTTCCAGCTTTCTGCATGTCCCTTGATGGACTTGCTTTAGTATATCCAGTCTCGCTGGTATATAGGAGCCCAAAACCTGACACAGTATTCCAAGTGCAGTCCTAAATTTTACCGGCAACTTCAGAAAATCAGAGAATTTTGGCAAAAGTTTGGAGCAGCATTCAACCCACATAAAACACTTCACAAAGCATTAATTTAGAGCATTCCACTCAGAAAACTCCAAATCCATCTGATTTTAAGTTACTCATAATTTCAGGAAGAGGGAATTAGTATAAGAAAGAGAGTAAGACAGAAAAGATACAGAAAAGGATAAATTTAGCTACCACTCTCGGGTTCCAGCAGTGTCTCAGCTGATATCACATCCAAAGAAAGGAAGGGTCATGAGATATGTTTGCCTCATGCTTCAGTTTAAAGACTCTTTGGCTTTCCCAAGCCCTTCCCCCAGGTGAGACTTCCTGTCTGATTGCTGCTCAGGAGCTGGGTTAGGGGCTCCAGATGGGGAGCATTGCCTCTGTTCTCCCAGAGATTGGCTGCCACTGCTGGGATACTAGCCCAGGGGGAGTGGGGTGTGCAGAGCAGGGCATCACCTCACCAGAGCAAAGCCTGACCTGTCCCTTCTACCACACACACCTCCCTGAAATGTTTGGAACCAGTCTCTCACACTGAGATAGCTGTGCAAAACAAGGGCAGAAAGCAAATATCACCAGTCCTTAGATCCTGCACTGGTCCTGCCATGTGGGTGGTCTGGAGCTGGGGTTTCAAGACAAAGAAAGAAGAAGAGAGAAGAAATAGAAGAGAAAGAGAGACAGAGAAGTGAGACGGAGGGGGCCCATTCCACCCTCCTATATAGTTCACCTGCTGCTTGCCACTAGATTTTCACACTGTTTTATTTACATATGCACATCCAGTTCTTCACCAGGAAGTGAGTAGGGGGGCACAGTGATCGGGGTCTGAGCGCGACTCTCAAGATGGAGCAGGAAGTTGGCTTAGAACATCATAGACCCACCTCTGTGAGACCCTCTCCTCTGACTTCCTGTCATAACAGCAAGAATGTTTGACACAAACATGCTTAAGCCTGATCCTCTACAGAAGGCTGCAATTAGATCACCTCAAATCTTTCTCTTTTCTGTGTTGAACAGACCCATTTCTCAAAATCTTTCTTCACAGTAGAGGTGCTCCATCCTTCTAATCTCTTGGTGTCCCTCTTCTGCACTTACTCTGTACAACATGTCCATGTTCTTCTTGTGCTGCAACCCATTGCTGGTTGCAGTTATTTGGCCAACAAGATAGCAACGATTTTTTTCTGGAAGACAAATTTGTATTTACCTTTGTTGGAGTTCATGAAGTTTTTTCAGCTCAATTTTCCAGTTTATTGATGTCCCTTCACACAGCAGCTCTATTGTTCAGTTGGCCAATTTCTACTCTCAATTTTTTGTCTTCGATGAGATTCATGGAGGATGTACTCTATCCACTCTATTGCATCACTCAGATCATTAATGACCTCTATTGGCCTCAGTACAGATCCTTGAGGGATGCCATTACCAACTGACTGCCAGCAGGATTTTGCGCTACTGGTCACTACTAATTCAGCCTGACAGTCAAGTTAATTTTCTACTCACCTTTTTATGTACTTATCCAGTCCATCTCTTGTCAATTTGGCTTTAAAGAGAATATGCCAAAGGCCTTGCTAAAGAAAATTCAGTGGGCCGAGAGCACTTTGTGCACAACCTTTTCCACAGATATAAACAGTTAACTTTTTAGTTAACAGTTAGAAAAAACAACTGCCACAGGAATTGTGTTATGGTTCTTTAAAAACAGCTAAATTTAATGGTAAGTAGTCATCAGTGAATCCAAATGAATATGGTTTCACAACTGACTGAAATGTCAGGGAAAGAGAGATTTGGCCCACACCTAAGGTCTTTTCCTGGTCTTAAAAACTACAGCAGAAGGATTCCCCTCCTTTTGATACAAACGCTAGCTGCTGGCTATCAGAAGGTGCTGTTCTGGTGCACAAGTCTCAAGCATTCATCCTTATTTGTCAGAAAACATGAAATACAAAGCATATTTGAAATGCCGATGCTTTTCAGGAGGGATGAATCATATTAGACAATAATAATTTTACAATTGCCAATAATTTATCCTAATTTATCAATTCCTGGAGAGATAATTGCATATGTTAGACCTACTCGTGTAAGAACAAAGACTATAAGAAACATTTATGGCACAAAAAGGTGTAAGGAGTTCAAAGCTTGTCTTATTTTCATCAGAAGATTCAAGAGTTTTCTTATAAATTTGTATTTGGGCAGAACATAAATGAAGATTTTTCTATGTAGCAGCTGACAAGCACTATTTGTGATAACAAATAAATTAATGAACAAATAATATGTAATCCCTCACCTTTTTAAGTCTGGGACTGGGAAAGATAGGCAAATCTCAGAAATATTTCAATGGTAATCATACATATGTAAAAAAGAAAAAAAAAAGTTATAAAATAAAGTAAAATCATGAGATACAATTATTACTTCTCTGCTTACTTTTCCCTTTATTTTCAAGAAAATTGCCTAATAATGCTTACTGCCCTTTTTCAGCTAACATCTAATCATTTCTCTATGCTTATTGGAAAATTATTACTGCTTACTCACACAGTGATGACAACAAAGTCTTCTAACCACTGCAGACATGAACAAAATATAACATAAAGCATCACTGATAATATGGTTTCTGTTTTTAATTATGTGTTTTAGAAGTATGCTATAGGGAAGGATGGAGTACCAAGTCTTATGAATATTTAGCATAGTTCAGGAAAAATAAATTATGTCAAGTCTGGGATGCTGCCAACAAAAAAAAGTAAAATACTGCCATGGAAGTTAAGGGCAATTCTGGGCCTTAGGTATAATTTCATAGACGGCATTTGGAGTTCCCACTTTTCCTGTTCTGTTCCAAAAGAATCAGTTCTTTGAGACAAAGTCAGAAGGGGATTAACTCAGCTACTTTTCTGAGGAAGACACCCTAGGGAAGAGGGAACTACTGAGTATTTGGTGTTTCCTGCTGATTCCCTTGCTGCTGTACAAGTTATAACCTAGTGCTTCCATAAAACCCTTACAAGGGTTTCTTTTTTTCTTCAGATTTGTCAAGTATGACTAATAGAGCAATGCATTTACATGTACTTAGTCCACAGGGGTTTGAGGATTAATCCCTTATAAAGATATCTGGTCCTCAAGTGTAAAGAAAATTATTCTAGCAGGAACAAGCAATTTCCCCTCAAGGTGAAACAAAGACTACAACTAGGAAAAGATTTAAGAATAAAGAAAAACAACAATTCTGTATCGAGTCTAGTCCTGCCGAATAGGATGACATGGAAGATACTTAAATGGTGTTCATCTCTTGAAAGCTTGTTTGATTCTCTTCCAAGAATATGATTTGGCATGATGATCAATATCTGTAGTCCCACATGTAGTCCTGTTGGTGGAAAACATATAGATAGAAGCCTATTAAATAAGCATTAAGATGATTAAAAAGGTTAGTTATACATAAAATTGTAATTTTTTTCACATTATCTATTATTTGAGCATCAAAGTATGAAGTGCTTTTATGGAAAAAATCATCTGTATGTATTAGCTGTTAATAATGTTATGTAAAAGATGTCATTCAGATCTATCTCCAAAAGTCATGCTACAGCTGCATTCTAATTAGTTCATTATAAAGTATGTCCAAATGCAGCAACTGGGATTAATTGTTAAACTGCTCTCTATAGCTTTAGAATGACTTTTAAGCATCAGAGAAAGAGAGTAAAAAAAAAATAAATTAAAAAGATGAAAGTTGTCCAAGATCAGAATTTTGATGTACGGCCCGGTCTGAAATACCAGCATCAGAGCAAAAGTGCTTGGAAAACTTTGCATTATTTGGTGTTATGAATGCTCATAATTTGCAAATAAGCATCTATCTTTACCTAAAGACATTTGCAAGGCATGAAACAGACTCTTGGACACTTAATCATCCTAAAAAGATTGATTTATCAGGTATGATGTAAACCTGACTAATTCAATTGAATTCTGTGATGCAGTGTCAGCCTTGCTTATTATATAATACTTCAGTGGTTAGGATACTCAACCCAGAAGTAAAAAAATTCATGGGACTTCCTTCATTCTAATTTGATTTGAAAAAACAGTTTCACCACCCTACAAATGTTCACTAATTGCTCACCTTCTGACACTAACACACATTCTGTCCCTGACCAGAATTGTGAGCCACTGCAGAGACACTGCAAACTCAGAACAAGACTTTTTGATGCCAGAATGAGGCTTGAGAGAGCTGCAATCAGACATACAGGCATCTTCCACCTAAGGGGGATGGAACCATCAGCACCATCCTTGATGTTTTTAATTAACAACTTTGTATTATAAGATACATACAGAGCAAGAAACTAAATCTCAGACACGGGGACCTGAATCCAAAATTATAGAGTCAGTCATCCATGCTGTAGCCTTCTGTTCTGGATCTGTGGATGCTGTGCATGATGTGTCCTCCTCAGTTTGAGCTAGATGAGAGGTAAAATCAATAAATATATTTCCAGAAGATCATATAGGTGATTTGTAAGCCAGGAAGTCTTGTTATGACCTTATGAAAGCTGTAATTCAGCAGGTAATTAGATTAGTTTAATCACACAAGTATTGTTATGCTGTTGTCGTCCATGAAAGAGTTCACTTGTTTAGAAGTAGGTACATAGTATTATTACTGAATGAAACCTTTATCTCACTCGTTCATTTCCATGCATTTTAATTATTTGGGTTCTCCTTTTCTGGCTTTTTTTTTTTTCAATAGATGACTTTACAAGATCTTCATTGCTTTCTAATTGCCAAAACTGATGTTGACTATTTTGTATCTTACTGACAAGTTGATATAAAGTAATTCAGCAATTTAAAACCTTCATTAATTTCATCCTTTTCTCATTTAGTAATTGGACTAATCTTTTTACTATGCTCTTATCTGTTGTAGCTTGTCTGATTTTCTCTACACCTCTGACTACATTAATTCCCTCCCCATTTTGGCTGCTTTTTGCTCTCTGAGGTATCAGATTCTGTACAGGTATTCTTGTCTTAGGGTATCACTTGTTTTTCACCCTTAAGTCCTCAAATAGTGGTTTTGAACTCCTGATGGGAGGTGAAAAAATCCCATTTTTAATATCTGTGTCTACATGAGGATTGGAAAGATGAGTTGGCTGGAGTCAGCTGAGGCTGGCTATATCACAAAGGTTATCCTAAAAAAGCCCACTGCCAACAAATGGGCACCTGCATGCAAAATTGCTTTACATTTTCCAACTTGTCCACTTCCTCAATTGTCTGTTTAGCTGCACAGTGGAAGATCTAAGACTAAGGTCAGCACTAAGGTCAGACTTCATTTGTGCTGATTTGTTTCAAATACTTACAAAAATAGCTAACAACACTGGGAATTAATGCTTAAAATTACTGTCTGGCTGTTAGTTTTGGATGAGTTAAATCTGTACTGTGAAACATAAGCAACTGAAATAATTAAGTACAGGAAGAGTAAAATGCTCTAGGGTAGATATTTAGAGATGAAAAAAAAACTTGACAGAAAAGCTCTGTTTTCCTCAGCTTTCAACCACATTTTTTTCTCTTCCTCTTTTTTTCTCTTTACTCAGTGTCAAAGACAACACTCCTGCCAAATCTAACTGCTGCCTCTTTGGATTGTAATTTCTGACAGCAGACAACCCATTTCAAAATCATCTACATATCTGATAATTGCTGCATCAAGGAAAGGTAGCACATGAAAATAGAACAGGACTTCAGGACTGGAGCTCTTTTGACGTTCTAAATCTCTGACTATATAAATAAAAATATTCATACAGCAAACCATATGAATCTTTATTCTCAATAGATTACCATTAAAAGCTTTAATGTGAATTGAATTTATATTGATGTCTTTTCAGACTTCCACAGAAATAAGGGACTTGACAGAAATACATAATGAAACACTATAAAGTTGCTTAGTGCTTTGTGTTTTACCAGAAACTACTCTGTGTTGCCAGTCTGGTTTTGTGCCACTGAAGCTGGAGGTTTAACCATTGCCTTCATTTAAGAGGAATGAAAGAGCCCCATGCTGCATGTGTGATATCACACTGCAGAATATCAAGGGGTTGCGACCCAAACATATAAATGAACTGCTATCGTGTGCTTAAGTGCGTGCATTAAAAATACAAGATGCACAGAGGAAAGAGACAAACAAAGCTGCTGGGCCACACATACAGGCTGCTAAAATGACCACTAGAAAAGTCTTTGCTGAAAGACTGTCTGGGTTAAGTGAAGAATGAGCATGGAGATCATCAGCTGATTTATTTCTTTTGGGTTCAGGGAAACAGTGTTTATTGTTCTTGCATTGTTAGTGAACAAGTACCTTCCTTATTTCTAATTTTACTGTGAGCTGCTGTCATTCTGAATTACTGAGGGCCACTCAGGTAAAAGAAAGAGGTGGGGAGGGGAGGGGGAGAGGAGTATGTAAATAAATCCTAAAGGAGAATGAAGTATTTAAGTATTTTGAATCCAGATTCTGTTTTATTGAAATACTTTATTTCCTAAGTTTTCTCTTGGATTTATATGGCTAACTCATAACTCAGTTGAAATGAATGTGATAAAATGAACTCATAGAAGTTTCTACAAAAACTTACAATATAAGAAAATCCTTCTGATTTTTCTTAGATTAAATTGGAATGTAATAACTTTTCTTCTTTGTTAAGCAGAAATTTGCTTCCTCATTTCCAGAAGGAACATTTTTGTAAATTTTGTGAATTACCATGAGTCTACTGGACTGCATCTGGACCATGAGAAGCCCATTAGCATGTTGCTAGGTGGTACAGCAATGAAAGAATAATGTCTAGGACAATACTCAAAGAGAGACAGTTTTCTGTCTCATGACTACTTCTGCACCTAATTAATTTCCTTTTTACTTTTTTATAGCAGAATGTTATATAAAAATCTTATCTTAAATGTGAATTAGGTTGGAAAGTAATATTGATAACTTACCAATGAATTTTTTGAAAGAGAGCAAAAGCATCTATTTCTCTCTGCCCTCTTTAATTATGATGTTCAAGTTCCAGTGAAAATGTTTGCCTTGTTGATATGTGGGGGTTTTTATTCCCAAAGGAAAAATCTCTTTCAGAAATTATTAAGAAACACTATTGTTTTCAGAAAACAACATTATGTCTGTTTTTGAGGCATATGTGTCACATTTTGATATATCTTGTCAGGTTTAATCAATCCTGTTGATGTATGTGAGACATGATCCAATTTCACATGATCAGAATTGCTTCATTTGACATACCACCATGTGACATTGAAGGTCAAATTGCAAACAACAACAAGGGAACACAAACTTTGTACTGTATTAAAATATTTAGAAAAACTGATGCAATTTTTAAAGACAAGTAATGTTCTTAGATTTGAAATACTTGCATTTTAACTACTTGTTGTATTTTGGTGGCCAAATCAGCATTTCTGGTATTATGAATTTGACCAGTAGTGTGACTCAGCACAGAGATGGAACCTTAAGACTCTTTGGGTTGATAATTCGTTTGTAAAGTCTGATAGAACAATCTGAAATGGAGAATGAGGAGGTGTTTGTCCTTTTTTTTTGTGAAGGCTAGGTAATTAGAGTACTGAAGTGTGCAGCACAAGACCTTATGAATTCAAAGGTATTCTCTGCCATTACATATATGGGTTTTTTTGAAAAAGGTGGACTAAAAGACAAAAATTTTTTTTTCTACAAATAAACCCTAGCCAAACAAAAAAGCTCCTGCTTCTTGTGGAGCACTGATAAGGGTGGGAATTTATTTATTTATAAAGTTGATATCTGTTTTCTGGAAAAAACTAGCAAGCAAACAAGCAAACTGTGTTATAGCAGATTTTGCTTCATGTGTATGTGAATTCACTTGAATTGTGTGAATGATTTCCTGTGAATGAATTTACATTCACTATCCTCCATCTGTAGCAATATCTACAACTTCGCTTCCAAGGGTGACATGTGCTGAGCTAAAATTTTTATCATAAAAAGTTTCTGGAATACTCAGTGTTTCAAATTCATGCTGAATAAAATTACTGATATGGTTTCAAAAAGTTCTTTATCAGAGGATTCCATATTTGCTGTTGAAACTTAACAATGTACTTCTAAGAAGCTTGGACACTTTCATTTCCTTGAATTTTACCTCATTGAGCTACCTTTTCTATGTTTATTTGCAATAGAGGTATAGAAATTTAGAAGTCAGAAATTAGTCCAGGCCTAAAATAATTGTCTGGTGCTCTATGATGGAGCAGGGAATAACTGCAACCTGTGAAGGATCCTTATCCTAAAGCAGATGGATATTCCTGAGAGAACTGCACCCTTTGGGAACCCCACACCAGAGCACAGGGGAAGTGTGAGAAGGAAGGATCAGCAAAGAATCCCCCATAATTACTGACCATAACCCTGCATCCTCAACCTCTGCTGCTTACAGGGAGTGAATCTGATCAAGGAAAGTGAGGGAAGGAAAGCTGTTGCAGTTTGCCTGTGTTTTTTCACTACTCAAGTAATTAAATTTTATTCTTAGTGAAAAAAAATAAAGTTTTGTTTTTTTTTTACAAGTTCAGTCTCTGTTGCTTGCGGTTGTAACTGGTAAGCCATCTCCCCATTTTTATCTTGAACCATGAGCTTTTTCATCCCATTTTCTCCCCCATCCCACTAGGGAGGGAAGGTGAGTGAGCAGCTAGGTGTGGGTTTGGCTGTTTGCTAAGGCTAACTCAACACAGACTGCGTCAGCAAACAAATCAAACATATTTTTGTTTACATTAGATGTATGAAGAAGTAGAGGTAAATGGTAAGTCCTTTTCAGTGGCAGAGGTTTTCTGCATGAGAAATTGAGAAGAAAGGGGGCAAGAGGATCATATTGTGGCAGTTTTGCACTTGCAAGGATAAGCATTAATTGAAGGGAAAAAGTGATTAAATTTAGACACTTGTATAAAACCATATTAAGTGTAATGGGGATTTACATCTGGAAAAAGTAAAAAAATATCACTGAAGGAAGACAGCCTCTAACTTTTGAATTGAGAAGATTAGTTTCTCTTTCTCTTTGTTCATATTCTATTCATAGATTTATTGCAAGAGGATTTGTCTCTTATAAATATTATATTACACTATATATTATTAATATAATATAATATATTATAATATAATATAATATAAATCATATCATATCTATGTAATACTTAAGTACATATAAACAGTAAAATATATAATGTGGATGATAACAGTGTAGATATGAAACAAATCTTACACCATATAAGGCTGATTTATTCAGCAGGGAATGCATTTGGATGCTGACCTTTAAAATCATTAGGATAATAGAGATTCTCATATTTACAGAAAATAGAAAAATAGTGCTGTGATTTTTACTTTGGAATAACTAAATCTCCTTCCGTTAAAGGCTGTTGCGAATATGAGGTTTTATTTTTATCTCTTGCTAGCTGAGGTCATTTCTGCAACCTGATGACAATGTTTTTACCAATACCATCTGAAACAAATTGAGGTCAGTGTACATTTTCTCACTGCCCTGCTCTCAGATTTCTTCCATGAACTGGAGAAGGTTTCAATTTACTGAAGCACTGAAGTAGGTAAGATCCAATCAAAGTAAAAGCAGAATCAATAAATGCTAACCTTAGATGGCTAAATAGTAGCGACATCAGACAGGGGAAAAAGTTGCTTGCAGGTCCAAAACACTATTGTTCTCTATGAAGCTATATGTTTTTTATATTGCTTGTTTACTGAGATGTATTTAACATGCTTGAAAAACAAGATGGATTTTTCTATCTAGGCTAGGAATGCACCTATAAGTTCTTACAAATGTTCAGAATATATAGACAGTCCATGGATATCCCATATATCTATCCAACATAGATGCCAATCCAAATTCAGCTCATTTCTAAAGTGTATTTCCCACTTCTTTATCTCCTAGCATTTAGAGGTTGTTTTAAATAAATTATACCTTTTTAAACACTGTGATCAATAAAATATACATAAAATCTTCACAAAACAAGTTATGGATTAAACTGGCTACACAAATTTGGTAAAAAATTAGTTTTAACTTTAAAGGATTCAGTTATGTCTGTTATTGTTTTTTTTGGTATTTAAACATTCAGAAAAATTAAATATTTTCATGTCAGCAGTATCACAAAGGAAATATATTTTAAGAAGAAAAGTTGTCCTCTGTAGTTATAAAATAGTTATGAATTTATGTATAATTTTAAGTTTGCTTTTAAAACAAACACAATTACATTTTTTGCTGAATATCAATTAAACTGTATCATGCTCAGTGTAGCTCTGTTGTGTCAGCACTCAAACTCTTTTCTCACTCATCAGAAATTTCTATAAATCAGCATTAGCTATGATTTCCCTGCTCTATCTTCATGAATTTAATCTTTTTTTTCCAAAAGTTGTACTGGGTTTTATGGCCAGGTTTTGGTAGCAGAGGGCTACAGGGGAGGTTTCTGTGAGAGGCTAGTAGAACTTCAACCATGTCCAGCAGAGACAGTGCCAGCCAGCTCCAAAATGGACATGCTGCTGACCTATCAGGAATGATGGCAATGCCTCTGTGATAATATATTTAATAATAAGAAAAAAAGGTTATTGTGTAGTCATGATTACAGTCAGAGAAAAGCAGGGGAAGAACATGAGAAGAGCAATTCTGCAGACACCAAGGTCAGTGAAGAAGGAGAGGGAGGAGACACTCCAGGCACTGGAGCTGAGATTCCCCAGTGTCTCGTGGTAAAGACCATGATGAGGCAGCTGTGCCCCTGCAGCCCATGGAGGGATGGAGAGAGCCACCCACAGCCCATGGAGGTGACCCATGCTGGATCAGGTGGATGCCTGAGAGGAGGTTGTGAACCCATGGGAACTGCCTGTGCTGGAGCAAACTGCTAGCAGGGACCTGCAAACCTGTGGAGAGAAGAGCCCATGCTGGAAGAGGTTTCCTGCTAGGACCTGTGACCCTGTGGGGCACCCACACTGGAGCAGTCTGTCCTTGAGGGACTGCACCCTGTGGAAGAGTGACCCACATTGTGCAGCATTTTGGGAAGGACTGTTTCTTGTGGGAAGCACTCAGATTGGAGAAGTTAATGGAAAACTGTCTTGCATGGCAGGGACCCCACACTGGTGTGGGGGAAGGATTTTTCTCCCCAAGAAGCAGCAGAAACAAATTGTAATGAATTGACAATAATGCCCACTCCCTGTTTCCCTGTACCACTGCAGGGAGGAGGCAGAACTGGGAAGGAAGGAGGGATAGGGACAGGTTTTTTTAAGGTCTTATTTTATTTCTCATTATCCTGCTCTGGTTTTTTTAGCAATATATTTAATTAATAGCTGTAATAGCTCTGTATTGCCCATGACAGTATTTGGTGAGTGAAATACATTAGATGTCCATATCTCATCATTGTTATTGAAATATTGATCTGTGAAGATTTGCAACAGAAGTAAAGGAGTGAAAATTTGCCTTCCTTTTCTTCTTGATATCTAGGTAAATTATGAAAGTGTGCACTATTTATATATTTATATCTTATAATGTTATTAAGGTGTATACCAATAAAATTGGCATATTTCATAGCTCAATACATTTGATTATTTTTCCAATTCTTTATTAATGTACAATAAAAAATAATGTAATTAGTAGGCTGCATGTTAATGTAAAAGGTCACTCAGTTCTCCTTTACTGAAGAAGGATGAAATACTACTTGACTTTCAATATAGTCACAGATAAATATCTATTCAGTTCTTCAATATGCAGTCTATAATCACAGTTCACTACTTTTATTATAAGGAAAAATTCTCTATTCAACAAAAAACTCTTCTTTTGCAAACAGAATGAGGACATCTGGTTTTTATTCTTTTCATGCCAGTCTTTTTTGTCTGTTAAATAAAACAAAACCATTGTCTCTGACCTTTCCTCCTTCGCTGTGTTTTCAACTTTTCATGCTATTTTTGCTTGCTATCTTCTACTTTGACTATACTTTTCTTTCTGAGTGGGTCAAGATAAAACTGAATCTTAAGACAGAAAAATCATATTGCTTTCTAGATGACATTTTCCTTTTTCATACAGAGAATAACTTTTTGTTCATCACCAATGGTTAACTTATGGACTTCTGTGAACCTCCATCTTTTAAGCAGTAATGTCATTTAACCATAGTCTGTATTTTTTAGTGAATTTTACAGAACTGAACTGTAACACTGTACAACTGCTATGCACTGTTATTCATGCTGATTTCAAAGCATCTTTACTTTGCAGACTTTACAATCCAATCATCTAATCTGTTTGAAACCAACCTAATTTGATTTAGTCAGATTTGTTGATGTCGTCAGCACAATTTAGAATATGCTTTGTATTCTACTGGTTAACTCAATAAAAGTATTGAACAAAACTGTGACCAGACCAGACACCTCACATACTAACCAATCAAAGAGTTGGCATCTATTCATTCAGTGGCATTTTCAATATCAGTTTTAGCTATCCCTGAAAATTTAATCTCGTTATAATTCTCTGCTTTAATTTTAAGAATGTCCTCTTAGACACTTCTAAAACTTTTAAAAATAAATGCATAATTATTTCACTGCTACAATGTTACCTGCTAGGCTAGTTATTATCAAAGAATATTTGATAATTATGTCCCAATTTGTTAATGAGATCCAAACTCTGTATCATTGCATACTGAAAATCAATTATTGATATAAAACCACTTCAAGTAAAGATTTATGCATTCACAGTAATAATTCTTCGTTCATACTATCTGCCTTTGTCTTGTCAGGGGCAGTTAAATATTGATAACTTCCAGCAGCAGAATGAAGGCTTAATTTTGCAAGCAAAGACTAGGCAGCTAACTTAGTGATCCACTTTCATATGCTAAATTTCTCCTTTTTTTTTTTTTTTTTTCCGCAAGACATAATTTTTTTTCTTTCTTTAAGCTATTAACAGTTAGTGGTTTAAGGCTGTTTTTTTTCCAAAGCAATTTCAGCTGCTAACATATTCAGGGGTGTGCAATAAGCACTGAACGCATTTCTGTCTTGATTTGAGCTGCATGGTTTCAGTCGTCAAGGTTAAAAGGGACAGTCACATTATCTGCTTATATAATGTGACATTAAACATACAATAGAAGTACTACATCCTATTCCACAAGCATAAAGATTTATGTAAACTCAGGATTCCATTATTTATATATGTCATATTTGGTACAAAAGACCATTTTAAAGAGTTGTTAAAATCAAAATTATAGAACCCCATTCACAACTACATTTATAAATATAAAATATGTGATGTAGTCCCAAATCACAAATGGTATTTTCTGTTTGTTGTTGACAAACATTATTTCCTCTTTAAAGAGATTAAAACTATGGTGCCCCCAGTGTTCAAAAAGTCTAGATAAAATTTTAGCCCAAAAGAGAAAATGAACTTTTCTCAGGTATAAAAACTCTATAGACTATCAGGGGTTTTGTTCTGTTTTGTGAGGTTTTTTAAATAGATTTCCTTGACAGCAGTTATTTTGTTTAAATATAAATCTTCTAAGGCAAAAATATTTTCAGATATTGAAGTATCATGTGGAAGTAAAGCAGACAATATTCAGGCAAGCTGAGCTCTGTTTCAAGCAGGGATGGGCAGGGAGGGAAGATTTTGCAAGCATATGTATATTTCTGTGCTGATAAAGCCATTAGTGTCCCATTCTCTTTGCTGCAATTGTACTATAGAATGTGCAGCAAGCGTGGAATGACAAGAATGCCTGAGGGAATAATCACTGTTATAGCCAGGGTTTCTGTTCAGTGAGAAGGACTGCATCTGAGCTGCAAAATTGGTAAGTGAGAGGAGGCTTTGTGGAATGTAAACAATCAAACATAAAGCTGGTCAAAGGGCATTATTGGGAAGATGGGTAGGCTTGAACAAGACTTAGTGCAACTTACTTTTTGTCACTGAGCAATTCGTCAAGCATGAGCAATTTTTTTCTTTACAATAGAACCATAAATGAACAGCCATAAAAAGAAGGAGATGATGCACTGTAGTTGAGATATCAGCTAAGGCTTTTTGCTGTTCCATTAATTTCTTTTACAGAATTTTGTAATAAAAATTCACCCCTGTATTAAACCCTTGAAGCAGTGGCATCTTATTACAGTATAATTAAAAGCAATCAGTTAATTTCTGTGTGATTGATGTCATATATTTGCTCTGCCATATCTCAGTGGCAAATGTAATGTCTATATAAATGTCTAATCTGAAAAAAGCAAATTCTAAAGCATAAAAACAAAACTTGCAAGGATTCCAGATGTATAGTACTTACAGCATCCTTGCTACATTTCTACATTTGTGAATTTATTCTTCTAAATTTTGGCCAAAACTGCATTTACTATATCTATCTATAGGTGAAAAAAGACTGAAAAAACCTCCAAGTGTAATTATAATGACAATAGTATTGCACTTCCTTGTGTTGCTGGCTTCGCATTCTGCTGTGTGCTGACCTTGACAATCCAGGGATTGCCTCCTGAATTCCTTCTGCTCCAAGACACGGACTTCTTTTTAAATGGTAAATCCAAGGAGCACTGAAATTCCCATGTGCTAATGTGGCTCTTTTTCCAAGTAGTTCTCTTAGTAATTTAACCTTACTCCTATCTGAAAAACAAGTTACTTTAGTTTATCTACCAAAAGCCACTTCTGCCCAATGAAATGAGTAGCTCTCTCCTCCCTAAGAGGAAAACAACTTCGACATTTATTCTTTATGATTAGAGGTCTGGACAATCACTAACCATGTAAAGTTTAGCAAGGGGAAGTACTGAATTCTGAATCTGGGATGGGTATATCCAGTCCTGGATATAAGTACAGACTGGGGAATGAGAGACTGAAGAGCAGTACCGCAGAGAGTGACCTGGGGGTCACGGTCAATGGCAAGTTCAATATGAGTCAGCAGTGCCCTGGAAGGCAAAAGGGCCAACTGTGTCCTGGGGGACATCAGACACAGCGTTTACAGCCATAGATGGAGGTGACTGTCCTGCTCTACTCTGCACTGGTGCAGCCTCACTTTGAATCTTGTGCCGAGTTTTGGGCATCAAATTATAAGGAAAATATAAAGCTATTAGAGTGTGTCCAAAGGAGATGAAGATGGTGAAGGTTCTGGAGGGGAAGCCTTACAAGGAGTAGCTTAAGTCACTTGGTTTGTACAGCCTAGACAAAATGAGAGATCAAGGGGAGACCTCATCTACAGCTTCTTCACAAGGTGAAGCAGAAGGGCAGACACCGATCTCTTCTCTGTGCTGACCAGAGACAGGGCCTGAGGGAATGGCCTGAAGTTGTGTCACGGGAGGAGATTTAGGCTGGATATAGGAAAAGGTTCTTCAACCAGAGGGTGGTTGGCCACTGGAACAGGGCTCCCAGGGAAGTGGTTACAGAACCAAGCCTGGCAGAGTTCAAGAATATGTTAGAGAATGTGCTCAGACAGATTTTTGGGGTGGTCCTGTACAGCGCCAGGAGTCAGCCTCAATGATCCTTGTGGGTCCCTTCCACCTCAGGAAATTCTATGATTCTTCCTCTTAATATTAGATACATTCAAACACTGTCCCAACCATTCATTACACTGCATTCCTTCAAGTTAGCTGCTGAAAAACTATTCTACAGGTAACTGTATTTTCTCTAACTTATATAGGGAATTTACCCATTCATCATTTTTAGAACATGAGGGTGACCATGGCCCTAAACAGATACCTAAAGAATGCTCAAAACAGAGCAAGCATATGATATTTCTTCCTAACACCTTCCCAGGGTCTTCTTAATACAGCCCAGCAGGCACTTAGCTTTCATTGTTGCAGAAGCACACTGCTGACTTCTGTTTAACTTGTTGTCTCAAAAAAATTATTTGTCTCTTTTCTGTCTTGGCAGTCAGCTTACAGCCTGTACTGCTGAATGATGTTATTTTGTCCAATGTATAGGGCTATTGAAGTCGAAGTTATTTTTGTCCACCCATTTCTCCAGTCATTTGAAAACCTTTTCAGTGGCAGACAGTCCTTCAATGTGAAAGCTGTCCTCCATCCAGGGACATGCTGAAAGTGTATTTTCCCTCATTGTGCAGACCACTAATGAGGATGTTGAACAATATTGACCTTAGTATCAACTCTGAGGAGTAACTTAGGCTGACGTATAATATCTGGCTAAAGCTGGGTTTTGAAGTGCTGACAATTGTTCTTTCAGCACAGCAATTTAGTCAATTTTTCACCCAGCTTGTCATTCTATGCATCCAGACCATTTTTTTCCAACACAGCTTCAAGAAGTTTTGCTATGAGACGCCATGTAAAAGATCTTGGTAACATTAGGGCAGTCACTTCTCTTCTGTAGCCCACCAAGCTGATCTTCCTATTAGAGAAGGAAATAATTTTGGTGAAGCATCATTCCACCCTCAGTAAATGGCTGTTCTCAGTTGTCTTTTTGTCCTAGGTGTGCCTGGATGTGGTTTCCAATCTTCAGCTGAGTATGGTCTGCCTACCTGAATCTCTCTTTCTTGCCCATCTTGAAGGTGAGTGTGACCTTTGTTGTTTTTTTGAGTCACTAGAAACCTTGCCTGACTGTCTCAGTCTTTCAAAGATGATGAAAGATGGATGGCTTTGATGGGTTTGCATCATTATTAGTCACTTCTCCAATTGTCTTTGAATGCTCTCATTCTTTTGTTAGTAATATAAGCACAAATTTTAAGGAACTAATCCAATGTTCTAATTTATTAAGGAAATTCTCAAAGAGAGAACATATCTAGATTTTGACAAAGAATTATTCCCTTGTTTGTTTTTCTCCTAGAATCTGGTTTCATAAAAGCATACCAATGTTATGATCCACATTTGATATCACTTTCTTAAACAAGTATTTCAGAAGAAATAAAAACAGAAGGAAAGGAAAATGGTTCTTTTTTATCTTTCTGACTTCAAAGATGAAGTCAACTTTCTTATAAGTCAAAGCAAATCTTAAACAGTAATGTTGATAAATAATACTCCATTTATGCTGTCTTTGTATTTGTACAAAGAAAAAAAGGTAAGCAAAGGATTTTTTTTTGTGTTTTGCTTTTTGCACGTTGTAGCTTCTTAGAAGAAATCAAATATTCTTTAAACAAATATGTTCAAAAGACAAATTGCATACAAAAAAAATCTAAACCATTTAGTTGTACTTCTGGTTTTACAATACAGAAGAGAATAAGACAAGCTCTTGGGAATTCTTGAAAGAAATAATTTAATTCCTACATGGAAAAGAAGACAGTAAAATATTTAAGGAATTGAATAGTGCAAGAGTCAATATTGTACCAACTTTTAATAAGAAATTGGTTACTTTCAGCACTTATATAACAGTATTGTTGTACATAACTTATATATATATATATAGGTAAATCCCCTCTATATGCTCTATTCACACTTTTCCTATGTTTGATATATCCTGTTATCAGATAATTCTGAAAATTAAAAAACCTGTGAACTAATGAATTCCGCTGTCTGATGTGTAGATGTACCCAAGTGAACATATCTTCAAAAATAAAAAAGTAATTAAATTGGCAATATATGAAAATATAAAAATATTATCTTTGTATACATAGGTACATTGAGGGAACAAAAAAGTATGATTTCACAGCTGTCTTAAACTAATCTGTGCACTTCTGTTGAAAGGGAAGGTCCCAACACCCTCTTTATACCTCTTCCTTTTGCCCATGCATCAACTTTGCCATAGCTTCTGTAATCCTGGCTGTACCAGAGTTTCAGACAAACCTACTGGTCTGCTGATATTTATCAGTTAGAGAGTTAAAAATTGTTGTGGTGGGAGTATTTGGAAAAGTGACAATTTAAAGCAGTTTTAAACTAAAATCTAAATAAACACCTTATTAAATTCAGCTATTAACAAAAGTTTTGGTTTTAATTGTTCATTTTTGCACATTGTTACTCATTATCACTACATATTTTAAAGCTGCTCACGCTTATTACCTAAGGCTTACAGTAGCTGTGAATTACAATGCTAAGGAGCTCAAATCATGCAGTTATCACTGATGGCTGCAGTCCTTGGTGGCTCCATGTAACCAGTATCAGAGTGGTCGGATGTAAGAACTCTTGGCAAAATAAAAAGGCTTCATTGAAGAGAGTTTGACTTCCTTCTTTGATGATTTACTTCACTTTGCCTAACAGGTTATTCATGTCCCCCTCTAATAAGTGAGGTGTCTCATCTGCTACTGATCCAGCTTAATTTTATTTGCAGTTTTATCTCGTGCCCATGCAGGAGGATGCACTGCCTGCTTGATGTTCTACTTCCCTTTTCATTTTTCTTCTATCACTTGGATGCCCCATGGTGCAACAAACCCAGTCTTTCTTTACCCCTCGAACTGTCACACAGCTCAAACATTTATTAAAAGTAATTTCTGTCTGGTTATGCCATCACAGTGTTACAAAGTATTTATATGCTATGGCAAGTATATAAATAAGTATATAACTAAGCTATTTCAGCATTTGGTTTCAATTTGCAATATTGTATGATGATTATTGCATTCTCCGTTTATAATTGTCACAGGATTCTCTCTAGCGAAAGAAAAAAAAAAAAAAGAGAAATTGTCAGTACATAAAAATTTTACTCAATTTTCTTTCCCACCTTGTTTCTAAGTGAAAAATCTGTGCAACAATTGATTTTTTTTTATTTTGCCAATGATTTTATCTATTTGTTTGATGGTCACTTTACAACTCAATAAAGTAAATGTAATAAAATAAAATTTTGGAACTTCTTTAGTTGGATTTGTTTTTTAATGAGTAGAAAATGTTTAAGCTTATGACGTATGCTCTTTGTTGTGCCAGTAAAAAATTTAAAAACCAAGGAATTTAAAAAATCAGACTTATGTCACTCAGTAGCTTGACTGAAAATTTAGTTGGGAATAGGGTCTTAACTTGCAGTGTTCAGCTGTTGTGACATTATTATAACCACCGTCCCAAAGATCCCAGTTCTACCACAATGTAATCATTTTCAAGTCTTCCATGTCCTTATTCTAACAAATTTGCAATCTATTTCTGCTTAAATAATATTTTCCTGTTCTATCGTTTTTATTTTGATTATTTCCAAGGTATTTCAGAATTCTATTCACATTAACTTAATATACACCAAAAGAGTAATTAATGGTTTTCTGCTCAAATATTTTTACAATGTATGCAGAGAACATTAACATGATTAATCTACAGTGTGCACATGTACTAAAACAGGCTTTCTTCCACGACAGCATTTTCCCTTATTTTCATATATTAAAATTTACTGGGTAATATCTGGTCTTAGCAAGGCAACATTCTACAGTTCTTAGTAACTGTATACTCAGAAAAAAATTACTACTCAAAATATTTGTCATTTATCCTCTTTCTTTAGGTTAATTTCCTGATATCTTAACTTTCAGTTGCATAAGCTTAAGGCATTATCTTACATATCATATTTACATCCAGCTATGAGATGAAATCCCAGAAAGTAAGTCCACAGGTTTGTTTTTGTTTTTTTTTTTTAATATAGCCAATATAGCCACGACAGAATATTTTTGGTTTGCATTTTGAAGTGCAGTCGCATCACAGACGTAGTGCTGTTTGGTCATCTGGGCATAGTTGAAATCTGCTGATTTCAGTTACCTGCCCTGAATGATACTGTGAATCTCTAGAGAATGTGCTATTGTTTGCTTGCAAAAACCAAACAAAACAACAATTTTTTCATCCAGTTTTTCTGAACTGGTTGCACGCAACGGGTTTTTATTATATATTTATTAAAAGACATTACTTTGAATTTATTTGCTAATAATTTTGACTGTTCACACTCATCTTTGGCACTATTGGCATTCAAATGTATTGGCAATCATTTTTTGCTGTCCCTAGAATAATTGTGTGCATTTAGACTGGAATGATATTTTAAAAGAAATTTTTTATGAATAAACATGATGGAAGTTTAGAGCAATAAATAATTATTTCTAGGCTGATCCTGATGTTATAGATGATTATGAGCTTATTCAGTTTTTTTTTTTAAATTTTGCCATGACACAGATAATAAAACAATAAATCGTCTACTATGTCATCCACAAGTTTTGTCCATAAACAGAAAAAAACATTAAAAACCGCTACAAAAACAAAAAAGCAGTAAATAGTGCTTTCTGCTCCTCCATGGAAGCATCATTTTCTGTGGTCGGGTACCTGAATACATTAATATTCTGCCACTGGTTTTTCTCTCTGAGTGAAATGCCTGTCAAATGAGCAGAGGGACAGTTAGTTATGGGCTCTTAACCAGCTGGAAGTTGATTTCATTTGAATGTCTGCAGAGAATGATAAAAACAGTCCTTGCTCTTCTCTATTATGTCTATTCAGTTTAGATTGATTTTTATTTTCTCAGGATTTCCACAATTTTGTTTTTTCTAAGATACAAAATTCATCTTTTTGTAACAAGGTTGTGTTATTTCAGTAATAGATACAGTTGCCCCAAAGTCACCTGCATATGCAAGTATAAAACATAATTAGACATAAAACAGAAAGAAGAAAAGTATTTAATTGGATGACTCCATTAACACTTTACTTCCTGAGACTCTCACAGAAAACATTCCATGAATATGTGTAAACCATGGCTGATGCAAAGAAATAATATAGATAGTAAGAGAAGCTGGACCACTTTGTTTAAATTTCCAGGAAAGGAGATTGAATTATATTTAATGTCCTCAGAAAGGACATGTAATATTTCTACATATAATACAGAAATGAGATGAAAGCATATGTTAAGACACGCAGGATATGTCAATTAAAATAAAACCACTTTTATACATTGCTAATTTTGAAAGGATTCTGGGTGAATGAAACTATAATGCTGAGAAAAAAAATTTCCTAGACAAAAAGATAGAGGAAAAGCAAAATTTGCTGTTGGTTATATACCAGCAGACTTATTTAGGAATTTTTTGCAACATGGACAAAATCGTCAAGTGTCAATATCTGAGGTATCAGGTAAATACTGACATAGATTCATAATTTTGAGAGTTATATATAAGAGTGAGTATTAAAATTTGTTGAGCATAGTGTTCATATCTTTGTGCTTTGATTGTCATTGAAAAATATTTCTTTGTCTTTTTAAACTGACTGATTTTCTTTCACAAAAGAACATATCTTATGTTTTTGACATCAATAATATTTTTTAAAATATCCAACTACTTTTTTTTTATATTGGTTCTATTCCCTGGAAAATATTCAGTATCTCATGTTGCTTTATCAATCATGCATATAATGACAATAAATTCTCTATCCCAATAGAACTTTAATTGTGTTTTCATTAAATCAGCTGGATCAGTAAGAAAAGATGCATTCTTACAGCATTTCTCTTTTTATAACCAATGTGTCTGGAAAACAAGACACAAGTTAAAAGTATATTTTCTATCACTTTACTGCATTTTTGTAAAACAGATGTGTCAAGATAAATTTACTCTTCAATCTGGTATTAAGAAGCATTCAAACACAAGGCATAGAATTAGTTGCTGAGCTAAAGATGTTTATGTCAGATAAGAAGTAGATAAAAACCGTGTCAATGTTTAAGGTATCCAGCACAGCTGAAAAAGTAATCTACCTGTAAGCAGATGTAAATTTAAATTTATGTTTGTTATGTAGGAATGTTCATAGGCAGATTGAAATTTTGGTGCTTGGTAGAAAATATTTTGGAATAGAAAAAGAAAATATGACAATACCAGATGCCAATTTCACCTGCAATACATGGATTGAGAAGGAAAACAGAAGTGTATATTGACATAAAAAAAAAAACCAACACAAACCCCACAAATAAACAAGTTGTTTTTTAAGCTGCTAAGTACAATTGCCTTTTGAATAAACTATCTGACAATCTTTTATAAGTTGCTAACATGCTGGGTAGTAGATACATTGTCAACAGTATGAGCTGTTTCTTGAAGTCCTCCTTTGTAATTTCTTGGATTCATGAAAGGATGGTGAATATGATAAATAATACCCGATTAAGAGCTGACTTATCAAAGAAGAAGGTTGTTTGAATTTTGGAGGATAAAGATTTTTCACTCCCTAGTCTATCTTATGTATCAGCCTCTGTGGAGTAAGGGATGTCCTGTAGCTCTTTGGGATTGTTACTTGTGATTTAGGCTTTAACTTAAATCCTCTTGTTTCTCCAGTCTAACGACCTCACTAAAAGAGTCATACTACTTCACAGAATATAGGAGTATTGCCACTGAGATTATGGAAGAATTTTCTTTGGTAAGTTTCTCAGTTATTCAACTGGACTACCATTTATTTTTGAAGCCTCCCACAGGGACAACATACTAGTCATAATGGACCATCATTCAGGTCTGCTACACTGCACTATAAAGCTCCTGAAACCTGGGACACAGCCATAGTGCCTCTGGTGGGCAAGAATTAAAGGATGAGCCCCTTCAGAGCCTACTAAAGCTACTCTTTGATCAGCATGAGGAACTGCTGCTTGAATAACATAAATTTGTTTTGCTCTGCTGCTCAGATCCTAAGCAGGTTACCTCTGCAATACTCACCACCTCTGTAAACCATGTCTACAAATGCAAATAAACCATGCAGAGCACAGCGGAGGTCAGGAAACAGCTAGTTTCCACCTTGTATTTATCATGCTGGAACATGTGGAATGTAGAGAAGCAATCGCTAGAATTTAATAATAGAACTTTGATTAGGCATTGCTTCAGCATTTAGGAGATAGTGCACAGAGAGAACAGGTCAGAAATACATTTTCCTTTGCCATCTCACGTAGTCAGGGTGCTTAGTTAAGGCCCTATATGAAGATGAAAAACTGTCAGTACATATACACTAGCTATATATGCATAACGAGATTAAAAAATAGTCAGCCTATAGGAAAGAGCAGAAGGTTAAACTGCCATGGACAGAGTTATAGCAAAAAACTCCTCTCTCCCATTATCCCAAGGTTCCCTCTAGTGAAGCAGTGGGAGGTGCTGTCATGAAATCAGTTGTGGGGCCCTGATTTCTTAGGGCAATGATCCCCAGTGCAGGTTAAAAATTGGAAAATCTCTTATCTCACATGAACTCCTATAATTCCTAATAGGGCAGACACCAAACAGGATTTCATAAGGTATAGTACTCTTCATCTATGTTTTTTTTCTACCCATTTTTGCACACTATGTAACTACAGGCATGACTGCAGCCAACTCTCCTAACTTGAAGGCATGGTAATTTTTTTTATAAAAACTTTAGCCCACAGGAGTACACAAATGTATCTCTGATATACTAAGTACCTGCGCTGAATAAATCCAAAATCTAAACACCAGCTATCTAGAAGACAGCTGTATTCAAAACTGGCTGCAAAACTTCTCAAACTTTTAAAGTTCTGAACTTCAATGTGTAACATGGGACTTCATCAGCATTTCTAAAATACTGAAATATTCTAAAATACCTTTATAACATTCAACAGCTAGGTCAACAAAGGTGAAATATGATAAGTAGAGTATTACCAGTACCTACTTTTATATATACAACTGTCAAATTAATGCAGGGAAACATGACAATACATGCATGCCTGCGGTATGATGAGAAGAAAGCAAGATTTTAAATGAAACTGCACTCAATTATTTGAGATTAATAATCATACCTGATAAGAGTTACTAATAAGGTGGGAAAAAGGGGCACTTGGAAATGGTCTTATGAATTGTGCTCTTAGCCTTGCTCTCCAGTATTTCTCTTTCAAATCTACGTAGGTCACAGATAAAACAGTGTTTCCCAGTAAATATTTACAGCAATCCTCAAAGTAAAACCATTAAGGTTTGCTCGGCTTGGGATGTACCATGATTCTGACTGCCAGGTTTTCAAGGGAAGGAATGCAATACTCCAACCCATCCAATAGCAGGGCTAGTAACTCCCCTTTTCAATTATTGTACACTAATTTTATTTTTTTTTTAACTTAAAGAGATAAACAGGAAAGGTGATGCAGCTAATTTTCTCATGAATTCTGTGAGACATCTTTAGGAGGTTTTATTACTCTTTCATTGATAACTTTTTTGTCTTAGTAGCATTTTTGGAACAAGACAGAGTTTTTATTGCATGAAACTGTAGGTCTGAATTGAATATCCTGGGGCATAGTATGAGAAAATGTAGTTTTTTGAAGGTTAGGAGTCCTCAGGGATAGTTCTAGAAGACAGTATAAAATGGAGGAAACTGAATCCGGTGCAGTTTCATCCATAAAACTTTCTTTTTGGAAGTAGCTTCAGGAGTAAATACCAGAAAAATACCCTGAAACGGTCCTAGCAAGAGCTAAATTGAATTGTTCAAAAGAGAATGGGGGGTTAAGCCAATGAAATGATAGGAAACTACTCTGTTTTTGAAGTACACTCTCTTCCTGACAACCCCTAATTTCCAAATAAACTGAGATTGAACACAAAAGGTAAAATAAAAAACATTGTCTGAAGTACACACTTAGAGAAGAAAGGGAACTAAATCAGTCTGGATGGGCACCAAATATTCATCAGCATGAGAAAACCAGACTGTATGGGTATGGAAAAAGAGGGGAGCAAAGTGAAACTAGACTAGACTTGAAAGACATAATTGTAGCTAAAACCACAACAGTGAAAAAGAATATCAGGTTTGATTTAAATGGGAAAACAAGTTCACATGAAAGAATTAGTTGAAACAGCAGAAAGGATGATGGAAGTTTCAGTAGTTTATGGAGTAAGGGGTCTGATATTTGTTGCTCTCTGAAGCAGGACTGATGAATCTACCTAAGGCAAGAGACACTGATGTTGGCTGAAGAAACACTTCTTGAAAACAAATTACCATTGAAATCAGAATATCCATTTAGTGGCATAAGAGGTACATCTCCTGTGCTCAAGCCTTTAAACTGCTACTTTCAGTCAAACCTGAGGTGACAGCCTTATCTCCTGGTCTCTGAATGACTAAATACTGCTTTTGTTTCTGTCCCTCTGCCTCCATTTTCCTTTCTTTCCCTGTTTCAGATCATCCCTCAGAAAAGTAATATCTAGTGTAAAATATTGACAATCACTTGGCTGCAATTTAAATCAAGCAGCAAGTTACACTTGTGTTATAATAGTTTTTTAAGTAAAGTTTTAAATTGTGAAGATTCCATTGTCCTTTATTGTCATTAAAAACATGATAATGAACAGAGTCTTCAGAATTAGTAAATTAAGGGGATTTAACTTTTAAAGTAATAAATATATTAATGCTTGAGATTCTGATCCTACATAAAAAGGCAGAAGTAATCTGTATATAAATTCCTTGACCCAGTGCATAGGCATATACACCTGAGTATATCATAAATCCTATATTTTAGAAAATGAGCTGTACTTAATTTTAAAATACTTTTGCAAGAAGGAGGTTTTTTTTTATCTGGTTGGTACACGAGCATAAAATCAAAACAGATATAAGGAAGTCACTCTATATTTCTGAGTGGTAGCCTGATCTTTTTCAGAGAAAAAGATAATCTTTAAAATAACAGAGGCACAATGCCTTTATACTTTGCAAAAACTCAAAAAAAGGGAGCATTTTGATTGTCTGCTTAAAAAAGTGAAATATATTATAAAATAGAGACAAGATGAAATATTCATGCTTTCTTGCCTTTTTGTCAAAACATCCAATTATTAATGTCTTGCTTTTGAATTCTGCAAAGAAAATGTGATGTATTCTTGCTCTTTTCCCTCAAGTGTAAGCTTAAAACTACATTAAATAATTTTTTTTAAAAAAAGCAACAATAAAGAAATGTATTCTCTTTCATATGTTCTAATCATATAGTGGCATGCAATGTAGGGTAAGATGCAAGACTTATTATAAAATATCTAGCAAAAATGTGGAATTTTTGAAGGAGAATTCAAATTTGTAAAAAAATGTGCCATATACTATTAAGTATAACTAGACCTGTAAAAAGCTAGACATAGTTAAAAACTAAGCATAATCTGAATTCAGTAAGGATAATGAACAGAAAAACCAGTATGAAGATATTGATAGATTGACATTTTCTGGTAACAAAGAGACACAATTCCTTTATAATTCAGATTGCTCCTTAATCATTCAGTAATATTGGCAATAGTAGTCACATGAGAGAGACGAAATAAAGGTCCAGAGCAGTGGAAATAAATGATGAAAATGTTCTCTACTAACATTGCAACTAAATTCTTTAACTATAAAAGCAATTGGGTTTCTAAGCAATGCTTTTGCACCTAGAAGTTATGGCACAGGATATATGGGACACACATATCTTTCTGAATAGGCAGTTAAAAGTCACTGCAGATACACTGCAACACCTTAGGTGTCATTAGGCACCTATGACTGGGAATTTGAATGAAGTCTTTCCTCTTTATGGTGCATCCTGGTACGTGAATCATGTGCACAATGAGTAGACATCAATACAGAGAAATCTACTAAGAGAAAGACTCATACGTTTTAGTCCTGGCTTAAATTCTGCACCTGGTATCATAATTTCCAGGAACTGTCATGTTTCTATACTCTGCTTCAGGTCTTGATTTGGCCTGGTGTCTAAGCTGAAATTTAGGTGTATATTTTAGGTGATTACTACAGCATGCATAGAGAAAAAAGAGTTTGCCAAAATTCGTATTATGGGCCCAAGAATATCAATGTAGGAGAAAGCGAGCAAGTGAATGTCCATATTTGTCCAGTCTCTGCCTGCCACAGTAATTCTCTGTCTGTCACTGTAATTCAGTGACTAATGGCAGCAAATCAGCTTGGAAAGTTTCTTTTCCTAGGATGGTCAGTGCAGTGCATTATAAAAATATATGAATATATAAGCAGATGAGCCACATGTTTTCTTTCTGCTAACTTTTCAAGTATCTTTCTCTACAGAATATTTTTTTTTCTTAAATACTCCTACAAAATACATCATGACACAAAAAGTTGTCTATAGTTTTCAGAGGAAACATGGTATGAAGCTGGTAAATGCATGCAATAACTTTTGAAATAGTTTTTTAAGAAAATAAAAAGAAAACTTTCTTCACAATACACACACCCACCCATTCAGAGAGATTTATATTAAAACTCAGGTTGAAATGTTAGGGATATTTTAGGACCTGTCCTGTGAAGAGCTAATGGCTTTTCCTCATTGATTTTAACACAATGAGACATGTTCTACTCTGACATTGGAAAGAGTCAGAATTTTATTTAAATTACATGTCTTCATTATTCATCTACACTGAAGAGCATATACTAAAAGGCAGCAGCAAGAAAGCAAGGTTTTCTGCAATTTTCATAGTAACATGCTATACCTGTCAATTTTGCAAGCTCACTCTGCCTCAGAATATGTTCAGACATCTATCTCCAAATTCTTGGAGTGTATTTTGCTTCTGTGTGTGTCATATCCTGAAATACATTTTCAAATATTACACATAATAGTGTAATTTGGTGCTTGAATTTGTGAGCCCCAGTTTGTAACCGAAGGAACACTACCAGAAGGCAGAGATATAATGGATTTGTCTGGTATATTACAGGAAGGCTCAGTGTGTTAAGATGATTGATAGTGGGATTTAATAGTTTGAAAATACACTCCTCCACTGAAAACAGTGCAGAAATACTTTGTTTTAGGGGTTTTTTTCTGTTTCTCATGTCTATGGCAAATTCCTGTGCTGGATTTACAAATGAAAGTTTTATTTTCAAACTGGTAGTTCTGGAAAACTAGACAATTTTTTTGAATGTTTGGTTGGTGGCTTTTTGTTTGGTTGTTTTTTTTTTCTTTTAATTACTTCACCTCCCTCCTAAATTGTATCTCAGGTACACCTTATCCTGCAACTCCTCTTCCTCTCACTGGGATACTAGTGGTAGCCACAGTCCCTTAAATTGCCTTGCTCAGATGTAGCTAATAGAAATTTATTAGGATGTTCTGCAATGATGGATAAACTGAAACAAGAGATCTGATAGCTCATATGATCTTTGGTGTGATGGTTTTAAGGGGTTGATGCATGAGATGTCCTCATTGCATTGACTTTATCAATTGAAATTAATTGGTGAGTAGAAAATAGCCTTTCTTCCTTAGCCGTTCATTTAATTATTTTAGAGCAGATAAAGATTATTTTTGTTATAAATTGTTTCCCTCTATGGCTCATTTTAACATTTTCTTCATTCTTATTCAGTGATAAAACTTATGGACAGTTGGAATTTTTCAGCACTATCCCAGCTAGCTTCCCCATTCAAATGACAAATTATATACATTTGTCAATCTATAATATTTTGCTAATAAATACTGTGATGCATATAGATGCATTCACATGACACATTTTAACTCAAAGGGTCCCAAATTTCTCTGTGCTTTATCCTTATTTCATATTTACTAATGTAGTTAAGCAAGAGACATTGGCTATTTCATTGAGATAACAATTGTTACATCAATACAAATCCAGTGTAAGCAGAGATCTTTCATTTATAGTGATAAAGCTTTTAAACTTACTACTGTTTTCTCTGCTGAAACAATTTCTAAAGTAGTTTTCATCAGATCAAAAAATACAGCATGTGGCAAAGACTAAATTCAAAATGTTAACAATTGTTTGAGAAAGATAGTTCCTCAAGTTGCATGAAAATAGGGTCCTGAAACAGTTTGATGAATCATGTGATTCATGTTTCAAAATGTCTGCTTGCCCTTCAAAGTATCTGGAACATCTATTAATTTGTACAGTACTTCAACTTATTACTAAATACTGAGCAGAAATTTTTATAAAAGGAGCAACTACTATAATATCCAGGAACATTGTGTTTAATTAATGTGATGCATCCAAGATATCCACAACAAGTCAATTTATTTCACAGTTATTTGAACCTTTTACTACCTGAAAGTACATCAAAAGTTGTAGAAAGGTAGTATTGATACATATCCAGTCTAAAGAAAACAGGTTATATATTGCATACCAGACCATCTTGCTGATGGAATTGACATTTATAAACTACAAAATTTGGCTTCATGTAGCCTAACTTGTAGCTGGGATTTATAAGAGGCAAAAAACCCTACCATATTATTTTAGTATCAAAATTTAGTATCAATAGTCACCCAAAGATCTAGGAAATTCATTACTTATAAAGTTAAAGGAGTCCATGCTTCACTAGTCATATTCTTCACTAAGAGTACTTTTTTCCTCAAAAATGTGCAGGCAATTACTGTGTGATTTCTAAACTTCTAAAGCATGGACAATCTTTTTCTCACTTTATGATTTCCACAATTACAGCAGAGGCCCTTAAATCCTCTGAAATGTGAATCATGTTACAGTGTGTCACATCATGCATTTGAAAATGAATTCAATCAGGTTGATGTGACACAACATGACACAACACATAAGGTTAGAAATGTGGAGATTTTAAAGGGTTTTACATTATTCCTTAAAACAAAGCATTTCTTAAATTATTATAATATGAATAGCTATTATATATATTATTACTATTTATAATAATTATAATTAATTATTTTAATTACTTTTAAATAAGGTGAACATCTTAAAATTTTGATTAAGTAGTATTTACAGCATATTCTATACTTGAAAATGTCTAATATTGGCAAAAAAATGCCAATGGTTGTAATAACTGGTATCTAATATTTTTTTAATTTAATTATCAATATTATTGAACTGTTAACAAAACAATTTTTTGTCACCATTTGAAATTCAGTATGCTACTTAATCTTTCAAACATAGTCTTTGTTTTTTGCATATAACAATGAAGATTTTGATTTGAAGAATATTGGCTGTTTTTCCCTCCCCTTCCTTAAAGCACCAGAGATATTTCCTCTCACATACAGTGCCAACCTATGAGCATATTTTGACAATTCTAAATCTGGGGGGGGAGGAAGCAAACCACAAAACGAACAACCCAAACCAGCTACAAATTGACAGCACCTGCAGAATTATATGAAGTGGGAAAAAAGATATACCAGCATGAAGACAAGTCCCTTACCCTGTGCTCAGCCATTACTTAATTTTCAAAGAAAACAGCCTGAGTGTGTACAGAGAAACAGCCTGAGTCATAACAGACACAGGAACGTGGGTATCCCTGTCCTTGTTGGGCTGACTCATTAAGACAGAAATCATTTATTGTGGTAACCTACTCTTTAACAAGATAGTTTACCACATATTGTAGCAGTTTTGTTCATTACTATTCTAGCTGTCTTTCATGCTACTGTCATATATGTAATGTCAGGCTTACTAATTTATTTTAAAAAAATATGTGTATTTTTGTCAGGGAAATATCCTGTCTGTGGATTCCATCTCTTCCTCTTCACCCACCTTTTCCTTTTTCTCTGTTTCCCTACGCAGGGAATTGCAGAAGAGTTTGTTTTGAGTTAAACTTAATGTCCTAGCAGCAGCTGACTGAGAGCAAACTCAGAACCACCTACAGGAGGAGTCTGTTTCAGAGAAAGCCATCAAAAGCAGCCTCATTTGCTTCATTCATACACTTAGATAGTCTCTTGATGATAATGTCTTGGTTGGTAAATTGCCTTTCCTTGTGAAATGTGCAGCCAACTCTTCTGCTTCTATTGCTGTTTACCCCTTGTGATTTTGGAGCATAATTGGACTTTCTGTACTCTCATTGCAGGGGGTTTTGAGCAGTCCTACTAACAAAAATTAGATCACTCATGTGAGAAGGTGATAATGTGAAAAAAAGGTGTCTTATTTTTGCCTTTCTTTGGAATATTATTATGTTTCAACATGGCAGAACACATTTTTACATGATGTTTCTAATGCTTAATGGTAATGGACATTTATAGTTAATGTCAACTTAATTAGTTTCAGACATGAGAAAAATAAACAGGAAACAGTTTTCTTCTAGCTTGTTCTGAAACTGTGCCCTCCTACTGAGACAACAAGTGGCAAAGTTTCCTGCTGACCACCTGAAGTAACCAAGCAAAGTGGCTGGAAGAAATTTGTACTTGAGCAGAAAAAGAGCAGATAAATTTCCATCTTGACAGTGATATCTGAGCTTCAGGTCTAGCCTATTGCATCAAAGGTAGAAATTCAAAGCTAGGTTTCTGGAGAAGACACTGAAGAGGATTATGATGTGGCTTGAATATATAACTTGAAGCACAGATGAACAAAATGAAGTGTTGAATGAGACAGTAATATATTTGCCATCTGCCAAAGTAATTTTATTTTAAATTTGAATAAGCAAAAATGTAAGTCTACACTGATTTCCTACCATGTATCTGACTTTGTGTATGAGAAAATATATTTTACGTCTTTTAATATGTAAAAGTTGGGCATAAATGGTATTTTCAAAGGCAAAAGATATGAAACCAAGATAAATATAGTCAGTGCATGTACCATAAAGTAATGTTTGTTATTCCAATATGGTTATATTGAAAAATCTATGAACCTCTCTGTAGATGTCCCAGTTTACATGGAGATCAAGTACTATTAGATCAGAAATAGAAAGTGAAAATAGCCTAAAAACATTCTTTGTTCTTTTTTAGTGTCCCTTGTAGTGAATGTTACAGTGACATTTAGTAGAGACTTAATTTAGATTTTAAAAGTAGCAGGTAATGAGAAATAGAGGTACCAAGGTAAAAAAAGCTGGCACAAAAAAGAAATCAGCAAAGAAAGGGACAGTTGTCTTATACACCCTGAAAACAAAAGTATGTTTCAAATGCAAGTTAATAAGTTTCCATTAGCACATCCTGAAAGAAGTGTGTACAGTTTAATATGTTGTAACTCACTTTGAAAGAGGTCCAGTTTATGACTTCATAGATTTGTGACATTTTATTCAGTACCAGAAAAGCACTAAAGATGAACCAAACCAAGAAGGAGAAAAATTATAAATGATCTAAACCAAAACAGCACAGCTTCACAAAGAAAATTTATATGTTTGTGTATGCTTGTGCATGTCTTCTTAAAAGTAAGTAGAGGGAATGATGAATACTCTATTACATCTTTTGAATACTTGTTTGTTTATTAGGGTAAAGAGCAAGTGGTTTAAGAAGGAAAATTCATGAACAGATTACTATGTAAGAGAATTTTTCAAGTGTAAGCAACTCTCTTAACAGAAATATGAGGTTTGCCAGACACAAGGATCTTTATTCTTAGATAGATGCTGGTACATAGTGGTTTGAAAGTTATTTAGAATTAAAATTTATTTTCCCCTTTCAAAGCTTTTGCTGTTGGTTGATCCCAAGTAATATCTCTCTGTATAACCTGAGCACAAACCTTTCCTTGTGGGTGTACTCTACTTTGCACATTATGGAACAAAGCAGCTAAGAAGACATAGCACTAGCATTTGAACAGGAAAAATGTAATCTTTCACTTGAGTTCCACCTCATTTCCAATCCCAGACTGAACTCACAATAAATTTTATGTAGTTGTGCAAGGAGCAGGGAGCTGGATTCAATGATACTTATGGGTCATTTCCAACTCCAATTATTTTCTGATTCTGTAAGAAAAATCATACTTCAGGGAGAAAAAGATGTCCATGAGATAAATCTGGCTGCAGTTTCATACTGGTTTTAGACCTCATTGTAGTTTATTGACATTGACGTAAAGTTCACCATTGTCTTTAGGAGACAAGAACAGACAGTAATAACAGATCAAAATATGATACTTTCAAATAGACACACAAACTCAGAACAAATAGTTTTTTATAACCCTGGAAAATTCATAACTTATGTAAGTGTTAATAGCAAAAGATAGTGTAACCTAATACCCAAATATCTATGCTGCAGCAAGGTGAAACTTACTTGCCTGCAGTAAGTAGAATCCTTCCACATTCATTGCTCTTAAACCTTGTTTGCTCATATTTTCTTTGGTAATTTGTGCCTTCCTTTCAGAGTTTCAGCTTGCTTCCTCATTGTTTCAGGCAAGGAGCAAGACTGTATGAGATTTAACCTAAAAAAAAAAAGAAAGAAAATATCTGTGCTCCATATACCTACACAGATTAATCAGGTAGACTGACAATTCTGTTGGAAAATCGATACAGAGAAAATAAGAAAAAAATTCAAAGGTTGTCAAGCAAATGGTTTGTGGAGGCAGAAACTTCAGAAAAATAGCACAATTTATGACTGCTAGCCTATCTGAGTGAAGCACAGTATGATCAATTACAAGTATATCTGCACATCTTTCTTGACCATTCATGCATTTCTTCCCATTCTGTACTCTGCATATTTTAAAATTTTCAAACAAATAGTGATAAACAATGATCACAAGTCAAAGTACAAATTAGGCCCATATGAGGCCCTTTTCAGATCCTGAAAGTAAAGCATATCTATCACTAAAGCAATTAATATCTGTCATAAATAGTTCATCTTATAATTTAACATGACCTGGATCTTGACGGGCTGGAGAACTGGGCAGAAAGCTATCATAAACTTCAAATATGGGAAATTATTTTAATACTCTGAATAAAATAGTAGAAAGTAAACTGATGTTATAATCATCCACATGAACCATTCCATATGTCATAGTAATTTTGAAAGACACCCATAATATTTAACTAACATAAAATATGCAAAACAATGTCTATTATTTATTGCAGTCTTAAATAAAACTTCACATGTTTAGTTAAATTTAAAAAAAATATCTTAAATCTTTTATATTTTTTATATAAAAGTACCCTTTTACACAGAAACAGCTTCTGAATTTTCAGCAAAATCAGGCACGTTGTATTTATGCTTTTCACACTCTCGGAACAAGGAATGGACAAATATCATTTGTGGCAGGTCATGAATACAACTATATAGAATTGGGAGAGATTCTAATCACCTTCATGAAACCCAAAATAACCTAGAGAAAGTAAAACTCAACATTCTAAAGATTCTATAAGAATTGAAATTCATGTGAATAATTATCATTTAATGTGAAAAATGCAAAAGAAGCTTTCAGGACAGAAAGCTGATGGTTATTTTCTTAGTTTTCTATAGTCTATGGTTTTATATTCTTATGCTATATTTCCAGTACAAAAATATTGGTTTGGCCAGGCTAGTTTCAGTTCTTTCCTTCTTAGTGAGTGTGTATTGATAATCCTATGCAGGACATAAATTTGGCCCCAAAAAAACAACTGAATAAATTCATGATTCTTTTTTATCAGTCTTAGAATCTAACTTCTTTATAACGTGACAGGAATTTAGGATCAGAAAACAAGGGTATTCTTTGTTTATTTTGGAGGAGAAGGGTTGTTTTTGGTTTTGTTTTTTTTATATCATGCAGGTTAAGGTAGTCATTTAAGTTCCTCTGTCCCATAGAGGAATAATTCATACAGGCAGCTACCTTAAAACTTTTTAATTTAGATGAATCATTGTGAAAGTGGGTCCTTCATCATTAGTAGGTGAGGGCAACATTGAAGTGTTAGGTGAGATGGATTTCACCTTATAAAGTAAGCGTTAAGTAGGGTTTTTTTTTTCATAAAATTACTTTTTATCCTTTTGTCCAACAAAATTCTAAAGACATTCACAAACACATGCATCATTGAAATTCATTGAAAGGGAGACATTTGTAGCATTAAAAAAATATAAGTTTTACTCAAAACCTTTTCTAATTTGGATTATTAAGCTTGAACTGCAAACAAAACTAGGCAGTAATAAGCAACTTTATGTTATTCTATAGCTTTGTTTAAATGTAGTCTCAAGCATTTCTGCAACAGTTTCTGACATCAGAATATCAATTCAGTACTATTTATAGGCCTTATATCATACACAAAATAAAATTGCAGCATATCTTGCTCAAAACTCACAAGTGTTATGTAAAAATGAAATCTAGAAATAAAATTTATTGTATAATGATTTATAGAATACTCATTATTTCTGTTTACCTAATTTCAATATGTTATATGAGCATATAAATTTTTACTGAGAGAAGAAATTATTTACTATCATGAGCAGAAACAATGAATTCAGTTGGACTGCTTGGTTGAAAAATGGACACATATTGAAGGTCTGAAATCCCACTGTCACAATATATTATTCCGTATTTCAATCTTTATATTTTGTTAACTTCTAGCATATTTCTCATTTTAAAAACTTCCTTTATATCCAACAGTGCATAGGGTTATTCTTTAAATTGTCAAGTATACAAACTTAGAAATCACTTGTCCTTTAATATTCTGATTTACACATTATTTAGTGTTCCACTTTAATGCATTTGAAACAAAGCTTCCTTTAACTATATGTAATAGTAAATGAATATGAATTTGTTTGGTCAGTTTTGCTGTCCTTACTTTCCACAGATAAACAGATTGCCATTGCATAGGATCTGACATGAACTGAAGTGAAGGAAAACACATTAAGGGAAGGAAGAGATCTGATTAAAATAGATAGATGTCACATTCAATATTTAGAATTTTATTTCAAAAACACATTTTGAATTTTCATCACAGAACTGCAGTAGTTTGTCAAGTTTACTTGATGATACCTGAATTTTAGAGTTGACAAAACCAAAACCAAATGATCTCCTGTAATGTCTGATATTGATACGTGCAAGGACTAACCTCAAAATTGCTTCTGTAAATATCTAATTTTAAGGGAGTAATTGAGGTGTTAAAGCAAACTGATATTGTACACAAAAGACTAAAGTTCAGAGCCCAATACAATATTCTAAGTCTAATCAAGACCATAACAACAAATAAGTTGTTATTAAACTGTAGTTTTATCAGAAATACAAAAAGTACAGTGTCACAAGTTTACTTAAAAAAGAAATAAGTCAGAAAAAAATCTGTTAAAAATCCTATTTATTGAGAGGTGTTCACTATAAAAAAATGAAATGGTTATTGGCAACCAGCCAAAATCTAAAACCAACAACTTACATCAGGATTGATAAAAAAAATGTGACCTTTGGTATTCTTGCTATTATTTCTGTCATAATGAAATGCAGTAAAGAAGATTTAAAGAGATGCATTGAATTGTCAATATTAATTAACATGATTAATCACAAAAGTTCATTTTCCAGATTTGTTTGCCAGGCAAGAATTAATAGCAGCTGACTGATGTTAAGTATTCACTAAAAATATATCTTTTAGTATTGAATTTAGAAATCTAACTTTGGATCAAGCATTTCTTGAAAAGGAAATAAGAGAGTAAGCAGTAGTATCTGATAGGTCAAAAAAATCCCACCAAAAACAACCAACAACCCATCAGATTTTCATTTGTTGATTAATAGCATTTACACCCTCCAATTACAAGAAAGTTTGCTCTGCCAAGGAAATAAGAAAAAAAGAATGTTCATAATCATGGTGCCTATTTTACCTTTTCTTGAGATAATTATGTCTAAGCACATATGTTGATGCCAAATTAGATCTTAGTTGTACACCTGATGATACACTGAAGTGACCAGTGTTCAGTATCAAATTATTTCTACTGTGATTTGGAAAAATCCAATGAAGACATGCAGGAAAATTGAAAAAAAAAAAGAAAAAAACAACTAGATGCTTAGTGTCTTAAACCCTGAAAAAGAGTTATGCTTTGTTTTCTGCTGATAATTTCCAATAAAAAAATGTATCTCAATATAATCTTCCTATCTCATGATTGATCAAATGTTATCTTTGAACAAACTCCATGGTTCATGCTACACTCCAGTCACTCTGGAAGACAGTAGCTAAAAAAAAAAAAAAAAGAAAAAAAAAAAGAAATCACCACTAGTTTTGAAGTGTTGCACTTTTTCATTTCTTTGAAGGTGATTTGTACATACATAAATAAAAGCCTATATAGGGGTTCTTGACATTTTTTCTCTCTGCAGTAGAACAAGGCTGTGTAATTTCATTACCTTGCCTCTTCATAGTCTTGCTCTTAGTTAAATAGTCTTGCTTTTAGTTAAATAAATGAAACTTGTATGAATTGACATAGCACTATCTTCTAAATAGTATACCTCACATTGTTTGACTATACCCTATTCCCTATTACTAGTGGTCCAATTCCCAACACGTCTGTTACAAATATTTCATGTTTTAAATTTGTAAAATGAATTTCTTTCTTCACATCAATGCAAATGCTTTCTTTTCTGGATATTATCCTGTACATAATAAGCCTGATATTACTGCCATAAATTGCTTAGCATATGTCAGCACAGAAATTCCTTTTATAACAAGTTACCTTCTGGTTTATCTTAGTATGTCTACTCATACTTTTGCTCTCTCCTCCCTGGTTTAAAGAAGCTGAATATATAAATGCCACATTCATTATTTGTTTCCTCTTTGGAGACTACAGATAACTATGTTAAACATTGATCCTTATGATGGAAAAGGTTTTTTTTACTGTTCCTGTTGATGAAAAATAGTAACTATTTAGGAACTCCCTGTTCCTTCTCTGTTTTCTTATCAAATAAAATGTTTATCTTTTATATGAGTGCTTAATTCTTGGAATAACCTAGATGAAAAGACTGTCTATTTGAAAATATAAGTTGTCCATATTTCTTCTGTTTTACAGATTAAATTAAGACATTCTAAAACCGTAAGCAACTCTTTCATTTCCCTCTATTTGGGAGGGTTAGCTCCAATAATATTTTTTAAATGCTGTTAAAGGAAATTAGATAAGTGAAAATTTATCACCACTTTGTATTTTATCCCATCATGATAATATTTTAAATATATCATAAAAAAAAAACAAAAAAAAACAACCAAACAAAAAAAAAACAAACAAAAAAACCCAAAAAAAAACAAAGACAACCAGTGAAAACAAAACTTTTAAACTTTTCACTCTTTGGATGTAGTAGCTTGTTTTTGTTATTTCATGTATTACTAGGGAGTAAATAGAGAATGGGTTGTGTGAAAAAAAGCATTGCATCTGTCATTGCTATTATGCTCAGTTTCAATAAAATGTCATCTTTTGTCTAAGTAACAGAAATCTTTGCCCTGTACTAGGAAATCTAGCTTAAATATTCTTAATTCTCTTACCCTTTCTTATTTTAATGTCATAAATTATATTTAAAAGATTAACTGAAAATGGAAATGTCATATGGTCATCTCAATATTTGAGGAATAATATTGTATCAGTAATTGATACTTAGTACTGCACATTTTCAGATTTTTTACATTTGCAGATTTGCAGATGTTTGCTCCCCTACAGACACAAATATGTTTTTCAGAAATCATGTTCTTCATCTGCTCACCACAGGTTCATCTGCTCATTCAGGTTCTTCATCTACTCGCCACTACACCAGTCAGTAATACAGGCTTTATTGCTATATTTAAGTGATAAAGAATTAATGAAGAACAGAGGTATTACTGAGAGAGTAATAAAATAATTTCTAATTTTTAAGTTGTACTAGTCATAATTGTATGTTATAAATTATGCACTCAGGAGTAGAAGGGAATAAAAATAAACTAGAAAAATGCTTACACATTTCTGAATTAAGAGATACTTAAATAGTATGTATAAATGCCAGTATAAATTTTCTGGAGTGACAGCATCAAGAGACAAGAAAAGCTTATAAAAATCAGGTAATAAATGTGCATTTTGCTTAAGCTGAGAAGAAGCTTAAATTTGAATCAGTGGAAAAACAGACTTTGTGCAGAAGGTAGTACCATCGACTCAGACATTCATATCACCAATATGATCTGTTAACTTTCACAACACAGTGGGTATTAAAAAGACAGAAGAGTGAAAGAAACAAGTGTACAGACAGATGGGAGTCATTTGACTTAATGTACTATTGGAAAGATTTCAGAAGCTGTAGAGAGGAGAGGAGAGGAGAGGAGAGGAGAGGAGAGGAGAGGAGAGGA
>JANIJU010000001.1:61155365-61183135 GCA_025504685.1 Leucosticte australis
GAGAGGAGAGGAGAGGAGAGGAGAGGAGAGGAGAGGAGAGGAGAGGACTAAACACTGAACTTTTTAAAAACACTTCTGGGAAAGAGATGACATTGCAGAAACAGATGGATCAGCTCTGTCTTATTTACTTAAGTTTGTGCAGATAATGCCTTATGTTGATGTAAATAACTTCATATAGTGATATAAATATTTTTAATCAGTTAAAGCATGGACTTTCAGAAAGGTATTGGAGTTAAAGAAGGAAGGACAAATCGTACTTGGCTTATCCTGAGTACATCTCAAAATTAAATTTCTCTTCTTGATAAATATAGAAAAAGGATGGTCAAAATCAGTTGCTGCTGATTTCAGTAAACTAAGTCATTCGGAGTGTAGCAAGGACTAGATCTGTTCTCATGAATGCCAAAAGGATTTTGCAATGTCAAAAAGATTTTGCAATTAACTTCACAGCATGATAAGACTCTGGGTCTTTAAAAATAGAGTTATACCATAACTCAAAAAGTTCTCAGTAGTTTTGATTTTTTAATTTTTTTCTATTACTTTTTTATAAGAAAGACACAGAATAACACTGCAGGTATATACATTTTTTTAAAAACTAGGTATTTTAAAATATTTCATTCTCTACTTTTTTTCTTAACATCAATTATCATGCAATCTGTAGTCTGCTATTTTTCTTACTTTCATTTTTCTGACAGTTTCAGTTATAGTTCTAAAGAAACACAGCAAGACTGAGATTGAAAAATTTCTGTTATTTTATTGGGTTACAGTTTTATTCAAGCAGAAAAATAGAGAAAGCAAAAGTGTGTCTTAAATGTCAGCTGGAAATAAAGCGTGTTTGTTCTGCATGTATATCTGCCTTCAGAGAAGCTACATAAAAGGAGGAACCTTCAGGAAAAATATCACTTTTGATTAAAGAGATTGTGCTATCTTGAATTTATGTAAGTTGATAATCAAAATGTACACCCTTAACACAATATGATACATTATAGATATATAGTCTGAACTTTTGATTTTACCTTAATGCTTCAATAGTTACTCTAATAACTTTGTAATACAAAGCACATTAAGACATTTACTCTTTTTTTTTTGTGTAGCTTAAAAAATGCTTTAACTATGACTGATTACGAGTTAATCAAGAATGCTTTTCAAAGAAACAAAAGTTCTAGTTTAGTATTTGCTTAAAATATTTAGCAGAGTTTTCAGTTGTAAAATGCAACCAGCTTGGGTAAACAAATTATTGTGCTATAGAAACAGAAAAAGGATAGCCCAGAAAGAGCATCTATTATGGGTCTTTTTTTAACACTGAAATTGTTTCTGAAATGATTGTGAACTATATTTGCCTCTAGACATCACTGCCCCAAATATAGGGAAGTCAGACCAAGCAAGTTTTAGCTGTGGTACATTTAAGCATATGGGCCATTATTTTGTAAAGACTAGGTTGATTAAAAAAAATATGTATTCTACTGCAACTGATAACAACGAAGAGAATTAACTGATTTATCTGGAAAACAACTGAAGTTAAGTGAGAAATGAAACTGGAAAAAAATAACCCCAACCAACCCAGCCCCCAAAATCCCCAATTCCCTTTACAAACATCCTCTAAAACCCAGCATATATACCCATTATTTAATAATTATCAAACCTATCTGCTATTGAAACAGGGAAGATTGAAGAGTGACAACAAATCCATATCTACTAGTTCCAGCAGTCAATTTAAAAATTTAAGCTACTGAATGACAGTAGTGCAGAGCAGATTGAAATATAAGACGAAATGTCTGAGTCCTTTTCTATCTGAAGGGCAAAGTTAAACCAGTTACTTTTTTTCAGGGCTTAAACCACAAAAATACTGTTCAGAAGGTAGGAAGTTCTGCTACTCTCCCTTTTTTAGGTGTTTGTGTGTATGTGAGTGTGGTTTGAGGGATGGGGGTGTCTTTCTTTCAAGAAAATACCATGGGTACTTTAATCAATATTCAGGGTATTCAGAGGGGACCCAGCCTAGCAGGTTCATTTAGTTTGCAAGGTTAACTAGTAAGTAAGAGATGAGTCCTTCATTAGTAATTTCAATCAGTGTATTGTTGGAAAATTCCCTCGAATGTCAACATTCCCGCTTACCTTGGATGCTAAAGCAGGTGCATCTGTGCTACTCTGGGATTCTAAGAGGACCTGGATGAGCAGTAAGCTGCCATGTAACATGAATGAAAATACTGATATCTAACATTGTGCTAACCTCTAGAATACTCATAAAATTTGCCTTTTCTATTTGTATTACCCTAATTAACAGAATCCTCCTTAAGAATCTTCTCTAACACATGGCACTATTACCAGGTCAAAACAAAACATTTCCCAAAAGCTTGATCCACATGTCATTGAAGTCAATAGAACTTTGACTTTACTGAGTTTGGATCAGATTTAATACATTTTACAAAACTGCTAGTCTTGCCCAGATTCTGCAATGATTGAAGTCAGTAATGATTTCTGACCTTCTGTTCAGTCTAACCACATCCTTTTTGGTTCAAATCAGAGGTTCACTATCACATTAAAAAATAAGAAAATTAGACATTCTATTTGTTAAATAAAATAATTTCAAATCTATGCCAGAACAAGCATGATATGTAGAAAAAATTTACAAATTCAGGCAGAAAAATACAGGAAATGAGACTAGTTGGAATGCAATCTTTGTTATCATTAGTTGGAAATAATTCTCTGACAAGTATTAAGGTTATTGAAATGTGAATTTTAGTACCATTATTTGTAAAAAGAGTAAAACCATGTTCAAGCAAACTTTTAAATAAGCACAGGAGTCTCATTATTTGTTAATAAATATTAAATTTAACCCAATTTAATAAGCTTATTAGCTGAAAGCATTAAACTACACCAAAAATTCTTTCTTTGCATATATTCTGTATTTCTTGAGCTATAAATAAGCCACTCACCCTCTGAAGTGCACTGTCCATAGCATGTTTCAAGCCAGATGGATCTTGAGAAAAAATGGTTCTCAATTTCATATTGATGATACTGGTTCTTGCTAGCTAATTGTTTCTTTTTTGTGAAAATTTTAATATAAAAAAGCTGTTTCAAGGCAACTTGCTAAAAAAAGTGAATAAAATAGTTTTATATATATATATATATATATATATATATATATATATATTTAAATACTGAATACTTTATAAGGTTAGAAGTACAGTGCAAACCTTTCCTAATAAGAGAAAGGTATTTCAGCCAATTTGCAGACTGACCCTGTATCTTTTGACATAAAACATTGGATTTACGCTACAAGGTTTAAAAAGTTTAAAACTTAGCCCTATGTGAGTTTGTAAAATAGTCTTCTTTTACAGTTAATAGACTCACATCTTCTGAAACAATGTCATAGTATAGGATATAAAGAACAGAGCTAGCAAGCTTTGTTAACTTTAATATAGCTAAATCCACAGGAGCTAACAAATTAACTGAAACCTCTTCCTTTTTTTTAAAGTTAAAAAAAATAGCACGTAGAACACCAGTATTCTACTCCATACTCACAGGAAATTGGCTATTTCTGCACCACTCTACACCAGCTCCATTAACTTCCACAGCCTTACAGGTGGATTGCTGACCATTGCCATGGTACCACCTGTGACTGACCTTCTCTCAGCTGCAAGCAGGTTTAAAACCAGTGACCCACAACAATTTTCAATAGTACCTGTAAGCAGCATAGGGGCTGTATAAGGATGATCTTAAGTACTCTGCAACTTCGTCTTAGAAGTTGGTCCTCAGGCTTGTGACTCACACTGTGCCTCAGACCAGTGCATATTTTCTTCTAACATTCAGTGGCAAAGGCACAGAAAACTTTAAAAAGCCCTCTACACCTAGTGGCCCAATTCTGACATTAGAACTACATGGTGTCTCAAGCAAGATGGCACATGGGCAAGAGGAAAGTTACCTTTAATTGCCACTTTAAAGGGAATATGATTTTCATTTTAGCTCTTGCCTCTCCCAGCATCCCAGTTCTTACACACTGATAATTTCAGTGAAAGAGTACCAGATACAGCTGGAACTGTGGTGAGACACGGAAGCAGGGTACCCAGAGAAGTTGTAGATGTCCCATTCCTGGAAATGTTCATAGTAAGGTTGGACAGGGGCTTTGAACAACTGGCTCAAGTAAAAGATGTCTCTGCCCATTGCAGGAGGACTGGGACTAGATGGTCTTTGAAGGTCCATTCTAACTCAAACCATTCCATGATACAATGATTCTGTTCCCATTGTGTCTAGAGAGTGAGGCAGAGGTAATGGAAAATTTGCTTCAGAGAGAATTAGACTGTTGAAAGATTGAAAGATTATCCTTCTCACATAGTGCTTTCTGTGGGCTTCCACCAGAAGCAACAAGACATTACAGCCACCTTTTCAGAGGTGAATGGGAGAAAAGAATCAAGCAAGGAACACTACGTGAAAGTACACACCCCCAGAAAAAAAATCAGAAAAACCCATTGGGTAGGTCATTCAATTAAATAAGGACAATCTGTCCTGTATGCAAAAGACAAAACAGAATATAGACCAGAGAAAGGGTGTGGGAGGATATCAGGAATGTGGACACGTGTGCTGATCCTGAGTGTGATAAAGTCTCAAGTGGCACTTTCCCAGTAATGATGGTCACAGCTTCCTCAGAGTCTCAGACCTGCTGAATGGCTTCTGTGTCTGACTGACTTCAAGATGAAAATGTCTGCATGATAGACAGTCAGGATACATTAAAATGGCTGTCCCATCATAATCTTAAAATAGCAGTGTATGAGTAAATTAACTAGAAGCTAGCATTAGGCTTTGGATACTCTGATGTTTAGGTACAAGAATGGATCACTTTCATTAAATGCACACTCAGATATTTTCTTAGGAAAGATAATTTTGCGACTAGGATCTTATTGTTTAACTACTTGCTCTACAACTCAAAGGAAATCTAGAGAAGTTGACAGTTTATTATTTTAACACTGACAGTAATTTTAATAATTTTCCAAATAAAATAAAACTTGTACTCTAGACTTCTTGCATAGCATCCATTCATAAAATGAATGACATTAGCTTTTCCTCCACAGGCTAGCATGGGCCTTTTGCCACAATGAATTTATCATTCTATGACTGAAAGCTTATTAAAAGCATTCACATTCTATATTTCCAGAAACACAAGTTTGATTCACTGTCAACCTGACATGAATATAACCCATGTTAATTGTTTAAGATGTTGGATAATTTTTTTTTTTTTAAGTAGCAAAAATGCAGAAAAAATAGCAAAGGTTTCTCATTGTATCCATTGTATTAATCTAACTTAACCACAAAGGAATTTTTACATATATTGATTCTCTATCTTATGAAGATTAGATATAGTGACTTGATACTGTATAATGTGGAGGACACTGGTATGTATGTGATAACCTAATTACTTAAGGTTTTATTCCAAAGATATGAACATAGAAATTGGGGCAGGGAAGTCTAGAGGAGGTTATTGAGTTAAAAAAACACAATTGTTCTGAAATCCCTTTTTTGAAGCATAGTCACGCAGTTTTCTCTCACCTCCTTCTCTCTAATTCTTACTCAGAACTCCTTGCATATTTTTGTCCAAAGACCAGACACAGCTGTCACTTCTAATTAAATTTCAATAACTCAAGCTGAGTATTTGTGAATTTGATTTAATTGTGTTAGCACTGTTTTCAATAAATACAGACAAAAGCCTTCTACTTTTATGTAACTGTAAGAAATGTCTACCAAAAATATCTTGAAATGGAAAGGTTTTTCCCTGGGATTATACTGTCAAAATGAAACACAGGATTAGTTTCTATTTAGGTTGTGTGGTCACACTGTGAAGCAGCTTTATTTCTTAGAATTCAGCCCTGTGTTCCCTAACATACGAGGTAATGTCAGTTTTCTAGAACAGAAACATATAGAATAGGCGCTTCTCCAAAGCTGTATTGAACTATTATTTTAATATATTCCTAGACACATAAGGTCTAGTTTCCAGGGTATTACTTTCATCACTGAAGATCATATATAACATGTCATAGTCTTTATCATATGGCTTTGGATCCGATTTCTAAGAAAGGAAGGTAAGATGTATGAAAATGAAATATTATCTTTCTGCATTGTTTTACATCTTATAACACATTTTAGATCTCACATTGTAATAATCATATTCTTGACAAGGTAATTTAACAGTCTTGATTATGCTAGCATTTAACTGCTTCAACTCCGTGGAATTCCTCAGCTGGTAAATTTGAAAGGAAAATTTAAACAAATGTTATATACAATAGTTTGACACTTTTAAAATCACTAGGAGAGTGACAAAATTTCAGTGAATTCTAATACTTTGAAAAAATTCTCTACTGACTGTAACTGTGATCTCAAATTCCAGTAGGTGGATATATTTAGCAACACCAAGGCTACTACTAAAATTCCCAATGGTTAAGTAATGGCATGCATGACAGTGATAGTCTGGTCTCATCATCTCAACCTCAAAAGCTTTCCTAAATATACATAAACACATATATTTATTTTTTTTCCTTTGAGACGGGCTTTAAAGATTGTTTGAGACTGTGAGACAAGTTATGTTTGGTCTTGCTTATGTTTTCCCTAACTGGAAGGAGGAAATCTCCTGGGTTCCCAGAACACTCCCTCTTATCCCATTCTCTCTGTTGTAGGCAATTTCAGTCTGCTAAGGAAAATTTTGTCCATATGAGTGAAAAGCAGAAAATTGCCAACATTCAGAAAACAGTTGCAGAACAAAGAAAAGTCTTTATCAAACTGCTTCATGTTCATCTGATTGAATAAATTAATGTATTTACATCTCAGAGACTAGAAATGGCTTACAAATAGTCTCCAAATACCTCTGCCAGGTCACGTACAGATGTATACAGCTACGTTGCACCCAGTCATGAAAACCTGACCATCTTATGATCTTCCAAAATAGGTTTCATCTCATTATGAGTGGTTACCTGGTTTTAGGCAGATTAAATTCAGTACAAAAGTTCCTGATTTTTCTCTGCGGTTTATTGAAGGAGTGTAAGATAACTAGCTATAAATGAAGATATTTTAAACTCAGGTGAGGTTAATTTTTCCTTAAAAAGCTCAGTTCAATTGTCCTGACATAGCTGTTAATACCTTTTTAAATGACATAGTATTCATTCCTTGACCCTTAGCTGGTGTTACAGAACAATGCAGATCGTCCATAAATCCTGTGTCATAGCTGATAAGTCTATGTGAGTATCTTAGATACCCTGAGGTATCATAAATGGCACTACATATCCAATGTTTGGACAGCTGAAATTAGCCTTAAATGGTGATTGCTTAATTTTTTTGATCCATTAAAAAAGTTTCAGGGAGCATTAGCAACAAGCATTTTATTTGGAAGATGAAGACAGCTCTGCTAGGTATAGTAAACTACAAACAGCCTCATAACAGCCTGGTTAGCTAGCTGTAAATCATAAGAGAAATGTAAAACCAGCATTATATTTTATTTGCAGCTATTCTGTTTCATTGATTATATAAATGAGATGCAAAGATTACCTGACACAAATAGTTGCAATTGCAAATCCTTGTTCATAGTGGATATGATAAAATCTCTGACTAAATCAAAGAAATATGTAATCCATTGTTCCTCAGAGTCCTGGGAGAGTGATGAAAGTGCAAGTAGCAATTCAGGCTACTCAACCATCCTGGTAAAATCTCTCATATATATAAATATACATATACATATATATATATATATATATATATATATACACACACACACACACACACACACACATATATATATATATATATATATATGCACATATATATATACACACACACATATATATATATACATATATATTTGTATATATGATTAATATGATTGCCTGCATGCATATATTTCTATATTTGTATAAATAATCATAGAATAATTTGGGTTGTAAAATATCCAGTTATATGAAGTTGCTTGGCAGCTTGACCAGCTAAATTCGGAAAAGCTGCAGGAATGAATATTCCACAAACTCTCTGAGCAACCTGTTCCACTATATCACACACTTTCAGTAAAACCTTTAGAAAATAATTTAAAAATAATTAAAAATTAACAAAAACAGTGATTATAAGTTTAAAAAAAAGAAAAAATAATCCTCAACTCAGGAATTCCTATGTTCAGCCTTTTGTCTATTGCTGCTCCAACGGTGTACCTTTGAAAAGAATTTAGCTAAGTCTTCACTATTCTTCTAGTCTTCTCCATACAAGTAGGTCTGGATTGTTGCAAGATCTTCCCTTATACTTCTGTTTCTAGAACTTTAAAAAGGTAAGTTCTTGCAGTATAGAAAATTAAAATTTCATGTGGTTGCTATTTTAGTAGGTTCAAGAACTGCATGACAATTGTCAAAGAATGTTGCTCTGCATGCAGTTTGAGGTGTTCTGATGAGCCTGGGGCAGTATAGAGATTCCTTTGCTCACCACCTTTGGTTGAAAAGCTCAGCAACTGAGTAACAAAGTGAAAATATGCATTCAGTCTGTTAACTGATGGGTATGCCTTAGTTGGTGTGCAGTGTAAATTCCAAGTGTGGAAAACAATGATAAGAGATTAGTCCTCATCTAGATAGCAGAAGAGTAAAACTCAAGGTTTGGCTTATTTCTCTCAACTTTAACAATATACAGTTAATGCTTCTAAATAGGAAGTAGACACTCTCATTTACCCATATAGTAAATGTTAAAAAACTACCCACATTAACCGGCAAATTCACCTAAATATGAAAAAATTATTTAAAAACAAAGTAATTTACTCTGGGATTTTTGTCTTGGTTTATTTAGTAGGGCTATAAATAACTTAGTGAATACCATGACTCTCCTAGAACTGGATATTTAGGATAAACCAGGTAGATCTGAATACATTAAACTTAAACAGAAAATCAAAGACACTGTGCAAGACAGAAAACACTGGTGTGTCTCGGTTTTCTTTCTTTGTGACATTGATCAAGACTGTGATTTATAACTGGAACAATTTATCAAGTCCATGGTGAGATTCTGCAGGACTGAACAATTTCTTTTTATACAGACACTTTCAAAAATAATTATATCTTCTGATATTGATATATATCAGAAAAAAATAATTTATTAGTATTTACTTCTGTTGTGTTATCCTCATAATTTATTAAACCATTTAAACATGCACAAAGATTGATATTCTGAAAACCTGTTTACTGTTTGTGTACAAATAAATAGGCAGATATTTCTCTGTCCACCTACATGTGAGGGTTATAATTATATTTTTCTTTTTTATTATTTTGACCTTGAATGAATGTCAATGCTATGATGTATATCTCTGGTACCACCCACTCCCCTCAAAAACTTCCTAGTTTAATCACCATATTCACCAATACTGGATATGTGGTCTGAGTAAGGATCTTGTAAACTATTTCCAAACTTTCAACCTTTTTTTAAGTGGAAAAAAATTGGCTCATGATACTTGGATTTTGCAGTTTCACTTCTGAAGGGTTTGAGGTTTTTTTTTTTTTTTTTCTTTTATTACTGCCTGAAGGTCAACAGACACAAAACTGACTAATGTCTTTTTCCAGTCTTAATAAGACATTTTATCTGAGGATATATGATGCCTAAATTTAGTTTCCTAAACCCAAAAGGAGTGTTTGATCTAAAGTATGTTGAAATAGTTGGAAGTCTTTTGAAATTATTGGAAATCTTCCCATTGGTAACAATAGCTTTTGGATCAGGGATTGAGAAGCCTGAACAGCTTCACTTTCAAAAGTTCTGTGTGTCTGCATGCTATCAATGATGTCAGGAGATTAAATGGAAAATAAATGACCAATCTTGTCTAAAGATAACAAATAAAAGAAATAATAAGGCAGAGTACATCCAAGAGGGAGATCATGTTGATGGATTTTGGGGTATCTTATTATTTTTTGGTTTTCTGTCATTTGAAGTTACTTGTACACATTTGTTCTCCATTTCCTTGAGCATCCTATAAACTAGTGAAAATCATGATATGGAAGCATAAACTAAAGAAGAAGAGATCTGTTAGCAACCATTTAGGACATCAATTCTTTTCCTTAAAAAAACAAATGAACAGCAACTAGAACAAAATTTGAAAAATTAAAAAAACCCAACCCTGCATAGATAGAAGGAAAACAAAGAAAAAATCCCTTGTATATGTACACTTCATAGTACAAACTGTAGACACCCATGTGTGTAGGATTTACTTACCTAAGTTGTCTGTTTTGCAGCTGAAATATATTTTTCTGCATAGATATTAGTTCTGCTGAAATACAGAAAATCCTAATTAGAATAATTTGAGCCAGTGTCTTTCATTCTATTATGGTTTCTCTGCCTCTATAAGAAAAACCTGCTATAAGTAATAAAATTTGTTCCTTAGTAGACTAAATGAAACCTCCACTAGGTAAGGAAGACAAAAGAAGAGGAAACTGAAAGAAATTAACTGTGGTCCAGAAATTGTATCTGCAGAGAAAAAGACACATCAGGTGAAAAGAATTTCCATTTTTGTGAGGTATTTAGGACTTAGTCAGAACCACGAAAAGCTTAACTCAGTGTGTCAGAATCACTTATTGGATGCATCTGATAAAGAAGACCAAAATTAAAAGATATTTTAAGATGATAAGGAAATGAAGTATTATGAGATGAAGGGTCAGGCAGGAGAGCAACTATAGCCTGGTCTTGGGAAGCATTCTTTAATGACAAATGCAACTCCAAAAATTAGGAGAACATTTACTGAATATTTACTGCTGACAAGAGGGTGGGATACAACTGTCACTTCAGAATAATGAAGAAGAATGTGGAGGTTTACAGAGCACCCTGAAGTATAGAAATGCACAAAGCAGAGTAATTTTTAAAGAAGAAGGAAGGAAATGGCTAGACAGAGCATGGAAGATATTTAGGTCTACAGTTTAGGCTGTGTAATCAGGATGACACTGTCAAAATCTTCTGCTTTCACTATGTTTTTTGAAGCAGAGATCTAACCTCTGCCTGTGAACTCTACTTTTAAGGTCTGTTTATGTATACTGACAATAAGCGTAATGCATTATGTGCCACTATTTCTGCTAGGTCAGATGTGATTCCAAGTAAATGATGAGGATCAAGTTGGAACAACTTGGCAGAACACTGAGTTATGAAGTGCCTAAATAACAATTTTTACTTGTTGTCTGGGTACAAATTCTCACATATCATGTGTTACTGCCAGATATATATATAGGCTTTATTTAATCAGACAATTTTCTTCTAACTCTAAATACCATTAGCAATAGGACATGTAAAGGGTGTGATCTGCTGATTTACTGATTGACAAGTATCAGGTGATGCTATGCACACAATGCTGAATGGATTTTGGGAAAGATGGAGGCAGGATGCTGACTGGCCTTGAGCCTAGAATCCTGTTCTGAAATGCAAACAGAAAAAGAAAAGAAAAGGAAAAAAAATGTAGGTATCTATATGTGAACTACATATCCCATAATTGACAAGAAGGATGTAGAGCTAAACTCTAATGAACACATGAAGTTGTATAGATTTAGGGTACCCTTCACAGTCTACAGTCAGTGATTCACCGGTTATTAAATAAAGCTCCTACTCATCTTAAAAAATTGAGTTAGATAACAAATCAACTCCGTGAATGAAGACAACTAATGTTAAAATTAATCTTTCTAGACAACACTGCATGTTGTGACTTCAGTAACTATAACGGAACCCCACACCCCTAAAAGTAATTTGAGAGTTTTTGTAGGATTCAATTGCCTACACATTGCAATATTTTAGTGTGTTTAAGACATTTATATGATAAGTCTGACACATGTGACACAGAAGCTGCAAGAAGCCATACCCTTAAAGAGAGGCACATAGGTATCTGTAAGCTTCTGATAAAGTTTCCTAAGTTAAGATACACTTTGTGTGTGTATCACTTGCAAACTGTAGGCCAGAGTCACACATTAAGTAGCATGATCTGGGAGCTATCAATGGTGATACCACTGTTTTGGGTCTAGACAGTAGAGAATCAGGAGTCTGATAGTCAGCTACTGGAGGGACCTTAGGTGTAAACCAGTGTAGAGATTGAGATCTGAGAATTGGCTGCTTGGGGCACGATAGATCTGGACCAGCTGGTAGATATGCCATTCTGTGGTTCCACAGGAGATGAGAAGAGATGTGAATACCTTAAGGTGAAGAAATCCAGGTGCCCGTGGTTGGAGAGGCTGGGGGTCTGAGGCTAGCTACTGGCCAGTCACTGGTGCAATTCATATTTTGCTTGTACATGCTTACATAAGTTCCACTAGCAGACTTCACTCCTGATCAGCTGGAGACAAGGAACAGGACAGAGCCATCAGTGCCACTAACATTTGTGTGAGTGTTGTTGGTAATTGTGTGGGTGCTTGTAAGGTAATGTCTTCTGCCTGTCTGTGGTCAGATGTGTATATCCACTGTGCCTGTGAGTATGGACACATCTACCGGGCACACATGCTCTGCCTGGTTTTTGGTGACACCTGTAAAAACAGAGTCAAAGCCACCTTACATCTACTGAACCTCTGGCTAGGCAAACTCTTAAATGTTTGGATTTTTTAAAAGTTATATTGAAATGTCTAAGCAAAACTAACAGTATAATAATCGGCATATAGAAGTCTGAAGTTACTCATTCAGCCCTTAAAAATACTTTTATGTATAAAAATTTACCCAAGTATCACTTTATTTTATTCATAGTTTCAGATTCCTGGTTTCTCCCACTTTCTAGAGAGAGGCAACAGTAACTGTATAGTGGTTTAAATCCACTGTGCAAAGAACTTTCTTGCCTACTTTAAAAAATATGACCAGAGAAATCAAATATCGCTGATGGTGAGATTCAAGGTGTTTTAATAAATTAGAATCATAGAATGCTGGAATATATCAAGTTGGAAGGGAACCATAAGTATTGAGTCCAACTCCCTGCTCCTTGAAGAACTACCTAAAACTAAATTCTATGCCTTAGAGCATTGTCCAGATGCTCTTTGAACTCTGACAGGTTTGGCATTCTTTCTGTGCATTGTGATATTTGTTTTTCTTTACTGCCAAAATGGATATTCAACACACCAATCAGTGGTTTCATCAATTATCGATTATTCAGCAATCTGCTGTAATGTTTCATGTTTCCTTGTAAATTCACTCATTTAATGTGTGAAACCGCTTCAGCTTGCTCACTAATTTGTCAGGGTAATAATGTAATACCTTTTCTCTGGAAAAAAATCTGAATATTACTGTGTTGTACAGAAAAAAATACTCCTACTTCATTATCTCTGAAATAGCTATGGACTGTGCCTTATTCTGACATTGCTATAGAATGATGAAATATGTAATGTAAATATGTAAGAAGTATGTAATTGTTAAATATATTATTTTCATTGAGGTGGTAGCAACAATGGCACAGAACTTGATCTTACCTAAATTTTCCCCTGAATCTCTACCATAGTACAACACAGAATGCAGTTTTATGGAAAAACAGCATATTCAGTAGAAATGGATTCATATCATATGGCTTCAGGTATCAACTAACATAAAAACAGTTGAATATTTGTGTGGAGAGATCTACACATCACTATCTCAGAACAACGGAGGCTTGAAGGAACCTCTGGAGATTGTCTGATGCAAAACCATAATCAGGTAGGGTCACCTGGAACCAGCTGGCCAGAACTGTGCCCAGGGGGCTTTTGAACACATCAAAGCAGGGAAACTCTACATCATTCACGGGCAGTTTGTGCCAGCGCTCAGTCACCCTGGCAGTAAGGAAAGGTGATAAGGCTGGATCAGTATGCTGAGCCCAATGGTGTGAAATTCAATAAGGCAAAGTGCCAGCTCCTGCAGCACTGGTGAGGCCACACTTCAAATCTTGTGTTCCGTTTTGTGCCTACTCACTGCAAGAAAGACATTGAGGTGCTGAAGTGTGTGCAGGGAAAGCAGAACTGGTGAAGGTTCTAGCATACAGGTCTTATGAGGAGAAGCTGAGGGAGCTGCTCTTGTTTAGTCTGGAGTGAAGGAGGCTTAGGAGGTTTTTTTTCTCAAAAGACTGGTCGAGATTGGAAAAGCTGCCCAAGCAAGCAATCAAGTCATCGTCATTCTGGAGGCATTAAAAGACATGTAGTTGAATTGTGCTTGCCAGCAAGGTTTAGCTATGGACTTGGCGGTGACAGGTTTGTGGTTAGACTCAATGATCTTACAGGTTTTCTTGTAACATAAATGATTCCATCATTCGATAGTTAATACTAACCTCCATAAAAAAGGAGAAGGGATAGCTGATAGAAAAACATAGATCTTTGTTCCTGTCTCTTCTATTACTGACTTGTCAAAGAACTAATAATATATTAAGTCTTCCACCAATCAGGACATCACTCATAGGTGGTACATACTCTGATTGTCACACAAAGCTTTGCTAGGACAGTGACATGAGACATAATCCAGCCTGGTTTGTCGGTAGCTTCTCTATATTATTATGTTTCTTTATTGTGCAAATCTGTTTTTGGCTCCAATATTTTATTCTCTTTGGGAATTAAGGCCATTTTCTGGAATGTTATTTAGTAGAGCTTGCCACAAAATTTTGTCAGGAACACTCTTTTAACAGAAAAGTATCCTTCAACTATCCAAATAGACTTTGTATGTCTTATTTTTTAAAAAAAAAAAGAAAGCCATAAATTTTATATGCTTTCTTAGGACACTATGGGATTACTTAATGTGTGATTACCAGAACATGGTAGAAAAAAGAGAAATTTGAACATTTGGTAGTAACTGTTTTCAACTCTTCCTTTTATTTGCCACCAGAATCAGTAGTCATTGTAATGAAAGAGCTATAGCAAAAGCAAGTGTTAATTAAGTCAGTGATAAGTAAACTTTATTTTTCACAATAAAATAGTCTGGCATACAACAGATTTATTTTTATAAAACTCATGTTAATCTCATGTTAAGCTACAGTGACGAGCAATTTGTACAAAACGAATATTAAGACAAAGCAAATAAGTAAAATTATAAAGCATTTTGTGCAATGAAGAAAAAGAGCAATTTGATAGAACTTTGCCATACACTCCATGTTTTCTACTTGTGAACAGAATATATTACACACCATTTGGAGAAGAACAGGAAACCATGAACAAGTGACAATATTTCATTCTGGTGACAGCTTTTCCTAATTCCCTGATGAAAATACATTCATAATATGTTGTTTTATTCTCTTAATGAGAATTTTAATATTTAATTTTTTGCTTACATCCCTGAGTCATGGCAGGGGGAGAGGGTGTTTGCTTGTTTATTGGGTTTTTTTACCTCTTTCATGCCAAAATGATTTATTTGTTTGTTTCCTTGTTTGTGTAATTAAACTGGAATTAATTACTGTTAGAAAATGAAAGAGCAACTGTAGCAAAAGAGGATACCAAAGTAGGTAATAGTTTAAGGGGCAATCAATGTCTTCAAAATGCATGGCAATTTCCCATTCAGGCTGTGATATTCTCACAGCCTCACAGTTCTGCTAGAACTAGCAAAAGTAAGTTAAATGCTGGGGTAGAAACTAGCAAAAGTATTGTGACTGGATGAGGCTTTAGGGATACACTAATATTCTTTGTGTTTCTTCTACTTACAGAAATCTAAAAGAAATAAAACTTGAAGGTAGGAGCCAATTTGCCTTATGCAACTAGATTGTATTACAGCTTAGGTGGCTGCTTGGATATCTAACTTATGCTGGTTTTTTCTCATTTTCTGCATTGTCTGGAGAGAAATAGGCACCTCAGGGGGCCGTTCATTCTACCTAAATTAGACGCCTACCTTAAAATAGGGTAAATTGTTCACTGGTGGAGTATTGACTGCAGAAAGAATTGTGGTTGATTAGCTGTGTGCAGACAACTGAAGATTTAACTTTTTTCTATTTTTAAAATCTAATGCTTCTTGCAGACTTTTAGAAGGGATGTCAATGATGAGACTGCAGCACTGTACTTTTCAGCAGCTAAAAACAAGTGTGTTAAATCACGGCATATTCTCCATCCATTTTACTAAACCTCAAGTTCAAGCTTAAGCTAGGTGATGAAGTATGTCAGATCTTTCTCTGAAATCACTATTTTCCTTTATATTTGAAATATTCTCGATTGTCTTTAAATTTTCCATACCTCAAATAGCTTCCCTCATTTTCTAGAGCTTTCACTTAGAAAATTCAGAAATGAATTTGAGGAGATAGTTAAGGGATGTCAAGAGCAGCCACCTTCTCTTGTTGCTTCATCCTGGAATCCATTCTGGCATGCTGCCGGCACCTAGCCTGGCATGCACACACGCAGGCGCACACGTACGTGTGTCAGCATGCAGACATACACACACAGACACACAGACACCCAGACACACAGACACACACAAACAATGGGCTGTCACACAGCCTCAGACAAGGCTCCGCCCTCAGCAGCCCCCACATTTGGACTCACACCAGACTCAGGCACAGATGGACACATCCCCTCCTCTTCGGCTGTCAGAGGCAGAAGGTAACAAGTGCAGCACACACATAAATAGTCAAACTGTCAAAATAACTGCCTCACCTGCTCTCCATCAGATGGTTTGACAGGTCTTAATTGTGATAATACTCAATTCAACCACAGAACATCAAGACTAGTCTGAACATTAGAGTGTACATATAAAATGGAAAAAAATAATGACTTGGCCACCAAATCATATGTAAATGTTTTCTAAGGAAAAAAAAAAAGAAAAAGAAAGATTTTATGTTTTCTTATGCTAACTTTAATGATCTATTAATCTTCAGTTTAAAAAAACATCCTATTCGATTTTAGGGCAATTTCTTTGACATAAACTTTGGTGAAGACAATCTTCTGAAATAAAATATTTGTCACATTCAAAACCAGATATTAGAATGAAAGTCCAAAAAAAAAGGGTTAAAAAGATATTTAATTTTAAAAAATTGAATAAATTAACAAGCTTCAGAAAATAAAACAAAAAAAAAACCCCAAACAAACAAACAAACAAAAAAAAAAAAAACAAAATCCTCCTCAAAACCCAGGATTCACAGAATTCATTACTGAAAGAATAGAAAACAAATAATGCAAAAGACTGCAGGCAAAGTGTTTTTTTATTACTGAAATATCTCAAATTAGGTAGTGTTTCAAATTAGGTAATGTCTTGAAGTGAGGGGTTTTGCAGACTAAAGCAAACTGTCAAGATTCCTCTTCGGTGATATATACCTTGTAATCACAGGCCTCTCTGGTAGCAGGAGAATACATTCAGTGTAATGGGAAATAGTCAGCTGTTTTAAGATTAAAGTAAAAATGAAAGGTAAGAGTGCATTTGAAAATTGTAACCCAGTCTTACAGATATATATAGCATGGTTCTTTCAGATTTGAAGATTCAATAAAATTTCCTGAATTTATATATATTGAAAGCAGTTTTGTGTATAGAAGCCTTTATATGTCATTTTAAAAGAAGACTTGGAAGGAAAAAGCTGAAGGAATAGAGATGCAACACTACATTTGCTTTTATTTTAGTGGTTGCATTAATTTTCAGGTAAAAATGACCCAGAAGTCAGCAATAAATATCTTCTGTTGTATTTTGTCATCTTTCAGGATATAAGACGCTTATTATTAAAAAAAAAAAACAAACAAAAACAACAAAACAAACAAAAAAACACATAGAGGAATTAGAAGAAAAAACTAAAAATGCCCCCTTTAAATTACACCAGTGTGTATAGATTAGTAGACAGATAGTAGTTTTGTTTTTCTCTATTGTATGACTAGAAAAAATGACAATTGTGTAGTCTGTGTTTACTTTCCAAGGCTTTGGGTGCACCATATATCATCTCTGTTTGCTATATGCTGTAAGATATCTTCCTGCACTTATTAAATCAAATGGTACTGTCTGAACTATCGGCACAGTTATTCCCTAGATTTCTGTTGTTCTTTTTGATTGTTTTTTTGATTGAAAACTGGCATTCCCCTTCTACTTCAGTTGGAGATTACTGTTACATTTTGTTTGAACTTCCCACAGTTAGGTCACTCAAGGAACAATAAAATTTAAAATTATCATTTCTCCAGAATAATTTCAGAAACATGTTCCATGCTGCTTTGTCTTCCCACAAACTCATGCATTTTTATTTTTATGGTTTTTCCAATTCCCAAAAGCATTGTTGGATGATATTTGGAAACAATAACGCTAAAATAACCTGTATATATTTACTGTCTCTAAAAGTTTCCTGGAATAGAAAAGTAGACTACATAAGCAAAGATAGGGGGATACTAAGGGTCATCTTGGCAACCTCAGCTGTGAAGATGTGTTTTATTTGTTTTGTGCTACTTTTATTTTGACCCTCCTTTTAAAGTTTCTCTTCCCAAGGGCCTTAAGATTTACCTAATACAATTATTTTGCTCATCTTAAACAGAAGAAAAACTGTAGCAGGCAGTAGGTAATTTCACCCTCCTCTCTCCATTCCCAAGAGTATGCATACAGGCTTAGCAACCTTAACCAAGATTTAAATTATTGTATTAAACTTTACTGTTGAGGAGAATACACCACACATATGTGGTCAGTTATGGTCATTCGTCTCATTGTTTCAATATTCATCTGTGCTCTGCCTTCAAACTCATAATTTTCTAATAGCTACACATGTAAAATGTCTCCAGGTCATTCTTCTTTTTCTGCTGCATGTTTATGTTATAGTCCATTCTCCTTCCACAAGGAGGAAGAGATAACAAAAAATGCTCAGCAACAAAAAGTCAATCTGGAAATGTAGCATCCTGTAATTTAGAAATATCTGTACACTATTGCCTTCCTCAAATTTGTTATAACTTTTCCAAGGTGGGGAAAGCATATATTGATGAATTAATATGATCACAGAATCATAGATTGGTTTGGGTTAGAATGGATCTTAAAGACCCTCTAATTCCAACCCCTCTGCTATGTGAAGGGACATTTTTCAGTGGACAAGATTTCTTAGAGTCCCATCCAACCTATCCTTGGACACTTCTGGGAGTGATGTAAGATGAATGATGGAATTAACCTTGTTTGGGTTTGGAATCATAGAACCATTTAGGTCAGAAAAGACCTTTGAAATCATTAAGTCTAACTGCAAACCTGACACTATCCAAGTCCACCAGTAAGCCATGTCCCTTAGTGCCACATCTACCTAATAAGCCTCAAAAGGTTGAACTCAATGATCTTGAAAGTCTTTTCCAACCTAATGATTCTATGATTCTACAAATTACTTTAGAGGAATTGCTGAAAAATACAACCACATATTTCATTTTTTGCCTTTAAAACATACAGGTTTTGTCATTTCCCCACCTACATATAAGCAATTGTATACCTTTCTTCAGCTCTACCTGGGATATCATAGTGATCAGTAGTCTGAATGATGACATGTCAGAATTAATGACTGATTATTCTCAGTATCTCTACATCTACTATAAAATCTACACTATATTCTTAAGTAATTTCAAATGCCATTTATTTCACCTATATTCAAATCCATAAGGTTAGATGTCTGGTTTAATTCTGTTTTCTAGTCTTGTTCCATGCTCAAAGGACAATTTGTTTCTATAAGGGAAGAGATTAAATCCTATGAGAAGTTTAAAATACATGAAAAGAATTTTGGCCACAACTGTAATGGAAATGTAGGATAATAAAATTTGTTTTGGTTACAAAAAAAGATTCCTTATATTGCTGTAATTGTTTTATGAAATGTCTTGCACACAAAGCCCCTCAGGTTTAATAATTAATTCTGAACAGGAGTTCTCTCACAAGACTCAGAGGAAATAATTTACACTACTTTGGTGCCAATGTTGCTGTTGGATTCCCTGTCTCACATATGCATTTTGAATATAATTAAAAAGTAGCAGTTTCTGTAACTGCACTAGCTTGAAAGTCCCACAAAAACAAACTGGGGATTGAAATCAGCTGAATTGGAAAATTCTAAAGGAGGACTGACTTTAGAGGACTGACTTTCTTTAAGTCCCTTAACTATGTTTATTTCCTACACCCTAATAATTATGGAGTAGGAAAAAATATTTAGATAGACAGACTAGTGATGCTGAGGATAATTAAATCATAATTAAATTTTGTATATATCAAAATCAGCTAGAAATACATTGTTTATCTCTTATTACTTAGCAATACCATAGAGGGAGACCCTTCATGGCACAAAACTCTCAGGTATTTACATTAATATTGTCAAGAAGATATGAAAAGCCTGGCCATGACTTACTTCATGTGGTCCTCAGCCCTCCAAAATACTCAATGTGTCAAAAAAAAATGTGGTCTGCAATTTTATTTTTATTTTCTGACACTTTGAAACAGTTAAAAGGTATTACTGTGATAATGGCATTGTGATCCAATTAGTGAGAGATGCCTCTGTCTGCATTAAGTTGCAAATGAGACCATATGTGGATCCCAAAACTTGGGGTGGTTTGTGTGTGAGCAATTTTTTCCTTTCCCACAATTTGCCACATAGGGAATTTTTGTCTGGATGCATTAACCAGGATGTACTAACCAGATTTCATCTCTGCCAGGCCTGGAATTAGCTGCTTCCTGTCCCAAAGTTCCTTCTGTGCTTTTCTCAACTTCCTATTGTGGTGCATTATCTTGCCACAGTTCCTTCTGTGGACCTGACAGTGTTTGAGACAGGCAATTCTATATATCTCTTTAATTCCTTACAAATGGTTAAATCAGCAATGATGGTGCCTGCTGGGTGAGTGTTCTGCTATTCATTAGCTGACTTTAATAAAACTGAACATATTAAAACAAAACAAAACAAAACCAAACCAAACCAAACCAAAACAAAACAAAAAACCACCAAAACCCCCAAAAACTGAGGAAAAACTACCTCTATTAGGAAAAGAAGGAACTGGTAGGGATTTTAACTTGATTTAAATATTTGGAATTATTTCGGCTTGATCTACCAAAAAATATTAAATCTTAAAATGCCAGATGCTTTCCCCCTTAAAAATACACTAAATTATTGATAAGAAACTATTTTCCTACAGGAAATAAATTTTCTTGGCAGCACAGTGAGGGAGCAGAATACCTTTTCTTGCTGTTGTGTCATGACGCAAAAGCAGTTCTGCTGAAGAAACTTTATTTGGGATGAACCATAAGGAATTGTTCCTACTTTTGAACATGGTAGTTTAGGGCAATGAATGTGGCTTTGCTGAAAAAAGTTTCCTAGGAATTAACATCTTGGAGATTGTTACAGAGTGCAGCAGATAATATTACCTTATTTCCTGTATCTACAGGATGAGCATGATCACCATCTATAAAGCTGGAACACATCTACATGGTGCAACTGACAGTAGCTGAGATACTTCCCTTACAGAATTAACATTAATGGTTCTTGGTAAAGCCTATCTTACTTTTATTTCTAAATGCATTTGTAAATCTCCAGAGGATACTTTAAAAAGTTTTGTGAAAGATAAATTGAAGATTCTGTCACTGTTGCCATTGTTTTGACAACCTAAATCAGACATAGCTTTGAATGTTAATGGCAAACACTACCAATTCTTAAAATGATCCCAAAGAGAATATAATTAAATTGGCTTTTCAAAGTTCCTCTTAGATTTTGATTACATAAAGATGGAAAAAATTTAAAAAATTGAATTCAAACTATTTTTTTTTTTGCTACATGTTCTTACTTCTAACATTCTAGTGGGGGAAATTGACATGGGGAGATGATGATTGATTGGGGTTTCTTTTTTTAATAAATAAAGAGGAACATTCAAAAGAGAGTGTGGAAGGAAAACATTAATCACTTTAAGGTTTTTGAATAATTGACAAGGAATGAAAATTTCTAAATTAACTTGAATTTTTATTCTGGTTTTACAGGTAAAAAGTAATTTTATCTTTTACAAAAGAGAAAATGTCATGAGGAATAGGAAATTGAGTTAAAATGTCCGGAAAACACACTACATTCACTGAAATATCTGGGAAACTATCATGTAATGCACTTTGTCCCTCAAATAATTTAGCAATGCTGTACTTACACAAAATAGGGATTCAGGGATCCTTGGCCATACCAGTCTGGCAAGAATCTGACAGTCCATAGAAGAAACATTTACCTCTCAGTCAGTAACTTTAGGTGACCTTAACATTAAACAAAGAGAAACAAAATTTTCAGTCATTATTCTTGCAGTCTGCTTTAGATATAATTTAATATACATACAAGCTGTTATCTATAGCATCTTAAGTTGATATTAAAAAGTGTAATTCTTGCTATTGGCCATAAAGGAGATCTGACTCAGCTGTCATAGGTGTTTATACTTTAGATCCAGTGTGGATTGTCTGGATAATCCATGTGCTGTATCTTGCTGAGATTCACAATCTGTCTTTCCTCTGTCTTAGATCCTGTCCCTCAAAACTGATTCCAAGGTCAGCTTTTTAAGGAACTAGGTCCCTTCACAGCATCACAAACACTCTGTGAATTATCAGCTCTGAGCTTATGAGAAGATAAAAAATTGCAACTAGGCTAGTAAGTGAGAGGGATATGCCAGACTCATAAATACACATACTGTGATCTTCACAGCAAGACCTAAAAATCCAGGCTTTCTTTAATTACAAAATGAGAAAGTCTGGAGCTGTTATGCTGTGATTTTTAGGCACCAGATGTCCTGGAAATGGAAAAAGAGTTTAGAAGCAAGAAAGTTTTAAAATAAATTCTGAACAGAATGAAAGTATATTCTCACACATGGCTTATTAATTCACATAGGCTCATCATTCTGAGGTTTCAAGCTACAACTTTGTTTCTGGACTTATAGTTAATCACACAAACAATGTTGCAGTCTTATTTGTTGTTAGTGCAGCTCTTTATTTAAAACACTTGAAGGTAAATGAAAAATTAGCTATTGATTTCCCTGCATTTAAGAATAAAGAGTTCGAGCTGTATTTTTATGTGAAATTTTCATACTCATTTTACATTGTAGACACTGAGGAAAGAGCAAACAGAAATAATAAAAGTAAAAATATTTTATATTGTTCTTTTTCCCTGGAGCCCACAGCATACTTATTTTTCTCTTCAGCATTGTGGTTTGAACTCCTGCCCCCAAAGTATACAGAAAGCTTTTTTCTTTCCTATTTTGAGGGGCTAGGAAATATGATGTTGTTATTCCTGCTGCAGTCATGTTATTGACCTGCCAAAAAAGGCCCTCAAAACTTGTCTGGCCTCTCTGAGCCTGAGCTGCTAGTTTTAACTCTTATAGCAATTATCTGGGAGAAGGTGACTATTGCCCAGCTTGGTTTGGTGTAACTCTGAGATTTTCCTCTATGGGAAAGGTTTGAAAATCCTACACAGTGACAAAAATAACCCCCTAAACAACAACAACAAAACCCCAAGCCAAACCAAACAAACACCCTCCCCCGCCCCCCAAACAAACAAAAAACAAATTAAAAAAACAACATTGGCCCTTTATTTTGGCAAAGTATTATGTTGCCATAGATAACAGCTAAGTAGTGCAAACAAACAAATTCTTCATGGAAGCCAAGGAAAAAAAATAAAGAATGGGTAATAAATCTGTGATTAAAAGCTCCATAAAAAGAGCTCTATAAAAAGTGGAACCAAAGTAGGTAAACTTCCACTATGAATAGTGGAATTTTCATATTCCTTCTGGCAGAAACCTAATGAAGCTGATGACTTCTCTTTACCTAACCCTATACTTTGGTAGGAATGACCTTAAGGTGCAGTGTCTCTGACGTGCATCAGTAATGAGCCTAATCTCAGAAAAAAAATGGGTAATATTAGGAAGCCCATATCTTCCCTGTGTCAATGATTTATGAACATTACTCTCATTGTAATTAGACCAATAATAGCTTTTTCTTGTGTTTTAATTAGACTGTTAAGACTTTAATTAGATGAAGAATAAATGATGGAACAAATTTTCCCATAAAAAAATTGATGATAACTGTTTCAATAAATATGCAATTATCCTGTGGAAACCTCAAGAAAACCCCAGTCTTCACTTGGGACATCTGTACTTAGTATTCATTTTCATGATTATTGAATCTTCTTACTTGAGGAAAGGTATATTGATATTTCTATGCTCTACAAAATTATGCAGCTCTCCTTAAACATTGGGGCTTTTTCCCAATTAAAAATAAAAATGATATATCCCTGTCTAAGGAATATCCTCTGTATGAACACTGTGGAAGAGCAGAAAAGCTACATTTAGGCTAGTAAATTAAATATGTCTAGGACTGTTGTTTGCGGTTGAGGCCAGCTGGCATAGAACAGCTTGCATTCGTATTATTAAATTCTCTTACTCTCCAAACAGCATGGCTACATTCTAATTAAGAATTCTCCTTCTTCTATGGTATCTCCCAGAACACACTTGGAAGTAATTCTGAAGAGTGTTGCTTGGTGTATTTGGTTTGTGTGGGAAGGTTTTGATGCGGGCAGGGGGCTGGAGGGGTGGCTTCTGTGAGAAGCTGCCTGAAGATTTCTCTGTGTTCAACAGAGCCAACGCCAGCCAGTGCCAAGATGGAGCCACCCCTGGGTCCACTGGCCAAGGCTGAGCCCATCAGTGACAGTGGTAACGCCTTTGGGATATCAGAGTTAAGAAGGAGAAAACATTACTGTGTAAAGAGCAAACAACTGCCTGAGAGAGGAGTAACATTCATGAGAGAAACAGCTCTGAAGGCACCCAGGTGAGGTGAGAGGGAGGAGGAGGATGTGATCCACCTGCTGGAGCTGAGATTCCCCTGCAGCCCATGGTGAAGCCCATGGTGAAGCCCATGGTGAAACAGGCTGTCCCCCTGTGGCCTGTGGAGATCCAAATGCAGAGATCTACCTTCAGTCTGTGGAGGATCCAATGCTGGAGCAGGTGGATGTCCAAGGGAGTCTGTGATCCCATGGGAAGCCCATAGTGGAGAATGCTCTGGGCAGGACCTGAGGCCCCTTGGAGGGAGAATGTCATGCCAGAGCAGGTTTGCTGGCAAGACTTGTGTCCCCATGGAGACTCATGCTGGAACAGCCTGTTCCTAAAGGTCTGCACCCCATGGAGTTTGAGAAGAGCCGCAGCCTGTGGGAACGATTCATGTTGAAGGCATTTGTGGAGGACTGTCTCCTGTGGCAGGGATCCCACATTCCTTAAGCACAGGCAAGGCAGTAATTGGTGAGTGATCTCTCCCTGTCCTTGACTCAACCCACAAGTCTTTCACTGTAATTTTTCTCCCTTATTGAGTTTATGAGGGGGAGGCTTTGGTTTATTTCTGGTGTCCAGCCAGGCTGAATCCCTCACCCTGAGTCCAGGCAAAACTATGCCAGGGACTGTCCTTGCAATTGAACATTATAGAGAATTCCCAGTTACTGGGAAATGGTAATACAGATTTAGCTTATACATTTGATCTAGCTATATATACATATTTGTTTCATTGTATTCTTTCATTGCTTAAATATTGTCCCATAATAATAAATGAATTTATTTCTTAAAATCTTCTGCGAAATGGAAATACTGTGGAAATTTCATTTCAGAATTATTTCTTTCAATTGTTATATTTCCACAATGAAAGTGAGATATTGTTTGAACACAAGACATGGCAGAAATGCAAACCAAAATGAAGTAGGCAGCTATTAGCTTCCAGATTATAAGAGGCTAAATTCTTAGACCTACAGAAAATACAGCATGGCTTTTTGTAGCAGCACCTCTTTTATTGAAGATTTGTTATTTCCAGTGGCTTGGTATCAGTATATGGATTTGCTGGCTCCTACCATACACGTACCCATATGCAGTTCGACTTATGGTAAAGCACTCAAGCATGCAATTGACTTAAATAAGGAATGCTGAGAAGCATTAAGCTTTTCTTAGTAGCAGTAGGATTATACACATTCTTAAAACTGAGAACTTACTCAAGAGTATTGTATGAAGTCTAAAAGAGGACAGTACAATTTGCTGACTCATCAGCATCACTTACTAAAGTATTCAGAACTTTTTTTTAAATGCTTTATTCAGTCACTAGTTTGGTTTGTCCCTGATCTGCTTGCTGGAGTTTATAGACTGAGGTTTCATTTCTACATATTCACTCTACTTTGGGTTAGGAAATGAAAAACTTTGAAATCTTTAAATCTGAATAATCTTTAAATTGATTTATCACTGTCCTTTTTGTATGTGGATGGTCTGTTCACTCTGGCAAACAGTTGTCTGTCTTGCCTACATTTCTCTACTTGAACAGAATAATTTTTCTTCTCTGACAGTGGAAATTGTAAAAAATGTTTCCTATTCACATTGCCTTGTAGCTGGTTGTACTGTAGAATTGATCTCAGAATCTTCTTCTCATCAAATCTGTTTCCTCTTCCATTAAACTCTCATGGGAGATATGCTCACTGCAAATGTATTGCTCACAGAGCTGAGGAGTCACTTCGACTCTCCCAATGCTGCTCTCAGGCATTAAACATTAGCGAAAGAAACCAGAACAATTTTCTAAAGAGGCAAACACTATGCTTTTTAAAGAAACACAACTAATTCATATTGTCATATTTCCTCCTTTTCACAGGGAGAAATTGCTCAGGATCTAAAAGGCCAAAATTTAAATCTGATGCAGTGGCAATTCAGTTTCTTATCCATCAGTGTTTTACTGGTCACTAGCCTGTTTATCCAGGCCTTCAGTTTACATATTGATTGATTTTCCTCTGTAGAAATTTGGAGTGAGACAAAGTTTTGGTGTTTGTCCTTCATGTTTACAGTGTTGACAGATGCTTTTCATGTTTGCTTCCCTGGGTGTGGCTGAATTCACAACTGAGCTGTGTCTGAATCTGTTTTTTCCTGTTCCTCTTCAGGTGTCCTGACTCTTTGAGAGGGAAACAAAGAAATCCTGGCCTATAAAAAGTTGTCATTCTAGTAAATTCCTCTCTGAATGTCTGAAGAAAACTACTGCAGGCAACAATGTGGTACATCTGCCCCATAACTGGGACACAGCTAGGATCTGTGCTTAGCAGGGCTGACTGAGCACACAGCAGAGCGAACGCCCTGCAGTGGGAGCACAACTAGTCAGTGCCTAAATATCAGAACTGGTCTCAAAAATGGCAACTGCAAAACCTAACACAATCAATAAAAGATGCATTGTTTTAAACAGATCATTCAGCTGTTAGGGTTTGGTTTTGTTTAATTTTTGTGTGGGTTAGGGAGCCAGGGACGGGGGAAGGGAGTGTTGCTGTTTCTGAGTGAAACACGGAGAAGTCATTTTAGAGTCCCATTTCTGTAAAAGTGAATAAGAAGCTTTAGGATTTTTTTGACTGGATGAACGACATCTGGTGCTTGTATGCATAGCAAAGTCCTTGAAGGTACATTCAGCACAGGCAGCTACTTAGAGAAAAACAAGAAGAAATGTGAGAAAAAAGAGAACTTCAAAGAAAACAGTCCTCTGGGCTTGGTGATTTGCTCAGTCTTTCTGAATAGTGACCTGGTAACTGACTTCAGGCATAAATATCCTAACCAGAATAGTTATGTACAATTTTATTTATTTTAACAACTGACAAATTATTTATCTTCAGAAAGCACAGCCAGTAATTATACTGCTTCTCATTTTTATATGATAGCCTATCAGCTGGAAGAACTGTTTGGGAAGTGGATTGGATCAATTCAGTTCTCGCTTTACCTTGAGTTAAGCTAATCAAAATTGCCTTTTCTAGGAGATTTTTTCAACAGCTACATTTTTTCTTGGGGTTTTTTCTCCTTTTTGACACTGTGTTATAGTGCAAAAGTAATTCAAGTCTTCGGGTCATGGGAGAGGGAAGGGGGTATGAAGGTTGGTGTCAGAGGAGAGTGAGAGAGGAAGGAAGTGGCGGAAGGAAGTGGCGGAAG
>JANIJU010000001.1:61183145-61217202 GCA_025504685.1 Leucosticte australis
GGAAGGAAGGAAGGAAGGAAGGAAGGAAGGAAGGAAGGAAGGAAGGATTCTGCTAAAAATATCAGGGTGATGACAAAGGCATTCACCTCAAAAAAATCCTATGGGTTTTGGGGAGTAATAATGACTAGCCTCTTATTTGTTTTAAAAGAAAGAGGAGTGTTGTCATTTAATCCTAATTAATCAGCCAAATCAGGGGTTTGTTCTCATACACCAAAGAGAAATTGCTTTCTGCTCTTGAACTTACTCTTTCAAATCATTATAACTGCCTAGAGGTTTGTTGTATTACACTCTGTCATATCCTTTCTGGGTACCCAATACAGTCTCAAGTAGCTTGATTAAGAGCAGACTAAATGACAAAACAGTGCAGGATTTTATGACAACAGCATTAAGCTAAGCAGAATGTAGAATTGGCCTCAAGCCCTCAGGGTTTGTCTCTAAAAGATAAGAAAGAGCAGCTGGATACAGCCTAAAAAGGGTCAAAGTGCACTAAGTTATTTGTTAATGAAAGTGAAGAAATTTGCTCTAGCTGTATTGACAGCACAGCTAGGAAAGGAAAAAAAGACAGATTTTAACAGAAAATTATGATTACAGTTAAAAAAAGAATTTAAACTGGAAATTCTTGTTAATTTTTGCAGTACAGAAGCTGGTGGAAGAAAGGAAAAAACCCATAGCCTGCTCATATCATTTCTAAACAGATCATTTTTTTAATGCAGTGGATACAAAAGTTTATGGTTTTGTCTAAAAACAATTTGTCTTGCCTGAGCTGTCCCATGATAATATATTATAAGGCACAATTGTGTCTGTTACTATTTATCTGTATTCTTATATGATAATAATGTTTAAATTACTTTTTATTATATGATATAAACTTCTTATATTTATTTTTATTTCTTTCTTATATTTCTTGAAATTACTGTTTATTATATGATAATAATAAACAGTAATTTAAAGAATAGATATGTGTTATTGCTACTTTTTTCATTATCTGGGCAAAATTAACAATATAATGTATTTTTAAATAAAATATTGAATATTACATATGGTAGGAGAACAAGAGTTCACTGATTTAAGTGTTGTAGGGAAAGAAAACTAAGGCAAGAATACGTACCAGAGCTTTCAAATCAAACATATCTTGACTGTAGCTAAAAAATAGCAGGTCTTTGGAAATTAAAAGAAATGCAGAAAAAACTCACAAAACTGGCAATCTCCTTGAGGATACCAGATCATTTATCAAAATGTGGAACATTTGAAGGGCAAAAAATAAAAAATAAAACTTGTCATCCTTGCAGGTGAAAGAATTCTCAAATAATTTGAGAGTCAGTCAAATTAAAGGCCATTAATCCATGAAGCTCATTCCACTGTGGGTTCTCTTCTCTATAGGATCAACCCTTCCCCTGTGTGAGAGAATAGTTTGCCATTGACTATTTTTGAATCCAGTAAGAAATGCAAGTTAGATGTTAAGGTTCAAAGTAAGAACCTTAACAATTAAAGTGCAGGAATTTTTTTTTGAAAACTCTACAAGATTAGAAGATGTCTATTAAAAGATAACCCTTCAAGAGAAATACTTTAGATGGAATCAAATTGCTGGTCATCTAAATGCAGCTCAGATTTTTCCCTTCTTCTCCTTTCATCAACAAACTTAACAGCTGGGGCCTCATCCAGGACACAGAATTGACAGATAAAGGACTCAGATGCCAAGGTCTAAAATAAATTTTTTAGCAGCAACATCTGTGTCTGTTGCAAAGCCCTTGGCTGATTTCTTGGCTGGCTGCTTGGCTGCCTCTGTTCTGTCTGTGACTCCAGTGCTGGCTATGCTAATGGCCATGTAATGGCCCCTGGTGCCCTCTTGGGGAATTAAACTGCTGATAAGCCTGCTGGCTTGTCTTTTCTCTGGGATCTTTTTTTAGCTTTGAGTGACCTGCAGCTGGAGGGGTTTGTTCCTTATTTGAGAAGGAGGCCCTTGAACAAATGCTCACAAGTTCAGCGTATGCAAGGCCAGTTGATGCTGCCAAAGGAATATTTTGGAGTCTGCTGTAAAGTCACATTGTTTTTAGATATAACATTTTAGATATAACATTAAGCCACAGGAAGTACTAAAGATGTCAGAAACAAAAAAATTCCAGAGACCAGAGACTGTGGATTCATCATTCATTTTAGTGAGCTATGAATTTCAGAACAGAGGGCTCATTGTCCTGCTGAACATCTGCCTAAGTCTGTCCCACGAAGAACTGTTTCCTAAATGGGTGATTGGCTCATCAAAATCAGGGCAGGTGAATCTTTGCTGGTAAAACTACATGCTTATGCTTTTGTTATTAATGCAAAATCTCCTTAAAAAGATCCTAAGTCACAAAGGATGTTTGCATGTATTTAAGCTTACGTGTCCTATGAATATTCTTTCATTCTCTGCCTGTAGTTACTCAGACTCTTTGGCTTCACCATGGGCTAATAACGTGTATTCAACTGAATTTTAGTCAAAATGCTAACATTCAGTTTCTGCAGACTTACTTTTCAAATTCATTCTAAAAGATGAATAATCTTCTTCGCTTAGGAGAAATCCTGCTGTCTTTATACACAGAAACACAGTAACCCCTCAGGACATGATTGTTCTACTCCCTCGAGCTTCTTTATGCATTTGGGTGATATAAAATCCCTGCAAATATAGCAAACACTGCCAAGAAGGAATATTGGGGCATACGGAACGGGTCAACAGAATGGCTGAGAAAAGGGTGTGTGACTGAAAGCCTCAAGCTATTGGAAACAGAATGAAACAGCCGTGTTTGCACAGCTCGAATTTTCTCCAAGATTGGACAAGCAGGATTTTGGCTTGCCTCAGAGTACAGTTTTTTCCACAGAGAAAAAATTATAATTATAAAAAAGGGGACTCAACTTTATAACTTCAATGGAATTCTTTAAAGTGAGGGGTGGGTGGGGGGGAGGGGAAGGAAAAAAAAACCCTGAGAAGATATATGTGAAGCAGAAAAACACAAAACTAAAAACCAGATACGAGTGTCCAATTCCAATACCTAATGTATATAATGCCAGACAAAGATGAGATGGACTCAAGACTGGGGCATTTAACTCTTAGGTGTCCTCTCACCCAGGTTAGATGGCTGAGATACAGGCTAACATTATGTACTAAATGCAAGGCAAGACTGATGTGTCTAAGAGTAAGATTCATAGATATCAATGACAGGCAACTAGCTATTTTATAATTTTCAGTTATAATCATTGTTCAAATGTGAAGTGTTGTGTTGGAGCCCTTCCAAAGAATTAAGTTTTCAACCAGAATTAGAGAGAAATATTGTATTGTTCAGAATGACAGTCATATTCCAGATATAATTTCTTAAGACAACTAAAATGTTTCCTTTCAGGAAGAATAAGAGGAAGAAAAAAAATTCAGCATGTTATGAATCACTATTGACCAAGGATATCCCAAATCATCTACTTACTAAACTTCAAAATCCCTCTGATACTTCTTGAAACAGACTTTATTAAAATATTGTGTGTGTTTATTTAAATATTGTGCAGAAATTGAAACACTGTTAGCACATAGGACTGAAAGAAAATAATTTCACATTATTGTAAATTCATTGGTCATGATTCTCTCCCAAGACCTAAGAAATCCAAATATGTGATCTGAGTCAAGCACATTATGAGTTTGGGTCTGTAATGAGTCTCCTAGTTACTCAGATTTTTGTGTTCTGAGAGAAAACATGCTAAACACTTTCATTCTTTTTTTTGTGTCCCACCAGGTCTACATGCACAACGACTGCTAACTTCATATTCTCAGGTGACACACTAATGCCATAACTGAAAAAAATAAAATGGACAATGAGCATTCTATTTTCTGAGTAGTCTTTGATAATTTTCTGCTCACATCAGTGTTACTAATAAATCAAAGAAGTGAGATAAATTATCTGTAACACTATCCTTTATTTGGCCTATACTTTATTAAATAGTATTGCCAGTAATGACATGCATCAACAGCTGTATGGACTAGCAAGAATATATGGACTGTCCATTCAGGAAAGATTTTTCTTAACATTGTTACAAATCAGAAGATACCTTAATTATTCTTTTCTTTAAAGCAGTTGAAGTTTTGTACAGAAGGATAAATCAGAGGAATGTCTCCTGGCATGCTAGGAAAATATAACTTATGCAACTATTGTTCATTCATAAATTAGTTTAATATTTTTTTTAATTTTAGATTTGTAAGTTTAGATTAGATATATTGGTAAGATTTTTCCCAGTCTTGTTAATTTGCATGATTCTCTTGTTTAACATTCTATTTATACTACTGCCATTTAGAAAGCTGTTAGCTTTTATAACAGTTGATGAGGTAATTTTCTGAGGTGAGCACAGGACTGTACCACAGCAAGGTTCTAGGGCAACAGGTAAGCTTTTAAAATACTTTTGAATTAAATATTTCATATTTCAATATGAAACAACACTGACATACTGATGATGAATACTTTTAAAATCAATTATCAAATTTAAAAAACCAAAGCAGCAAAATATTTTGGCTCAGTCTGCTCATCCATGCATATTATTAGCATTTTTCCTTCCTCCACAGCATGTTTACCTGGATAATAATAATCAACCCAAGCTATATCTGATTTTATGCAACTTGGTTGGGCAATATGATGACAAGCTACAATGGTCCTGCAGCTAACAGTGGCTTTGTGTGAAGTTGTCTGGAAGGGCAGACCAGGATCGGCCCATTTCCTAGCCTTCATTCCTAGCCAAGTTCTCAGTAACAAAAGCAAGAAAAACAAATCTAAACAAAACCACTGAAATATGCTGGTGCCATATTTTTCACATGGTTTAGTTTTCAGGCTTATTGAAAGATATTTAGAACTGAAACTCTCTCTTTGTATAAGATTGTCGGGTTTTGAACTATTTTTGTGCTTTAAACCCACCAAGAAACCAGCCCTACACAACTCCTTGTTCACTGCCCCACCATTGGCATGGGAAAGAGAATTAGAAGAGTAAAAGTGAGAAAATTCATGGGTCGAGATAAAGGCAGTTTAATAAGCAAAGTAAAACCCATGAACTCAAGCAAAACAGGACAAGGAATTAATATACCACTTCCAGCTGCAGCCAGGTGTTCAGCCATCTCCAGGGCAGCAGGGCTCCATAACGTTTGACGGTGACTTGGGATGGTGAACATCATCACTCCAAACATCCCCTGCTTCCTCCTTCTTCCCCCTCACCACCCTGCCTCCTCTTTATGTACTGAACATGATGTCACAGGATATGGAATATCACTTTAGTCAGCTGGGGAAGTTTTCCCATCTGTATATGCTTCCAAATTCCCATATAACCCAAACCCCCTTTCCAATATGGCACGAGTTGAAGCACAAAAATCTTGTCTATGTGAGCACTGCTCAGCAATAAAAAAACATGTCCATATTATCGACCCTGTGCTCAGCACAAACCCAAAACACAGCCCCATACCAGCCACTGGGAAGAAAATTAACTCCACCCCAGCCTAAACAAGCACAATTCTATGAGAATGTTCCCTATTGTACTGTCAGTAATGTAATTTAGAGACTCTCTGTTGGAGGTCTCCGAGTGTAAGACATTTGAAACAGATATCTTCATATTTTATTATCTCTGATTCACTGATTATGCAGCAAAGTATTTATTCATGGTAATCTTTATTGTCTAAGTTACTAAAAACTTTGAGAATATTCATGAACTAGTGTTTCAGCATAACAATACAGCTATCTGCAACAAAAATGATGCTTTGGACAAAATTTTTTAACTCGGTGTTGGTAGAAGCACAAAAAGCACGTTGTTGTGCATGATTACATAAAGGTGTGTGTTTATGAAGTTTACTGCACTAGAAAAAATATTCAGTTCCATGTTAACAACTTGATATGCTGAAATTACAACTTAAATAATGGATTTTCTTTCTGCTTTTAAGAACTATACCTACTTGTATATAATGTTTTCTGAAGATTTGGAATTGAAAGATAAGCAATTAGAATTTTTAAATTTTATTCTCAATTAATAGCTTGAATTCTTCAAGAACCTGAGTCCTTTCCCCAGAGGGTGGCGACTGATGGTTCAAAGTCCCAATGGATATCAGTGACAAGTGTCCCTCAGGGGCTTTAATCGGAATCAGTGTTATCTAATATTTTAACTAATGGCCCAGATGAAGGAATTGAGTACACCCTCACCAAATCTGCTGATGACATCAAGTTGAGTGGTCCTGTTGACACAAATGAAGAATGGGATGTCATTCAGAAGCACTTGGGCAAACTTGAGAAGGGGGTGCATAGGAATATCCTGAGGTTTAATAAGACCAAGTGCAAGGTGCTGCACCCAGGTCACAGCAGGCCCTGGTATCAACACAGGCTGGGAGATGCACAGACCAAGAGCAGCCCTGCTGAGAAGGACTTGGGGGTGAGGGACTAGGCATGACCCAGCAATGTGCACTCACAGTCCAGAAAGCCAATTGTGTTCCAGCAAGGTTGTCCTGCATCCAAAGCAGTGTGGCCAGCAGGGTGAGGGAGGGGATTCCGCCCCTCTCCTCTGCTCCTGTGAGACCTCACCTGGGGAGCTGCATCCAGTTCTGCCACTGGAAGAATATTGACCTGTAACAAGTCCAGAAGAGACTGTCAAGATGATTAGAGGAATGGAGCATCTCTCCTATGAGGAAAAGATAAGAGAATTGTGATTGTTCAGCCTGGAAAAGAGAAGGCATAGGGTTGACCTAATTTTGGCCTTCCAGTGCTTGAAGAAAGCCAGCAGAAAGATAGAGAGGGACATTTTACAAGACCACACAGTGACAGGACAAGGTATAATTCTAAATAAAAGATAATTTTTCATAGAAATAGAGTAAACTCACATACTTTTCATTTCCTTATTCAGTACCCAAGTTGTATGGTGTTCAGTTACCAAGCAGTTTTTACAATATATTTTATATCTATTCAATTTTTTTTACTTCTGGACACTAATCAAATGTTTCTTCAAAGAGAGACTTACTTATTTTTTTGTGAGCTTTTCCTCTGGGGAATGTGAGTGTATCATAAACATTAATTAATTTATTTTTGCAGCATCCCTGAGAGGTGGAGTGGTGATGAATTTTACGGGTGATGAATGGACACATAGAGACCTCAAAAAACAGTTTTACATTTATTTCATCCTTCTGTGCAAAATAATACCTTTGAACTGTTTGGGTTCAAGCTCTTGTCTTACCCTTTCCACAAATCATGTCACTGAGTTCTCAAGTCAGAAAATAAAAACTTTGGGAGATATATTTATTGACCTTAAGCGACCAACCATATAATATATCATATTGTGAAGAGTAGTCAGCAGATCCAAAAAGTTCAGGAGTGCCTGGTCCAAGAAGTTCAGGGAGTGCCTTACCTGCAGCATTTGTGAACCCACACCTGAAGTTCTGGATCCATGTTTGGACTTGCCAGTACAAGACAGATTGATGCACAGAGTGTGCACAGCAGCAGCCACTGAGACAGGGCCCTGGAGAACATGCTGTACAAGTAGAATCTGTGTGTGATCGGTCCTAGAAAATAACTCTAAAGGGAGATCTTACTGTTATTTTCAGCTATCCATGGAAATTCTATAGAACAGATGGAGCCAGACCACTTCCTGTCAGAACACATCAGAGAAGTGGGAGAAATCATGCTGAAAATGGAGAACTCTGGTAACATGATATAGTTGTCTCTTTTGTGCTGTCTTTCCATGAGAAAATTAACTGTTTTAACTAAAAATTACTATCCTGTTGTTGATTATTTCCAGAAGTAAACTTCCCTGGGGGGAACTGTGCAAATAGAGTGTGGATTCTGCAGATGATAGGACTTATTTTATAGTGAGAAAGGCAGTTCCTCTGACCTTGATGACAAATGCTGTTGTAGTGTATCCTTACAGGTAGTAATACTGTACAAGACAATACAACACAATACAATACTCTTGCTTGAGTAGTATTAATGCAAATCTTTCTTAGTACACTCACACTTGATTTTAAAAAAATTGATATACAAATTAATAGAAACATAGATATAGCCTTTTGGTGTATTACCTGAAAATAAAGGAAAAACAGAGTAGACTGAAAAAAATAGGTTGGACTTGATGATCTCAGGAGTCTTTTCCAACCTAATTGATTCTGTGATTCTGAAGTCAACCCAAAAGAGAGATCATTGGATTAATCAGTTTTGTTAAAACACTTTTGTACTGAATTTTACCAATTCTTGGGAAACTTTTTTTTTATTTTCCTATCCAACTCTTATTATCCATCTGGAATGGCTGAGCATTGAGTCTCATTCTATAGATCTTCCAGCTGTACTTCTTTCAAGACAAGCAATTGCTGTGCCGAGCCTCCATTTTGCCCCAGTTGTTCATCACTTCTCTGAGTCAGAGCTGCCCATTAAGCTCCTTGTTTAAGCTTTTCTTGACCTTTTTCAGGAGAAACAGGCCAAAGTTAATTTAGGCAGTTTGAACCACAAGTATTTGACAACTGAAATGAAATTGTTTAGAGAGCTACCACACAGCTAGGAAATTGGAAAGATGACGAGTGATCTTGGAGACTGGAGCTGATCTGACAGGGAAGGAAAGGAGAATAACAAGCTTCTTCCATTTGTACAGCTGCTGCTGGACCAGTCTTACCTCTTTGACACTGACTCCTTCTTTATTCTAGAATTTCCAATGGGATTTACTATCACCTATGAACTGTGAGCTGTGTGGAAGATATTCAGTAAAGATCATAAAAGTGTACCAAAAATCAAGTCCAGCAAAATCTTACAGTGAGAGCTTTATGACACAATCTCAAGACTCTTGAACTAAGACCAAAGCTCCCATTACCTCAGTAGCTATCTCTAGATCAAAAATTCCTGTAGTAAAAAGCTGGTATTTCATTATGGAAATACCATAAAAGAACAATTATATGTAATTAGCTTGGCTTCATAAGAGTTATTAGTAATTGTTGTCTTAGAGTCTATTTATTATTAATATTGCAGGGTGAAATTCATGGCAACATATTAGAAAGAGAAAGCAAGACTCAGGGAGCACAGAGAATAATGCTTGTTTTCTAACTTTCTCATAGACATCTTGACTTAAACGCCATTTCAAAAACATTTTCAGGTATTGTAAGTGTGTAAATTTCCTTTCTAGTAATCTAAGTTCAAATAGATTGCTTGGATCTTAACCCTCATCTACTTTTATTCTATAGCTGGATAGTTAATACAGCTAATATGCTTTTTGAAGAAAACAGATTTCATAGGGTATGGGAATTATTTGGATGGCATCACAGATTTTTGATGCCAAGGCCTGAAAAATATTATTCCAAAGGCAGCATCTGGCTTCTTGGCACATCTAGCCTTTAGTTTCTCAGTGCCTCTAGGTTCTGTTGTATGGTTGATCACATTTGAATGCTAATTTTACTTCCTAACTTCTTGGAATAATATAGATTTTTGACATTTTGTGGAATGTATGTGTAAGCATATATATAGTGAACAACTTGTACTTCTCCAAAGTATTATTAGTTCTCTTCATCAATAAGTCTGTCAGCTACTTGCGTCCATACTTATCTAGATATCCACACACATGGCAAAATGCATGCAAAATTAGTTTTAAGGGGAACTTTTCTTCCCACCTGTTCCAACTATGATCATGTATGCAACACTGAAATCAACAGGGGATAACTTTATTTCTTTGTCCTTCCCAAAATTAATATTTTTTGAAAGTAATCACAGTAGTTCCCTCATTCTTTAACATCTATAGAAAAAAAATCCCCAACATTTAGTTTGTGGTAAAGCCCGAATTTTTCTCATATTTATCTGGATCATTTTTCTGTTTAATTATTTTTATCTCCAACCTTCTTGCTTCTTGACATTCATTTTGCTGATCTGGTTGCAAAAAATAAAATTTACACTAGTGAATTTTGTCTTTTGTCATTATCTCATTACAGCCAAATGATCCCCTTCTCTATACTTGTTTACTTCACCAAAAGTTTGTTCTCATTCCCATGATCTCATGCTTTTCCTTCCTGCATTAGATTTCTCCCTGCTCTTTATCCACCCTTGTGATCACTTCCTCCACTTTACTTCCAGAAAAACTAAGTTTTTTAGTCCAACATTTGTCCAAGGGATCCATGTAACTAAGAACGATAAATTCTGTGTGGAAGTGATATTCAGTCTACTCCACCAAATCCTCAATAATTCTGCTTTCTTTGAAATTCAGAGTACTGTGTGTCAGCATGGTAGTGACCAAGGAAAACTAAGGCTGCTGGTAGGCATTTTATTTACTAATTTGCCAAAACTTGAAACTGCAGGTTTATGGGAGCCTACAGGGAATTGAAGGTTTAATTGTTTCAATGATTTTCTTAATGATTTCTTTGAGATATATGTCTTCAAGAATCTCAGTTTCCATCCTGACATCATAAAACCACTTCAGTTTGTGAGTCGATATATGCTGTGCTGTCAATTTTCTTTAAAGGAATCTGGAAAGTGGGGCATTTCCTAATAAGGGGACATGTCATGTTCAGTCACCCAGTTTTCAAATTTCCATAGAGAGTTTTAGATCCACTCCAAAATCCAGTCCTTGACATAGACAACCGATTGCAACTCTGTCTCCTTCCAGGGAATGTGGAGTTGAATGGATTTTAATGGTACCATGGTAATGTATTTCAGAGCCCTGTCTTTAAGGGAATTAACTTTGCGTCTTCATAATTGGCAGAACTGGGACAGTTAACTAAAGCCCAGGCAGACACTTTTCATTTTATCAACAGGGCCCTATCGCTGATATAATGTTTTATAGATTATATATGACAGTTTTACATCTGCTAAACATCTATTCACGGCAGACTTTTTTTCACTTTTGTGTTAGAACTAGTGGAAAATTATTCTGAACTAAAGTTATCTCCTTTATGACACCATATACAAATACATATATCAATTAGCACATATTAGTTGGAAAGATTTTTTTTTTAATATACAATGCCCTAGAAAAAGAAGCAAAACAACATCCAGAGTCCTCAGACATACTTGTAGTACTAAAAGAAGTTTGATGCAGAAAATTTTATTTTTCTTACTTTTTAATTTTACCCTAGATATTTTCCTGATGAATTAAGCTAGTTTAGTAATTCTTGTTTAGTTAATTATTACTATTTTCATATGCTCCAGAAAACTGACTTAGAATAAATGTGTTAGACCTCTGAATTCATTCAGGTTGGAGATACTTTAAATCACTCTGGTCAAGAGTGGTTTAAATGACACACTGGCTCTTATGGAATTCAGACTGATGTCAAATCAGCTCTGCTAAATGATGAACAACTTGTAGCCAGTCTGCAGGGAGCTCTCTGAACAGTAAAATATAATCATGATGAGACTTAATTTATTTGTCATAAAAATCACTGTCAACTCCAACTAGCGCAAAATATTTTGTCTGGAAAGTTAAGCAAGAAATGTTTTCTGTAAAAATACCAAGGAAATTTCTTATTCCTTCAGCTAAAATTCCCTATTTCCAAGGACACCAAATTGATTAAAAATATTGATACATTTTATGTAAAGTATTATGACTCTTATTTAGGTTTTATATCTCTCTTTTTAACTGCTAGGCAAATCAACGCATAGAGAATTTAACTGAAGCAGACAGAGAGAGCTCTTGAGAAATCAGAAATATACAGTATATTTGTAGAAACTTAGGTACCTTTCCTTAAGTATATGCACTATTAAATATATCATAACAAAACCTGGTCCCTCTGATGTCATGTAGCTCCTCAGTCTGTATTATGCTTCAACATAGGAGTGTAGATGCTGAGGGTACTGATTCAGAATGCCAGCCTTACACAGATATATGAGACTCAAAGGCAGTGGCTGCTGAAATGTTTGCTTTCTGATAATTTTTCTTGTCACTAGATACTTAAATTCTACCCAGGGCTCCCTTTAGGGAAAAAGATCAAGCATCCCAATTTGATTTTTTTTTTCCCTTTCTATGTTGTGCTAAAAGAAAATATATTTTGTTAAATAATATATACCAAATCTTAAGGCAAAAATTGAACTCTGACAGCATTAATTCAGCTAACAATCTCATGATTTGGACTCCTTTGATAAGGGTTTGTATCTTTGATCTCATCAGCATCTGAGTCTTCCCATCTTTGGTTATTGTACCATCTGCCAAGTTATTGGTTGACCTTAATCAGAGAGTGATTATCCTGGTTTCATCTGGGATGGAATTAATTTCTTCTCAGGGGCTGTTACAGTGCTGTGGTTTGGATTCAGAATGAGACTGATAACACACTGATGCTTTGTTTTTTTGTTAAGTCTTGTTCATCCTAATCAAGGACTTTTGCCCCTACCAAGTCTCATGCTCTTCCACTGAGAAAAAACACAAAAGAAACTGGGAGGGAGCACAGCTAGGACAGGTAACCCAAACTGACCACAGGGATGTTCCACACCACAGAATGTCATACCCAGTACATGAACTGGAAGGATTAACCCAGCAGGGTAACTGATCTGCGCTTGGAAAAGGTGGGGGCCTGACCCTAGTCAGTGGCTGGTGACCAGTTCTATTGTGCACCATTTGTTTGTTTGGGTTTTTTTCCTTTCCCTTCTTCTTCTTCCTATTTACTTAAAATATTTTATTTTTCCTTGTTTTCAATTATTCAACTGTCCTTATAACAACCCACAAATCTTACTTTTGATTCTCCTCCCCATTCCACAGGGGAGGGGGAATATTAAGCTAGCAGCTACGTGGTGCTTATTTGCCAGCTGGGCTCAAACCATGACAGGGATTGGCTAGATCTCACTGTTATAGCTCAACATGATTTTCTGCTGCAGTCTTTAGTGAAGCCACTCACTCACCCCAGGGTGTCTAAACTTTCCCTCTTCTACCACCTTGTCAGGATAGGGCACCCTTCCCCAGCCAATGTGTTTCAGCTTAGTGCAAGCACCCCAGCAGAACAGTCCTCGGTCTTGTTTGATTGTAAAGTTGATTGTAAAAACCTCAATATAAAATAAAGAATGAAACATTTATTGCAGACTATTTTATATTAATCAATATACCTGAATCATCAATTGGAGAAGAAAGCATTTTCTTCACAGCATAGAAACAACAATTAAACTTCATTTTCTCATATCGAATCAGGGACCTAATACAAGGAAAAAGATCACAATCTAAACCAAGATAGGTAAGATGTTGACTGACTAATTTGGTCAGTGTCCAAAGTGCTTCTGTTTTCATTTGCCTCTCAGTTATCCTTAGATAATTTATTGCTTTCTTCTGTTCTGGAGATTCAAAAGTCAAAGAAGTAATTGAGGTTTCCTTGAGGTAGTACAGGTAATACAAGAATAACAAATTATACTACCTACTTATTTTCTGAAATCTGAACCAAAATGTCACCATGAAAACACACAGAGTTTCTATGTCAGCCCAAAGCAAGAGGAGCGTCCATTTTTATCATACTCGAGTTTAACTTGAACATAAGAGCAACCAAGCAGCTACTAAAATCTCTTTCTACATTTTGTCTTGCCAAAGTAGTGAGGGAAAAACCAGTTTATTCATAGAATAAATTATTCTTTGGAGTAATATAGAGTGCTTTTTTTTTCAAAAAGAGCCATATGTTTTCCATATGAAACTACAAATTTGCCTCAATAAACTAGTAGTGCATGAGGAAACAACAGATTGTTGCCTATGTTCTATATTATTAGGAGGTGTTTAAAGTGCAAATTGAAAAAACAAATGTTTTCTGAATAGAGAGAAAAAGACAAGGTTTTCTCTATCACATTTTATAGGCATTGCATAAATCATAATTTACTTCTTTTGGATAATTGTTTCTAGAATTCTGTAAACTTATGACAGATGTGCTGATGAAAAATTATGCCCATCATAGAAAATTTGGAAAGAATCCTAGGCTGCCCAATTATGCAAAATTTATAGCTCATGTAAGGGACACCTACTGTTTTAAAGAGAAAAGTGGGAATTAAAATTTTCCACAAAGGAAGTTCTGTCTGCAAGATTTAGTGGAGTTGGGACTTGAACAAAAGATGTTCAGTCAGGGTTTTTTGCTTTGTTTTGTTCTTTTCTGATACTTGTTTTGTCAAAGAAATTAATATTAAGTGCTAGAGGGGTTTGGATCCAAGCATAGGCATTTTATTCATACTCTCTGCTTAATGTGCGTTATATAAAGAAGAAACATGGTGAAAAAAATAGGCATATTGCCAACTGTTTAATTCCTGAAGGGAATTAAAAAAAAAAAAAAAGAGGAAGAAAAGGAATTTTGAATGCTATGTCCCAACCCAACTACCCAACTTTCCTCCCAAAAAGTCACTTTTTCACTAGTTTTTAAAAAGAAGATGCAATCTGATCAAAATGAGGTACAAATCATAATTATCAAGAACAATACGTGAAAACTTTCTGACAAGTTTCATTCTTCAAGTTAAAATTGGCCACTTGATTGCTAAGTGTATATTCTAGGGCTTTTCTCACTTGCAAGTGCATTCATATTTTATTGTAAATTTTACTATGCAACCTATTTAATAAATGATTTTTTGTAACATTTTTATAAATTTTACTATGCAACCTATTTAATAAGTGATCTTTTGTAACATTTTTATAAATTTTAATCTGTTCTTTCTTACTATGTACTTATTGCCAAAAGTGCTTAAGAGTCTCTGGACATATTCATTCCTTTCCCTCAGAATGACCTGTGCTCTAAATATGCATCTGCTGGAGTATATATAGCACCACAAACACACAAACTCAGTATTCTGTATTTTTTTTCAATAGTCTAAATGCATTATAATTACAGAAATATCATAAAGATTATAGAAAATTTGTTTTGATTGAAAATGTTTATGTTTAAAACTCTTAATAACAGCCATTGCTTATCTAATTAATGATGTTCCATGTAATTTAATTATTTTTGTTACCAGTTAAGCTACTAAAAATTTTATTTTCTGAATAAATAAAGTAGCAATTTTATTTGACTTCTCTGTATTTCTTTAGATACACCACAAATATTTCTAATTAAGTAATGGAATAACATTTGAAAAATCTAATTTACATTATCTATCTAAAAGAGAAAGGTCTATCTAGTCTATCTAAAAGAGAAAGGTAAATTATCTACATAAAAAAAGAAATAAAGAGATAGAGAACTGACATTTTATCAGCATTTTTTATGAATATTAGAGATATAGAAGGGCATATTTTGAGAAGTAGAGAGAAGGGATATTAGGGAAATAAAGGGAGAAGAGGGAGGAAGAGACATAGTTGTAGCAGAAGTTGTATGATACAGGATGCACTGGGGGTATACTCACAGTTAAACTGCAATTTTATAGTTACTTCCAACAGTAGAATTAAGTTTATACATACCGTCTAAGCATGTGCATATAAAATGTAGTAGTTACTAGTATTCAATAAACTCCTAGCCATTTGACTGAGGTATGGAGGAGTTTAACATCTCTGTACAGCTGTATGCAGAGTTGCACAAGGATCATTGAGTCTCCTTGCCCTGCACAGGACCATCCCAAATAATCACACTGTGTGAAAAGTTCAGCAAATGTATGGAACCCAGGCTTACTGTATTACCCAGTTCTGAGCAGACTTAAACTTGGATTTTGGAAAAGCAAAAAATATTCTATCTATTCAGCCATGTAATATAATAATAAGGGCTACTTTCACTTTCTTCATTTGAAGCTGTTTAAAATGGAATAAAATACACACTGGAATACAGTGTATTTTAATTCTTAGAATGCACACCAAAAAGGAATGTGGATATATCTGGCCTGAATACTTCTTTTCAAGAACAGTTTCTCTACTAAAGACTGGGGTTTTTAATTTATTGTCTTCGTTTTGTTGCTTTGAGCAGTTTTCAGTTTGTTCATTTATTGGGGGGGGGGTTTAACAAAGAAAGTATAATGAATTGAGTTGAAGGCACATTTGGGACATTTACACTTTAGTTTCTATTCCAATAATTATGAAAATATTTTTTGCAAACCTGAATAGCTTCTGCAAGAAAAGACTGGGAGGACTTCACTCAGAATACCACACAGCTCAGTTATTGACTATAGAGTGATAATAAAGGAAATAAAATCAAACATATAGAAATCTTATCTTCTCTAGGAAAAATAGTTCATCTTATGAAATTTAAAAAGGATTGTGCAATGCCTTCAGTAAGAGAGAAAGATCTAATCTACTTTGAGTGCTTTAGGATAAGATTAGCTGTGAAATTCCAAATATAAAATATATTTAAGGCATAGGTCCCTACATGTTCTCCTTGGCTTTTAGAATGTTATCACTTCACTCTTACTTTCTTCATTGTGCTTGCTTCTGTAAACTGTATTGCAAGACACTTGAAGTTTTAGAGTGACAAACCATCCTCCTAAGAGTTAGGCATTGCAATGTAAACTTCATCTATGTGAAAATGCCCAGAAGAAGGCAATAAATTTATGGTTTATTTATTTATTAAGCCTCATTATATGTAAGCAGTGTAATATGTATATAGTTGATTCTGTTTCATGGAAACATAGAATATCCGAAGTTGGAAGGAACTCATGCAAACCGTCAAGTCAAACCCCCTGTTCCTTCCACTACTACCTAAAAATAACAGTATGACTACAAGCATCATCAAGATGCTCCTTCAATTCTGACAGGCTTGGTGCCATGACCACTTCCCTGAAAATCCAGTTGCAATGACTGACCATCCTCTTAGTGAAGACCATTTTCTAATGAAGAGTTCCTGACATTCCATTTCATTGTGTCCTAAATTCCATAGGGATCTGATATGTTACTGCTATAGACTGTTATCTGTTCATCACTTGAAAATTACCTACATTTGAAAAAGTAAGAGAGATATTTATTCCTATTTCATTCTTATTACACCAACAGAAGTCAGTAGTATTGTGAATGGTAATGGTTAGCCGTTCAAAAATATTGTGCTGACAAGTAAGATACTCATGACATCATTAGCACTGGTGTGATACTGCAGTCTGAGTCAAGGTCTCCTCAAGGTTGCTTTGAGTTGTTCTTGTCTGAAAACCTTAACTTTAGAATCAGAGAAATCATGAAACTGGAGATGAGAACATAAAAGTAATGGGCAGGTTATTTATCTTGTTTAACCTTCCCTCCTTCCTTTTTTTTCTCTTCTTCTTCCTATACTTTTGAAAGTGATTCTCAAAGCATCCACTGGTTCCAGTAACAACAAGCATGAGTACATTAAGAACAACAGAGGACAGAGTCTTTCTATGCCTGCCTTGCAGACTGTCCTCTTCCTAATTTACAACAGGAGTATGTTATTCTTCTAAGGAGAGACAAGGAAAGAACAAAAGAGAAAAAAATTGGTTTTCAAATTGTGAATGACCTAAAAAAATTTAAGACACACTTCAAAAACGCATATGGGTATTTATTATATTTCCAAAAGCTGTATCACAAGACAATAGTTAAAATTTTTGCAATGATTACAAACACGCTTAAAGCCATGTTACTTTTGGAGGGTCTAGAAAACCATATGAATAGAAAATTTTCTCTTGGCTTAAATGCTCAAACTGTTTACAGTGAAAAAAGCAGAATAATAAGTATCTAAACTAAAGCTGAAAACATTAGATGGAGGATTTTGAATTGCTAATTCTTCATCTTCAATGTTATAATAATTCTTTGGCAAATCCTGTTGGTGTGTTTTCTTCTGTTTGTATTATAAGGTTATAGATATGCTTTTATTAAAAGGGTGTATTCATAACAGTTTTCTCTTGTATTTCTTTTCTTGTATTTCCTTTTCTAACAAGGAAAATTATAATCATAGTCTTCTTATATGGTTCAGTCTTAGAATTCATGCTTAGAAATTTGCATTTAACTCAAGGGTGCCATTTAGGAAGATGACCTGTTGCAAATACTCCCACACATGGAGAATGTATGCTGTTACTCAGTGAATTAAATGTAGTGAAATGTTTGATTACATTCACTGTAAAAGTGTAGACCACCTTATCTGTGCCAATATATTTTCAGAAAGCAAGTTCCTTGCCAATATTTTCACAGTGGTGGTGGTGGTGAGAGAATTCCTGTCCTTAAGAACATTCAGAAAAACAACCCCCAATGCAAGAGGATGTATTAAATCAGTATCATTCAAGGTTTTGCCATTTCTTCCTCTTATATATCATATTTTTGACACCATTGTTATAAATTATAGTTATTCTACTAAGACGAAGGAAACAGTGATAGTCAGCATCAAGAAAAACACAGACCTGTGTTATATTTTCAGCACCTATTTCAAAATTGCTAATTAAGTTTTGTCCCTACTTTCTTGGCTTAAATAATGAGTAATGCAATAATTCACATTCTTTTAGTCATTTATTCCACATTCCATTCTATCCTATTGCTAAGTTACTATAATTTCTACATATAGACTCCTCTTCCACCTCTTCATATTTTGATTTGGCAGTCTAAGGTCAGGTAATTTTTTAAATTTGCACCTTGAATGTGGACATTCAAAACATTGTTAAGACAGATAAGAACCTTGCCTGTTAAACAAATTGAAGGTGATAGATTTTTCTTAACTAGTTCTGCATGGTCGAAAAGAAACATATGACAGCAAAGTCATTCAACTGAGACAGCACTCTGAATTCACTCAATCTTTGCAATGTTACTTAGATTCATAGAATCATAGAATGGTTAGGGTTGAAAGGGACCTTAAAGTTCCAGCCACACTGCCATGGACAGGGGTGCCACTCATTAGATTAGGTTGCTCAGGGCCTCATTCAACCTCTCATTGAACACTTCCAAAGATGGGACATCCACAACCTCTCTGAGCAAGAAATACATCTAAACAAAGCCTGTTCCCTTTCAGTTTATAGCCATTGCTGCTTTTCCTGTCACCATTCATCCACATTAAAAAATCCCTTTCCCTTCAAAGGTCATCTTAGTCTAACCCCCCTGCAATAATCTGCTTCATTTTCAACTAGATTAGGTAGCTCAAAACCCTGTACTTGAAATATCAGAGATGAATAACAATAGTAATAGTAATAGAATTATAGTAGTAGTAACAACAACATGATAAAAACTGAATGCAAATGCTGGGTCAATTTATAGTTACATTATGGCTGGATTTTAGTACAAGTGAATTGGAATAACAATTACATTGATGCTAAATGAGCCTTTCTAATCAACAGTAATGCTGCTCAGTTAATGTTTGTGTTCATCCTTAATTGTTCTGGCTAGAGCACACACATTAGAACGTTCAGGTAAGTACAGGTATGTGTGTACTAGCAAGAAATAGTTCATATTCTGTTAACCAGAAGGAATCTTCAACACTGTTTCTTCATGGCATCTCCCTCATTATCAGTGTTTTTTGTGTGTGTGTGTGTGTGTGTGAAAAATAATATTAATGCAACACTGAAATTGCAACGAAAAGCAACATAAGAATTACTATAAAAGAATAAATTATCCTCTTTTTAATTTTTTTAATAGCTATCAACGATGTTCCTCTGCTTATTTTGCAAAAAGTGACAGAAATACTTACTTATAGTAATGATTCACTGTAAGTGGGACTAAACATCCTGCTAGCTCAGAAATTACAATAGGGATGCACACAGATTGGGGGGTGGGGGGGTTATAAGTTTATGTAGCTTACACAACATCTATTTTTTGAACAGTTTCTTTTTAACTCTTCTCAAGACAAGTTAAGGCGTGAAAGACACTACTGCGTTAGCATGAACAAAATTGCTGCTACCATCCTCTTTTTCCTGACATGCACTCAAGAATACTGTGTTTAAAAGCCTTTAAAAGCTCAAGCCAGGAGGGAGTTCCCATGACTCACCCTACAGCCATATGCTTAGTGCAGGTTCAGGCTAAAGAGTTCAAGTGTTTTCTGTGATGTAGGATTTCACCTCACAGATGAACACAGATGTCTGTCCTGATTAGCATACACTGCTCTCTTGAAAAGAGGAAAAGTCTATAAGATTAAAGACACACTTGGAATATGAATTAAAAATTGGTTTAGGTTGGTAGAAACAGGTAACTGCATTCAAATAACAATTGTTCGCTACCATTTCTAAGGGTTTTAATCACTTGGTTGCTAGGAGAAAATGTCTACACTGCAATCCATGCTTGGTGATTTAGCATTGCAAAACTGATTGACACCTCCCTGAAACCTAAATAGCTTCCTTGAAAGACTCTACTATCTTTCCTTGTCTCATCAGAAGCCCAATCCAACCACTTGTTTCTGAGATAAAAACATATTCTATTCTTAACAAAAAAATAATCCAAAAACTGTTTATTTCTGGGAAAGTTTATCAATCAACTCTGCAAAATGAATGAAGATATATCATTCTAGGAAAAGAAGAACAAAAGTGAACTGAAGGAAATTAAAAATGAAATGCAGGAAAAGGGTTCAATATTATGCTTCAGTTAAACTGTGGGAATATGTTTGGGAAATGGGACAACAAGACATCTTTCAGCATTATGCATATGGCAAGAATCCCATTCATTGCTTTGAAAATCAAGAATAGATGGCCAATCTAGTATTTCTACTCAAGATAAAGCTGTTTCTGAGAATGTCAGATTCCCATAACCTGTTCTCTGCATCATGTATTGATAAGAACTCAACATTCTGAAATTTTAAATGGCATGACATTTTCTCACAATACAGTACTTTTTTATAAAGCTTATATCTTTCAGTCAACTCTAGCTGTAGAGATACAGCATCATGAAGCCATGTTAAACAAAATATGAGTAGTTACATCAAAGGATAGAACTGGCTTGTCTAAAAACACTAGATATGTTTTAAAAATGGGCAAAATAAATTTCATAAAATAATTCAGAGATTTGGATTTTTTAGAAACAAACTAACTAGCTCAATGAATATGGGAGCTATTTGGTTTTCTCTGGATCAATCTTCCCTGTTTGCTTGAATTTCAATAGAATGATACCAATACTTAGTAATATCTCTACTTGCTCATGAATTTTTTTCATTGAATATTGTAGAATCATTGAATGGCTTAGCTTGGGGGGGACCAACCCCCTGACATGGGCAGGGACATCTTTCACCAGACCAGATTGCCCAGAGTTTCCTCCAGCCTTGCCTTTAGCATCTTCAGGGATAGGGTATCCCCAGCTACTCTGGGCAAATTTTTCCAATATCTCACCATCCTCAGGGTGAAGAACTTCCTGAGTGAAAAGAGGCAGATTTAAGATAAAGAGGTAGATAACTATTCTTTCACATCAGCTTAAGTGTCGGATTTTATTTTGCCGTCTTTTTTTTTTCTCTTACTTCATGACATCAGTCTCCCTATCCTTACTTTGATAATTTCTCTGCATTGCTGTATCCCTAACTTGGCTTTATTATTTCCTCATTTCTCTGCAGTCCATGTTTTCTTTGAAAATGTTTAAATTGTTTAAAAATTGGTGGAATCAGTTCTTTGCCTTTCTATAACAGATCAATTGCTAAATACAAACATAATTATTATTCTGGAAAAAAAAGTGTTAGACAGCTTCTTGAGTTCTATCTCTAACAAAACATATTTCATTAAAAAACATACTGTATAAACAATTGAGTATTAGCCAATCTTAGCCTAAAACCTTGAACAGTATAGTAGATTGCTCTGCTGCTTCTCCTTTTTATTTCTTTACCACAGCCACGTAAATATGGACTCTTTGCTTTCCTGGTTGGTTGGGGTTATTTTTGTTAAGAACAAAGCCTAACCACTATTTTGTAAAGAAAATTTTCTCCTGAACAAAGAGAAAAAAACTAAAGCATTTCTCACTAAGGAATTTGGGTTTTTTTTGGTGGTTGTATAATTTTAATTCCTGAAACTTTCTATTTGCTTGGACATCGAAGAGTTTTATTGCAAATTTTCTTAAAGCTGAATGCAAATTTCATTTCAATGTCATTTTTAAGTCAAAAATAGGGAAGAATCTTTGAAGAGTTGATTAAAGTCTAGAGAAATAATTTGTCTTTTTTACTACTCTTTTGTTTGTTTCAAATATGTATAGTCATGGATTATCGATAAGGGATTAGGAGTTTTATTTCTTGCAAGTGAAAAGTAATTTTGTGTTTAATTCCATTTCAGTTGTGTCAGTTCAGTCACTAAGAAAATGTTCTCCAGTAGTACAATTTTTAATGTTCTAGCACACCTTTTATTGGGTGTTAATGTATAGTCTGTGTGCGAGTGTTTATTTGTACATTGCACCTTACTGTGAAATTTGTCCCCACCGAATTTTCAAGACAGAAATTTTAGTAGTGCATTTTGTAATATTACTCCACAACCAGAAGTTCTTCCAGCTTTGTGACAAGAATATTTTAATCCCGTGAAAGGGGAGTGTAGGGATTTTCTTAGCAGGTAAATATAGGTTGTAGTGCTGTTCTCTGTATTATAATTAAAATAGATTAAATGGCTTATATTCATCATGGTTGGATTGCCAGTACTTGAAGTGAGCTACTTTTTTGAATTGTTCAGAATAACATTATACTGTATGGCAATGCTCAATTACTAGCCACTAGCAGCCTGAATCAGCCCTTTCTGAACTCTTCCATTTTGACTATTGATAAGATGTAGCATCTGGAGCAAGCATAAGAGTGTAGAGCAGCTCCAGGTTAAGAATATGATAGGAAATAGCTCTACAATCAGCAAAGCCTTTGACTGCAAAAGTAAATTATCAGGTTTGAAATTCTGTTGCTCTTCAGACATGGTATGGCTGAATTGACCTCCTTTTTCATGAGTGAGTTAAAAATTTTCCTGTTGAACTTCTCCTGTCTTCTTCAAACAAACAAAACAAGACCTGTCCTTCTGCTGAAAGTGGCATGTTACTGGTCAGTCCAATATCGAAGTGCTTATCAAAGGCTTCTGCCAGAGACAGAAAATAATTTTCCAGAAATATCTGCAGTTCTTTCATCTTACCAAAATGAATTGAGATGGACCTCTGGCTCCCAGAATGCTTTGAGAAATTGATTGTACGAGCTATTTTATCAGTGAAGTATGTAAATGGCTGTCTGTCTGTCTTCTGATAACCTTGAGAAATAAGTAGCAAACTGAATATACACAGCTGCCATTTCTTTTCCTACCAAAACTTGTAATAAATGTCATGTTTCAGGAAGTATATCACAATATATAAAGAGTGCTGTTTCAGCACGTGGCCACTGAGTCTGAAATTGTACAGGGTGGAATAATGCAGGAAAGACTGCTTTTAAAATAGGTTGTACTTCTGATTTTCTCACCCTCAACCATAAAAAATGCTTAAGCACAATGTTGAGTAAAATGAATTCATTGTTCAATGGTCATTTTCAGGCTTTGGGTCTCAATATTGGTGAGGTGCACAAAATAAGAGATAAAGGGCAACATTTTCAGGGTTGTTCAGGAAATTCTTTTTAGTTTATAAAGTATTATACTTCCAAGAGTGCTGAAGTTAGGACCTCAGTAGCTGACTCATGTCAACTAGTCATGAGCTAAAAAAAAGTAAGTTTGGTCAGAGAGTCTGCAGTTAAACAAGAGTGGGAAATTTCTACTTCAAATGTTTCATTCCTATTAAAACCTCTACCAGAAATAAAAAGAAGCTATTTAAAGGATTTGAATGATAGAAAATAAAAAGTTTTTCTAAATTAAATTATAAGGATAAAAGTAACATTCATTGCCTATAAACTATGTAAAATTTATTTATTTGTCTTATCCTTGGTATTTGACTAAAACCAAGATTATTTTACTATTTCACAACTATGAGTGCCATCTAGGTCTGACTATCTGTGCCATTCTTAAGGAAAATCAACTTGGCTTAATCTTGAAAAGGCATAGTAGCTCCTGCAGTTTTGAGTATCATTAATACTCACTGAAACAGAAATAAATCATAATGTGAATGTTCAGCACCTTTAAGGAAAATGCCTATAAATATTAGGCTGCATATTAGAAGTCATGCATTCTGAAATTTATATATGGTGTGGATGAATCAAAAGCTGTCTTAATCAGGAGATAGATTGAATACTTCACTGATAGAAGAACAATTGTGAAACACATTTGAAAACTCAGAAAGGAGGAAAAGCTAAAGCAGTGAATGAAAGAAAAAAACATGCAGGAAAATATTGGTGAGACTGCAGCCAGCTGACATAAATAGTGGTTTAGCCTAGGTAGCATATACAGGAGGCATCAACCTGAGACCATGGGAAGCAGAAATGTTAATGCTTTGAAAAAAAATTTGGTGAGATTAACAAAAAATACTGTACTGTTCTGTTAGTCATGAGATTTCTCTTTCAGAAGAGCGAAGATACTGTGAAAAAGGTTCAGAAACATGAGCTCAGAGTCTGTGAACTCAATATCAGTCTTCTTTCTGTTGAACTTCTCACTTCAGGAAAGGTATGAGCCAACTGAAAGAATATCAGAAGAGATTAATGGGCAGCACGTTTTACCTGTGGCTGAATGATTTGATTAGTCTACAGAACATGAGGAAGGGATGACAGTGTGAAAGGAGTTTTCAGTTATGTGATAGGCTGTAAAGAGGTAGGGTGCATTTCGTTCTCTGTTCCTCAAGGGAAAAGGATAGGGCATGGTAGGATAAAACATGACAAGGAAAGAAATTAAATATAAGAATAGAAATGTGAAGAACTTCAACAACTTGCAGAAAGGAAGGGATTGGATTAATTTTAGAAGAAAATTAAGGCAATCATCAGGCTAGAATAACAGTGAGACAGAATGCCTATGAAACTTGTCAAGCCTACTATCACTGGAAGAGAAGGAGACAAAGTGAATGATTTCTGAGACAGAAATAGAAGCAGATGACTTTCAGGCAACACGTGAATATTTTTACAGGATTAGATGTTTTCTCCTGATAAGAGAAAGAAAAGGTACAACAAATCACACATAGATTTTAGTGACCTCTGACCCAGCATAGAAGAGTGCTCTTAGTAATCAAAGCAAATCTAAACTCTTGAAAAGAAAAAAAAAATTCTTTTTGAAATGCTTCAAGAAGCATTCAAAACTTTCAATATTTTTTTTGTAGACAATAGGTGTATGTTATTCTGCTCTTAGCTTCTTTTCAATTGTGGGCTCAAAGCAAGAAAAAAAAGGCATTCTTTTACCCTTTCACTGTAGGAATTCAGTATAACAACTAAATATTCAGTCAGTAATTGTGAGAGCTCATTGTGTGAGAGAGGAAATATAACAAACAGTCATTACAATTGTCTTAAAGAAATCTTTGTTGCTGAAAAGCTTTATATAACTACTAAAGAAGGAAATGTCTAAGTCAGAGAATCAACTATCAATTATTTTCTATTAAAGAACAAAAGCAGGCAAGTCTATTTAGGGAATACAAAGTAAGAGTACTTCCCCATGCCCCCACCCCCTAATTTGGGAAAATTATGTCTTGTTTCTTTCAATGAAATTTAAAAAAAGGAAAACAACAGCTTTATTATTTCAATTTCATCCTAAAAATGAAGAAAAAATTACATTTATTTTCATGGGAAAAATCAGCACTATAAAGCCAAGATCTCCTCTGGATTTTGGGTAATCATTTATTGCCTAAGACATTTGGAAATGCTTTATTTTACTGTGCTGGTTCCATCTAGCTGAGTCTAATAGCAGAGGCTTCTCATTAATCCACCCAAATTCTGTCTGAGAAGTTCAGTACTTGGAAGTGTAATCTTCAATGTCAGACTTCAAAATCAGTTCTTCTTCAGTGCACTATGAGAGACAGGCAAAATTTTAAAATTTAAAAGATTTGAAGCCAGTTGATAACATCTGAGTTGAGATAGGCAATGCAAATAGCAGGACCTGAAAATCAGGGGGAATAGCAAATCAGTGGGGAAAAAAGACATACAATAATCAGTAAGGGGCCAGATGAACATGCAAAGTCTTCAAACAGTGGAAAGATAATCAGAAAAAAAATGAGTAAAATGTCATCATTCACTGTCTAGAATGCATTATCTCTGTTGAAAGGAGAAGGCAAGCACTTCCCCACACTTACATAAAGTTCTTCTGTCTGTAGTAGTAGTTTATCTGTCTCTACCATTACTCTGAGTATATTCCATACATTTTGTTGCATGTGTCATGGTTTTGATAACTATTCATTGAACAGTTCTTGTTGTTGGTTGGTTCTTTGAAGCAGACATTTTTAACTTCTAAATAATATTATTATTTTAGATTTATTTTTTTAAATGTATTTATTTGCTGTTTTCTTTATGACTTCAGTGACAAGAGGAGGTTGTTTGTTTAGCTATGTGTCTCCATGAGTTTGTTCTAATGTCTAGCATTCACACCAAAATATATTAATCTAAACTTCCTTTTTCTTCCTGCTATAGTTCTCAAGTATATGGAGACTTCATTTCTCTAGATACTGCATACTGATTATCATTGCCTATTATAAATAGTAATCATTTTTATGCCAAAGAGACCCAAAATGTCTATTTCATTTTCTTGTCCATTTTTTAAATCTCAGCAAAGTGTTGCAGTATGTTTTTTTATCATTATTATTTCCAAGAGACTGCTAGATATGATTCTATAATGATTGTCACTATTTAGTGCTTTAACTGCAGTTACTGTAACTCTAGCCACTAGTCTCTCTGGATTACTGAAGACTAAATGACTTAGGACTTCCCTTGAGCTATTTTGGCAAATAGCTAAAGGGGTTGAGAAAATAGCTCAAGGGGCTGAAAAATGTCTTGTCAGAACTCTCTCATATTCTGACATTAAGTCAGTTTGAATTTTAATAAGTGTCATCACTTCTTTAAAGATAATAGGTATTTCTAGAAAACGAAACACACAGGATTTTAATTTTTTTTTAATGGTGTTGAAGAAAATAGCCTAGATATAGATAAACTGCAGTAGGTTCCCCGCAGCAGTGTACATACAAACTAATTAAAAACTGAAGGGCAGCATTGTTTTATCAGAAGATGTGGGAACACTGGTCAGAGTTCCCTGGCGCATGGAAGGAAGCCACAGTCACACAGGGCCCAAGAGTGAAGAAATAGAAACATTTCAAGAGCAATTCAGAAAATTTGTATGTTGAACATTATTTCTTTGGTTTTCACCTGTTTGATTCAAGGACTATTCATGCATATAGGAATTTATGGATGTTCTGCTGAATTATAGACATTTTACTGAATTCCCCTACTGACATCATGCAGTTTCTTTACATGACAGAAGAAGATAAACATCTGGAGAGCCATTCAGATGCCACATGCTCACAGCTTAACATCTGCTTGAAGCACTGATTAAATTATTGAGTCCTTGTAGGCATCCTCCTAGCCTGAATTTATTAGATAATTCTAGTGTGCACTGGAAAAGAAAAGCTGAGCACAAGCGCTTCTTCTGAGGAGACCTACTGCAAAGTTCTGCCAGTCAGGTGTGTACTGTCTGTGCTACACTCATGTCTTAGATATGTGTAGGGGAAATAAAAGACAAAAGCAGTAAAACAGAACACAGATCAGCTGCTGACAGCTTTACTTCCTTCTAACACAGCTGTGGAGTGACACCACGGGGTAGCAGGAATCTCAGCAGCAACTTCTAAGAGGCTTTTAAGATTTGGAGAGAATCAAATAAGTTGGTCTGGAGTGATGAGATTAATGAGGTCCTCTGCATCTCACCCTCTAACTTAGAAAAGCAGTTTGCAGTGAAGTTGTAGCAGCAGTCGTGCCTGACATGGGAAATATCCAGCATGGATATCCCACACCCTGTAGATGGATGAGCCCATGCTGGAACTTTTGTATGACCTGTCATGGAGTTGTCTAAGAAGGACAAAGTTTTCTTTTCCAGTGGATGCTGGACCGCTGAATTTCAGAATTATTAATTAGTGGACAAGAAGGCAAAAAGAAACTTGATTTTCACAGTGGATATGATATAAATTTGGGCAGGGAAAACACTGCCTCAGATTTGGAAAAAGAATTGCTATCCCTCCTGTGTGACTTGGTTGTTTCTTTAAAAACAGTGGTTATAAATATTCATTATAAATTGAAAGCCATTCTCTCCTGTACTGTTACTTCATGCCCATGCTAAATGTCCCTCTCTAGCTCCCTTGTAGGCCCCCTTTAGAGTTTGGGAGGATGCTATAAGTTTTTCCCTGGACCTTCTTTTTCTCCTGTTTCATGAGATCTGGTAGCTGGATGGGCAGTGCTCTCTTTTGTCTGGCTCCTCTCTAGATTGTGAGCGAGTACCTTCCTTAAATTCTTGTAATAATAAATTGCTTTCATTTAAGTGTCCAGGTTTTTTCTCATACAATTTATTTGCATCTTTTAATTAGCTATTCCCAGACTGTCCATGTTTAATTTCTCTCTAGTTAATTAAAAACAACAAACAAACAAACAACCCCCCCCAAAACCAAACCAAACCAAAAGAAAAAAAACAAACAAAAAAACCCCACAAACCCAAAAAACCAACCAGCCAAAAATCTCTGATTTGCTGGACAGGTCTTAGTCTTTGGGTTTTCTGCTTCCTTGCTTTGGCCATTTCTCATTTAGCCAGTGTCATAGACCTCTCAATAGGTTGTTTCTAGAGTTTTCTAATTCAAAATAATTCAACTATAGAAATGAATGGGAATTAAAAGCATTCAAAGTGGGTGTCCCTGCATGCTTAGGAGTGCCAGGTTAGTTAAAATTTCCCTTTTCAAGAAAGATATTCTATTTTCAGTATTTCTTCAAATACTTGACAGTCAGCATGAGTAGGTGTGCCTTATAAAAGATTATTTTCTTCCCTCTCTGCCTCACTTTCTTTCTTTCTTTCTTTTATTCTCATCCCCTCCTGTTCCCCACTTTTATTATTTGTTCTGATCTGTCAAGACCAGAACAAAAATTTCAAGTGTCTCTAGCCAGCTCTATCATTTCTTCACCTCCCTAAAGGTAGTTCCTATATTTTGAAATTTGACATGTTCAAAAGGATGTAATCATCCTATCACATGAAAAGAATTTCTGCAAGTAAGCAATAATTATCATCTACTTCCAATCATAGATATCTGGTGCCCTTTACAAATACTATATTCTTCTATAAAATACATCAGAATAATAAAAATATGTTCCAAAGGCAAAATTTTGAGAGTTATTAGCATCTTCAAATGCATGAGAAGAATTATTTTCTTAGCCTGACCACATCCTTATATTTCCAAAGAAACTTATTAATTATAAAAATATTATTATTATAATATTAATATGTTTTCAGTCTCATTCTGGCAGTCTTTTTGACTTCCTAAATTCTACTTTAAGTGAATTGTTGATTATCTACATGTATACAACATTTTCTTTCTTGATTACTAATCATAATCTTAAGTGCACTGGGCTCCACAGAACTCATAATATAAAACTTATCAGATGGAATTCAAGCTAGGAACACAAATTTCTTGAGCTCAAATGATTTGTGTTACATAATAGGAAGAAAGCTCTATGCAGAATTATGATTAAAACTTTTAAATCATTTTCTCTGCCTCTCTTGATAACTAGCTTTGCAATTTACTGTCTGTCTTGGTTATGTTCCCAGCAGGTTATTAACAATTAATTAGCAATATATCTCAGATGCTCTCTGCACTACTCTACTAATTGCATGGCACCAGGATGGGACTCTACTTGGTAAATAAACTGTAGCCATAACCATTTGTTTCTAGATGAGACATATACACAGTTTACATATATTTTTCCTGTTATATTCGGGTCTTTACTCAGATGTACTGCTAGGAGACAAGAAAGACTATTTATGAGCTTTGGGTGAAACTATTCAGCTGTTCCACAACATATAGAAAATTAAATAATTTTGCTTGTGTCATACCTCTCTCATCTTTTCCTTGAAGTGTTTTTTTGGTTTTTTCTCCCTTTCATTTTCATTCTATATCAGGAATCTTGTTCTTTGCATTAACAAAGAAACGAGGAAAAGTGATCTCCCAAGAAACTACTGGATGATTAAGATAAAGCCACAAAACTGCAGAGTCTGAGCAGGGTCAAATGAAGAGACACCAAAAGTAAAGCAACCAGATGTTTTTTCAAACACTACATAAAAATAGAAGTAAATGCTATGCATGTTTGTTCAATAATAAAAGCTACAGTGCAACATCCTCCCCCAAAAAACTTTTTTTTTACGGAAGGGAAATAGCACAAAATAATAACTTCCTCTTTTTTTCCTGTTAAATTATCATCACCTTTTCTTCTATATCTTCTAAGCTATATAAAACAAGAACAATTTTTGTCTCTTAAGTAACAAGAATAGTTGAAATAAATGCAAATGATACAGAATTGGATATATGCAATTAATGCCTAAATTGAGTCCATAAGTTGATTTGTATATATTTTTTCTGTTAAGGTCATGTGGCTACAATAAATATGATCAGTTTAAGTAATGAATTTTCTCAATATAAAATATTGAATTCATTTTAGTTTCACTTATCATACATTTATTACATTACATGTTTCCTTATGATATTTATTCATTGATCATCTTCAATTCATGTTTTGTCTCCTATGTATTGAATTAAATTGCATTGATTTAGTTGATATCATTATTAAACCCTTAATACTTCTAAATAATAAAAATGAGAGATTGAAAGAAAGGCAAAATATTTGGATATGAATGCTGGTATTCCAAACCAAGTTGAGCTCTTACTCCTCTGTTGACCTGTTTTTTGTATTTAAATCAAGTGTAATTAGCCACCTTTTTTTTATTAATGAAAAATTTTAATTTCCGTATTTGTGCCTCAGGCCGTTGACTTTCATGGTAGGTCTGTTCTTCTGGAAACATTATAGGCTTTCTGCCCAAAGTACACAAAAGAAGATCAACAACTTCAAATGCACTTAAAAGTCTTAGCACTCAAATACATCCAGGAAAATAGAATAGAAAATAGAATCTATCACTGAAGTGTTTTAAAAATCCTACAGCACTTGGGGATCTTCCTACATGACTTTCTAAAGATTGATAACACTCAAAGTATAACAAGTATCTTGGCGATCATGAAACCAGCCATTAAACAGATTTTTCTGAATCTCTGAATTATTTTTTTTTAGTAATTTGTACTTTGTCATGATTCTCTGCACAAATAAAGCTGCTTAATTGTTACAAGGCTTTTGAGAATAGGATTTAGACTTTCATTTTCACATCCTGGTCTCATGAGAAGGCCATGGAAGTTCAATTTCAATATAATTTGAATAGATTTATGAGGTAAAATCCTAGCTCCATGGACTTCAAAGATGACAGGATTTCACCTGCAGCCTCCTCAGTGATTTAATATTGTCCAACACTTTTTTGGCAGTGACACAGCACATTTATCCCTGTAAGCAGAGCACAGAACTCTCAAAGAAAGCTAACATTTTGATGATTATTTGCAGCTGTTTTGCAAAGTCTCTATAGAAAGCAGCCATATTAGAAGGATTTCACATTAACATCTTCCCAGAGTTAACATTCTAATATAGTCTCCAAAACAGCCGTGGATTAACTCTGTTTCTTCCTTGAATATCATCTTTATTTTACCTTTTTTAGTGAAATTATATGCTTAGCAAATTCTTCATAGCATTGCAATTAACCATGTAAGTGACTTTTATCATTACTAAAGAAATATTTGAAGTTGCCAACTGACCAGGTTCTAAAAGCCAAGATGTGCACTTTGCTTAAACGGAATTAACTTTTGATCTCCAAGGCAGATTGAGATGACATTGAAAACCCATATTCTGTTAAAAATGTTGTTAATATTTTTGTTTAACTTATGTAGAAATTGAAAACTTGGTCTTAGTTTATAACGTATTGCTTCATACTGGCCAAGTTTGAATTAAAAGCAAATTTCACTCAAATACTATTTACAGAAATAGTAAGGGGGGAGGGGCTGTGCTGATAATTATGGATGAAAGGAGAATACTTTTACTTCTGGTTTTCTCTAAGAAGGTTATCATCTGCAAATTTTCTAAAAGAATTTGTGAAAAAAGTTCTCATTTGTCCATTTCATCTGTGATCTCTACCTGGAGGGACAAACCAATGCTTACTTTAAGGCTTAACACATCAGCAAAATCTTTTTTGGTTCCTGGAGTTGTTTTAAATTTCCTCTGGAAGTTGTTATCTAAAAAATTGTAACACCAGCCCAAATAATTCATGATACATTCATAATTCTGCTTAGAAGAAGGCAAGGATGAAACACAACAATTATTATACGTTTTCCTAAGGGTATTTTTGCAGCTTAATTCTAGTAAAGGGAAAGGAATGTCTGAAGCCTTTATTTCTTTGCTAGATGTGTCACTTACTGCTGATGAACATTCAGAGGGTCACAAAGTTAAATTTATTATTTTTTTAATATAAATATAAAATATAACAGGTATTTGAATCCACCTCCAGACAGAGAATTTCATGACAAGCTAATAGGTGACCAGACAGAGCAGCACATTTTCATTTTGAAGGAAACAAAATTTACTCTTAGTTAGTTCTATCAATACAGTTTTTAAAAGTGCTTCCCATTTTAATTAAGGAACATATTTTCACAAGGTCTGGGAGTAGCAGCAGCATTCTGTTCTGCTAACAGAAGGATCAAAAGTATTGGCACTTAATTCTACTCCTCTCAGTTCCATAGATTTCCAACACAGCAAAATGGTTTAATGAATACAGAGTGATTCCAAATAGTAGTTGAAATTTTAGGCTTGATTCAGTAAAATAGACACAAATATATACTGACCCTAATATATGAGACCCTTTACCTTGTCAGAAACATCTACATAGATTGGAAAAATGAGATGCAAGTCCATGAGGACACCACATGTCATACACTGGTAGGTTAGAAGAGTAAATGTAATGATTTACTATATCAAAAAATAAAGCATGTATTTAGCAACCCTTTAAGTGCAATGGAACATTGTCACTCGTGTTCCACATCCAGTGTGGTCTTTAGTCACCTGTGGACAGGTGAATTGGATTCTGTACACTGCCTGACTTTCAGTCTTCACTGCAGAAGAGCACAGGTTGTCCATAGCTGTCTCACAGCTGCCGTCTGTGTATGCACAATGGAGATGTTGTACATTGCTCCAAGTGCCATTGGATGTCTGTGTATATGCAGCTGGATACCCTTGGGGGTGCTTCTGATTTATTGGCAGAAGCTGTCTTGCCGGGTCAACCACACTTTCCAGCACATCACTCTGTTGACTACACCCCCACTGATTGTAATGGGACACAAGAATACTGCCTCCCATAGAAGCATAACAATTTGAGTCATGTGACGATACGTAGATGTCATTGTTTAAGACTGCAGTCTGAGGTCCATCACCTGCCTTCTGGCTGCCAGGCCGAGAAGACACGAATCTCCCATGACTGTTACATTAACGTCAGTTGTGTTGGAATGACTTTCATGAGAGCCTATCTCATGTAGTACTAGGCACAGTTTTCATAAAGCATTTAGACAATGTTCTCAGGCACATGGTATGATTCTTGGGGTTGTCCTGTGTGGGGCCAGGAGATGGACTCAATCAGGGTCCCTTCCAACCCAGGATATTCTATGATTTCTTTGTGTGCAACTAAATTAACTGCTACAGTGAGATAAATTTAGGTGACTGAACCTTTTAGCTGTATACAACTTTTACATTATTATATTGGCTTAAATCCTAACTTCAGTTTCTTTGCTTACAAGACACAGCAATATTTCAAAGAATTTCAGGGAGTGTTCAAGTCATACCTATATTTAATGTTGTTTAGACTTAGTAATGCAACATACACCTTCCTCTGCAGAAAACTGTATTGCAATAGATAATTGCAAAAAAAGATAACCTTAAAACAATCTATTAAAAATTAAAAACTGTTTTCTAATTATATTATTTTGAAAAAAAACTTTGAAACCTTATTATTTACAATCACACAAAGTTAATGTGAACACTTTATTGATGATTATGATAAGGAACACAACAACTTAGCAACTAATAAGCAACAGCCATAGGAAGCCTGTATGGATGAACAGGGAGATTCTGATTAAATTCAGACCTAGAAAGAAACCATGCAAGAGGTGAAAACATGGACAGAAGCAGGATGAATAGAAATACTGTGAACATCAAGGGATGATTTTAGGAAAATCAAAGAACATCTGGAATTGAATCTAATGAGTGACGCAAAGGTTAACAAGAAAGGATTCCAAAATATATAATCAAGTATATATATATACATATATACATATATACATATATATATATATATAT